>OY829916.1:6711364-7320531 GCA_963691935.1 Nephrotoma guestfalica | reverse complement strand
ATAAACATTTATTCGCCATCGCACTGAAAAAAATTAAAATCGTAATACGAGTATATGTAGTTAAAAAAAAAATTTCTTAACACATTGACGCACACTTTGTAAATGTGTGTACTACTCAGGAACGCGCATTTTATAACTTTTGTAATTGCAATGATATTTCGTCGCGGAAAGGAATGTATTCTTGAGAATTGAAAAATATGTCGAGTTATTCCTTGAAAAATGAAAGTTGTTTGCGCGAACATGTTAAAAAAAGAAAAAGTTGTATGTCTGCTATAGCGCCATTTGTGCGAACGTGTTAACTCACCTTTTCAAAAGCAAGGGAGATGTCAAAAAAATGAAGAAACAAAACGACATAAGCACCATACAAACAACCGATTTGTACTGATTCATAATTTTTGATGCTTACATTCGCAGAGAATAAACAAATCTAATCACAGAAAAATTACACACACTAATATAAAATTGTAACTACTCCTTATACGTATACGAAAACGTTGTGTCTCGTGTTTCGAATTTTCAACAAAATCGACACCCAGGTGTATGATAAGGGAATTCAAATCTCGATTATCACATATCCCTTCGTTACTCGTGCCCTGGTTGTCTTACTTTGAAATAAGTTGTCTAACTTGCGTAATCTGTGCCCAAGAATTGTTATTGGGGCTGGTTTATGTTCTCTGATGGCTGCTATCTGGTCTTCAAGTTCTGTTGGACTCAATAAATGTGGTTGCAATATGTTGAGGTGTGTGTTGTATATAGCATTCAGTAATTCTTCCCGTACGTGTTGTAGGTTTCCAGTGGCGACGGCTTAAAGGGGGTTATCAAAATGGTTAATGTGTGTTGTTCCGGTATGCGCGTGTCATTTATGCTTTTGTCTAGGTGCTGCAACCCCCTTTGGATGTTATTAATTGTTTGTATTGCGGCATTTTGGCTGTGTTTGATTTTTTTTTACAGTGTTATCAATTATTGAAATTTGATTCTTTATTCGTAGTAATAAATGATCCTCAAATATTACCCATTTAGGATCCTAGTTACTGAATCACCAGTTGACATACAATTTTTTATATTTATTTCTGAACGGATTTTGTCCGTCCGCGCCTAGAAAGCAATCTACTTGAGTTGTTTCTTCCCAATACATATATGTACATGTTATATCGTACTACCAAGGTTCATCTAATTGCAATTAGCTCCGTCGTGCTGATTTCCTTAAGATATATGCCAACAAAGCCATATGCATCTTGATCTCCCCTTTCGCCTATCTCCCTGAGTGGCGTCTGATAGACTTATTGTTTCTAGATGTTGTTCGTTTTGCACCTGGACTTTCGTTTTTGTTGGTTATATGTTGCGGCCAAGAGTTATCTTCTTGATTTGGTAGCTTGCACCTAGCACAATTTGGTGACTGGTCGTTTATAGCTATCCTGGTTGCACTTTATTGACGCAATCCGAACCAAGCCATCTGAGCCAGTATGCATTTCCTGTACTATTCCCATTATCCAACGCGCAGGTGGCAGCGTCTCTTTATGAGAACGACATCTCCAACAGCTAAGTAGGGTTGAGTTCTTTACCCACAGATTACTAATCATTGTATTATTTCTATTTTGTTTAATTTATTATTTAACTAAATATTTGTATATTATTTAAGCACGATTAAGTACATTCAGGAAATTGATAATATTACTAAATAATTATGAAAATATAAATAAAAATTAAATGCTTTTTGAATATGCTTATACATGTATGTGTATTTATTTGAAGGAAAATCAACAACAAGCGGAAACACCAAACGCTAGATGCCTTAGTAGAAGGTCGCGACGCAAATTCGTTCCACCGCAAAGGTATGGGTTTGATTCACCAACTCATGTAAGTGTAATATTCTATTTTTAGTTCATATACAATTTTATTCAAAATTTCGTTATTTTTGAAGGACTGTAATATGTTTTTAAATATTTAGAAACCTTGATTTTTAAATATTTAGAAACTTTAAACAATGATTTTGCATCAACACTGTTAATTCTGCCTCAGCTTGAATCTATTTTTATTTCATCTTGTTCTGAGCTTGCCGCGGGTGGGAGAAAGAGAAATAACGCTTAGTATGGATTTTATTGTTCCAAGTTTTCAGTTTATATACAAACTAATCTGCTTAGCATTACAACAATAATAATTACAATTACAAAAAAAATTCTGGAAAATTGCATATTTGATAACTTTAATAGTTTGTGCATACACTGTACACTCTTTATTAGCATACGGTTAACTCTTCTCTTGCGTGATATGATTAAACCTGTTCGTACTGAACATCTAAGAGGGCGACGAGCAGTGCTTGATGGCATATTTGTCATGTATAGTAGTATCTCACTGGTTGAAATGCTAGTTCTGGCCGATTGCTAATTCCGTCTTCTTCTTCGTAGGTGGCGGATCATGAAATATATCACAACCGCTATTAACTCCCATAGGATATGATGTGTGGCAGCATAATAGTGAATATGTTGGAAATGCTCGTTGGTTGTGCTCCTTTTTCTCTCTCTCTATCAGATTAGCGATTTGTTTTCTAAAGTTCGGTTGTCTATAGCGGTTGAAAGCTCATTTCCTTCGTTGTTTCCTTTTGGTATCTCAATTGTTTAATTTTTTAAGTTATCCCCTTTCCCCGCAATTCCGAAATTCTCTATAGTGGTTTCGAATCTATCAGAGGCCAGTATGCTTACGTGGACGTCTTTTAAGATACATCCTGAATGTAACTTTATTATCTTATTAATTACTGGTTAGTGACTGATCCACATATTACACTGATCGTTGTTCCCCTTGGCATTACGGACACCTATTGATTTGATGCGTACAACTTTATCCATCGATTCGATGCAAAATTTTGCTATTTTATCATTTACCTTTTAAATTAGATCACATTTACCTTTTAAATTAGACTTGTGTTGTAGTATCGCAATTTCAGAGTAAGTTCCTTCCCTGGCTGTTGTTTGAATAGATGATCCTCATCGTTCATTTTGCAGACCAACGGTAATAAATTCAGTTGTTGGCACTAATTGTGCATGTGTTTTATTTACTAGTATATTAGGCATGGTAGTGCCTAATTAGGTAGTATGTGAACTACGGAGTAAATATTGTAGGTCCAGGTGTATGATAAGGGAATTGGAATCTCGATTATCACATATCCCTTCATTACTAGTCATACTTTTAAAACAAGTTAACTAACTTGCGTAATCCGTGCCCAGGAATTATTTTTGAGGCTGGTGTATGTTCTCTGATGGCTGCTATCTGTCCTTCAAGTTCTGTTGGACTCAATAAATGTAGATGCAATATATTGATACTTTTAACACTATGCGCCGTTGGTACTTGGCGAAACACATTCACACTTAATAAACACATTAAAACACTTGTTTATTATTTCGCAAAAAAAAAAAAACTTTTTTTTTTTAATAATAAACAAGTGTTTTAATGTGTTTATTAAGTGCAATATATTGAGGTGTGCATTGTGTATAACATCCATTAGCTCTTCCTGCACGTCTTGTAGGTTTCCAATTGCAACGGCTAGTTCAAGGGGGGTTATCAAAATGGTTAATGTATGTTGTCCCATTATGCGTGTGTAATTTATGTTTTTGTCTAGGTGCTGCAACCCCCTTTGGATGTTATTAATTGTTTGTACTGTGACATTTTGGCTATGTTTGAAATGTTTTACTGTATTATCAATTATTGAGGTTTGATTCGAATAATACATTTTTTTTTAAATCATTACCAATTTTTATTTACATCAAGTATACAATAATTTAAAATGAATGAATTGATGAAAAAAATGCGATGGAAAATTGATGCACCTGAACTTTCGTTTATGTTGCTTATATGTTGCGGCCAAAAGTTATCTTCTTGATTTAGTAGCTTGCACCTTGCATAGTTTGGTGACTGGTCGTTTATAGATAACCTGGTTGCACTTTATTGATGCAATCCTAATCAACCATCTGAGCCAGTATATACCTCCTGTACTATCCCCATTATCCAACGCGCAGGTGGCAGCGCCTTTTCCTTCATCAGAACGACATCCCCTACAGCTAAATTGGGTTGAGTTGTCTCCCCCCCCCCCCCCCCCAGATTACTAATCATTGTATTATTTCTATTTTGTTTAATTTATTATTCAACTAAATATTCGTACATATATTATTTAGGCACGATTAAATACATTCGGGAAATTGAAAATATTACTAAATAATTATGGAAATATAAATAAAAATTAAATGATTTCTGAATATGCTTATACATGTATGTGTATTTATTTAAAGGAAAGACCAGACGATAAATTTGCTAGAAGAAGGTCGCGACGCAGATCCGTTCCACCGCAAAGGTATGGGTTTGATTCGCCAGCTCATGTAAGTGTAATATTTTATCTTTAGTTCATATAAAATTGTATTCAAATTTATCGGGGTATTTCGTCTTTTTCGAAGGACAATAACATATTTTTAAATATTTTGAAAGCTTGATTTCCACCAAAACTTTAAACTTTGATTTATATCAAAAATAATTTGTTTTGATTTTTCTAAAACCTAAGCTGTGTGCCAGTATAGGTCTGGTTCACAGCAACATTATTGCCTCATGAATTCACGTTTGCTATACATGGTCTTAAAAATTTATAATCTGAAAGTTATTCTAATAATTGTAAATGATTTATTTTTAAACTATACTATAATAAATTTGAATTAATAAAATTTAAAATATTTTTAGTGAAGAATGTTTATATTTATTTTAATTTGTAACTTAACTAAATAGTAGTGTATAATTTAAGCATGTCTAAGGACAGTTGGGAAATTGACACTATTAATGTTAAATAATTATAAAGATATGAATATAAATTAAATGGTCTCTGATTATGTTTGTTCATGTATGTGTATTTATTTATAGGGAAATCAACCGGGAAAGAAAACAGTGAGTTAAATATTTTACTTGTAGTTCATATATAATTTTACTCAAAGTAGTGTGTTCCTTCATTTTCGAAGGAACGTAACATGTTGTAAGTATTTTGAAAACTCGATTTGCATCAAATTGTCGATTCAAATTTTTTTTTTTGATTCATCTTTGATTTGCCTCAACACTTTACATTTTCTTTTTCTAAAACTTCTATTTGGTGTGGTTGCATCATATTGCCATACAAAAATAAGTTTACCATAGATTTCTCATTTTTATAAATCGAGTGTGACTTTACATTGCGCGCAATATAAAATTACAAATACAAACATGACATTGGAATTATCAGAAGTTTTTTACGCAACTCATTTTTATCTCTCGATTTATAAAAATGAGAAATCTATGGTAAACTTATTTTTCTATGATATTGCTTTGCATATTATTTTCAACGCATATTGACTTTAGTAAATGAATTCGTAAATTTTTAGCTGAGAGTATGCCACTAGGTGGGAGGTGGGAGTTATTTCGGCTTTATAGCCTCTTGAATTCACGGTTACTATCGGTCTGGTCGCAGCATATACTGATTTTAGTTGGGTCGGCTGGTCAACTAAGACAGTTTCAGCATCAACAGCAAGATTCTCGAATGACTGAAGGCTGATTTTCTTTGGCGTAGGAACAAAATTAACTCTTTTGCTCAGCATTTGAATCTCTGCGCTACTGAAATGTAGTATGTTGATGACATACTATGCCTATGGAATGGAACTGATAGACTGTTAAACTCACTCCTTACTTGGTTAAATTTTCAGTATCTCACGATTGATTTTACGTTGGAAAGGGAAGATCATAAATGTATTAGATTCTAGATATAACAATAACCATGACTAATTCTTCATTAGACTTCAAAATTTATCGGAAACCCACGTATACAGACGCTATTATCCCTAGTTCTTCAAATCATACCCATAATATTAAAATGTCAGCTTTCTACTCACTTATAGATAGACTAATAAACATCCCTTTGACAAATTCAAATTATGACATAGAGCTTAATATAATTCTACAAATAGCAACGATTTATCCACCGGATAATCCAACGCAGGAAAATTGGCCTCGCTTAGAGTATATAGGAAAAACTAGCCAATGGACTAGCAACATCGTGTCCGATTATACCAATATTAGTTTGGCTTTTTATAATAATAACACAATAAAGAAAATGGTTTTTAACAATAAACCTAGAGTTGATCGCCTTTCCAAGTTGGTTTTTATAGGATTCATTGCAATGATTCTAGTTTCTCCTATATTAGACAGACTGGGCGCAATTTTGGAGTTAGAGCTAAATAACATTTATCTGGTTGCAATCAATCAACGTTCCATAATCATTTAACTTTAGAAAATCATACAGCTAGCTTAAACAATTTAGACATATTACAAATACAACCTAAAAGCAGACGTTTAGATACCTTAGAATCTTACGAAATTCGAAAATCCATATTTCTTAACCAAAATATCCTTAACGAACAGAGAGAAATCCGTTTCTCACCAATTACAGAGCCCGCTCTGTTTTATTCTCACGCCTTAATAATATGACTAATACGTCGGGTAATTAAATGCACTTTGAATTTTGTTACTCAGCTGATGACTAATTCGCTGAAATGCAATTCCACCCCCTTTTTTATTTATATTTTCTATCCACCCCCTTATTTACCCCTGCCGCTCAACTCACTTATTACGTGTGGGTTACGTGCTGATGATAGATTTGATCGAATCCATTGCTGCAATTACTAATTGTTTGGAGGATTGTAAAACAGGATTTAACGCAAATTGCAATCGTATTTTCAATATGGAAAATAAACTAAACTTATTGTGCGCTAATGTTGATGACATGTCATGAGTTCGTTTGAATAAATTAAAATTATCGGGGTATTTCTTTCGAACGAATGTAATATGTTTTTAATATATTTTGAAAACTTCATGTTCACCAGAACTTAAAACTTTGATTTGAATCAATATTTTTTAAAATAACATTTCTTTTTCTAAATCTCTCCTTTTGTATAGTTGTATCAAATTTGTGTAATACAAGCAATCCTCCAAGAACACTAGTTTCGAAGAACACGGATACCTTTCCTCGAATTACTCGGTTTCAAACTACACGATTTTCGAGTAACTCTTATTTCTCTTCTCTTTTATTTTGTTTTTTGTATACCATAATCAAAAAATTAAAACGTAACGTTTTTTTTTATTTTCACATTCCCGTTTTCTTGTAGTCTCGACACATTACACGGTGTCAAAGAATATGGAACCAACTAATCGTGTTCTTTTAGGGTTTCCTGTTTTTTGAGGATTTCCTATAATAACGCACATTAATTGTGTAAACAAATTTTTACCCAGGAGTGTGCCACTACAGGTGGGGCTCATAGCGACTTTCTTTCCTTTTGAATTGACTTTTACTATCTAATTTAAAACTAAATATTTGTATATAATTTAAGCACGCCTAAACAAATTCGAGTTTAATATTATTATTAAAAAATTATAAAGCTATGAATACTAATTTTCTGATTATGTTTGATAATATATTTGTATTAATTTAAAGAGAAAAAAATCACATGTGCAAGTAGTTGAATTAAGCCGCACAAGCCACCAGACAGGTGATGTAACTGATATAATTAGATTTTATCATGGGCCAGGTGTACCAGGTTATGTAAGTACAATATTTTACTCACAGTTCATTGGTTCAAAATTTTTATTTTATTTAATGTTTTTATTATTTATATTTAAGTGATTTTTTCTTAAAAAAACAAAAAATAGAATTCTAAAAGTTTTGTTTAAATTTGAAATATTTTTTAACTAAATAGTTAGAATTATTATACCTTATTTAAAAGAGAATTTTAATAGCTTTTTAATGAAATTAATATTTGAAAATAAAAATGGTTATTTCTCAAGATATTGAAGCTTATTTTTAACACAAGGTGCTGTGTTGGAAGGCACATCTTTAAATGTTTATAACTTTATAGGGGGGGGGGGGGGGGGCTATAGGCTGTATGGTACTCAAATTCTCAAAAACGATGTTTAGTAAAAATCAGTTTTTGGCCATAAAATATTACCAATTGACCTAATTCTTTTTAGCATGAAGTTGCAAAATGCAAAAATATGCCAGCAAATGTAAAATTAAGTTTAAAAAGTGGATTAATTATTATTGATGGCAAATTATGAAATAAAAAGTGTGTGCAAGATAAATGGTTGTTAATTTATTATAATATGCATATAAACAATATAACTAAAATTTAGTAATCAAATTATACCAAACTATGGTACTCAAACTTATTAAGTAAACAAACCACTAGGGGCCACCATTTAGGGGCATTTAAATATCGATACTAAAAATTAAATTTGTTTTTCTCAGTAACATACAGCCTTAACCTGCGAACTGATAGAAGTAACCTTACCTTCGTTTTGATCAAGGAATCCATCGGTACCATTCGTGTCAGTCACTTTAGGGACACCCTGTATAGAAAAGGAGGATTTGAAATTTTGTTCAAAATCACGGGTTTATTGGTTTCTAATTTTGTTTTATTGATCCTTAATTGATTTTGTAAAAATTTGTTTTTAATTTTGCTTATCCCACATTTTCGTATGGTTAGTTCGGATTGGTATAAAAGCGAAATATTTTTACTTTTTAGAATTGTGTTGTAAATTAGAATAGGTAACATGGTTTTTAAAATAAAAATATATTTGTCGAAGTGTCTGTTGAACGTCATATTTGTAATGAATGTGACCCCTAAATCTGTTGTTTCGTAAACTCTCTTCAATTCGATGTTGTTGACGCTGTAAGTATTGATTATGAAATTTATTTTTCTGTGCAATGACATTATCTTGCATTTGTTGATATTCCAGTATAACTTATTGTGGACACATCACTCACTAACTCTTGTTTTAACCGTTCAGTACGTCGCGTTTCTTTGATGGTATAAAACATTTTAATGTTAACCGCGTATATCAGTATATTATAATTACTTATGATATTTGTAATTTGGTAAATGAAAACAAGAAATATCCAGGGTCGCATGTGTGATCCTTGAGGAACTCCCGAGGTAACTTTGATTACTTTGAATTTCGTACCTTCAATTCGTTCGCGGTTTGTTTGAACAAATTTAAAAAAGATAAAAAAAAAATTTTTTGCGAAATAATAAACAAGTGTTATAATGTGTTTATTAAGTGTTAATGTGTTTCGCCAAGTATCTACGGCGCATAGTCTTAAAAGTATTAAGTTTGCATACTCCTATAAAACTGATGATAGCATATTGTCCGGCTCACATCCATTGTCAATGTCTTTCATTGCTGTCACAACATCTTCGTCAGTGGCAACAGGAGGAATAATTGATAAATTCATTAATATGAATACCATTAGTTTGCCTTAGATTAATATTTATACTTTTGGGTATATAAACTGAATGAAAAAAGGGCGGCAAACATCAGCTACTTCAAACTGTATTTTTTGGAAATGAACGTTAAATTCATTACTGTATTGCAAAAATATTTACTATTCATTAATTGGACTGTATAACCAAGTACTGGACAAGTGTCTCGGATAACGCTACTTCACTTATCTGTAAACGATTTTGTGAAAATCCATTTAGCTACGGTGTTATGGTAGAAATGTTGTTTGTTCCCCATAGAATAAACGTCGAATAAAGTTGATAAACTAATTCGGTGTAGTGTTGCATCACCGATATAGTGGGATGTATATAAAATACTCCTTGTTGTTGTGTTCTCACGCATCGCAACGAAATAACGAGTTCAAAATTCCTATATCATTGAATGAATGAATACGGTATATTTTCTTGTCGTCATCCGTTTTCTTCATTAGTATTACGTTGCCCTGGACTCATAAGTACTTATACTTGTATTCCAATTTGAGGTTTTAGCTGCAGCGTACAATCTCGAATGCAGTAGTGTTAGATGATATATTACGATCATTTTTTGTACTGGATGTTTTGTAGGTAGTGAAACGTCTAATTGCGAAGTGCGAATAATTTTGTTCATGCGAAATTTGTTAAGAACTGCTAGTTTCACCTGGATATAATCAAATGTAATTATAATTAGCTACTTTGAGCAGTTGAATTATGTTTATTTACTAATTTTTCGGGGCGAATTGGCGTGATAGCATCCTCAGGTACAGCAACATCGAGAAAACTTAAAAACACTACCTTTTTCGTATATGTAGCATCCTCAGGCACATGGAGTCCGGAAATGACAATCTCGTTCATAATTTTTTCTTGCTCATTTAAAACGCTTTTTGCTTTTAATTTTTTGATTCACACTTTGCCAGAGCATAGCAAACTAATGCTGTCTGAATTACGAGGCGGCTCTTGTTAATTTTCATAGATAATAAGCGAGGATCGGCTAACTTTCAGGCATGGCTCACATTTCCAAACAACATTACCATCCTCTAAGCGTTCCATTAAATCGTCGGAGATTTTTACACAAGCGACGTGATAAAAACTTTTACATGAACCGCTGCTGCAGGATTACTTCGACCCCAATATTGTTATTCCACTTAACACATTTTTGTGGCATTTTCAATTAAGAACATAATACTAATTTACAGAAATTATAAATTTCACATCCAAAAAGCACATGCAACATGATAGTCCAATTCGTTTTTCCAGAAGAATGATCGCCCAATAGCTCTACTATAAGGTGTTTCAGGCTTATCCATTCATTCTGGGACACTCTGTATAGGACTCGATCGGTAGTAAATATTCTAAAATATATCGTCTGGGTGATAAAAACCAAATACCATATATTGACAGATTACATTATTACTTGAATGGGACGTATAGATGCCCAGCTGATGTTACTTCTGCTCTAACGGAATACTACCCTAACATCAGTTTCATACTACTGATGCAATTTTCTACCGTGCAATTTTCAACCAAATTTACAAACCTGCCGTCAACAATGTCATCTGTACCTCTGTTGGATAGCACATTCTATCTATCTTTTGCTAAAGCTTACCCTTCTTAATCTCCCTTAAGATACCAGAATCTAGTAGCCAGAATGAGCTGAACACTATGTGATATGTATTATAATCAATTCTCAACCACTTGAGCTGTTCGATACAACAACACAATCATTTAGATATTTGTCACCAGTGGCTAATGATAGACTACACTCACTTTTAATGAAAGCTCGAACCTATACTATTTATTACTGAAAAGGTAAATCAACCCATAAAATCCAAGAAAATATTGGTTAATGAGAAATGTGCAATTTACTATCAAAACGTAAACAAAATGGCATCAAAAGCATCTAAGTTTTATAACTTCGTTTTAAAATGAAACTACCTTATTTATTTAATTTGTGAAACTTTATTAAAACCCGGAATAAGGAGCAGTGAATTTTTTAGTCATTATTACTAGCTCAAAGAGATCGGGTGGGGCGTACTGATAGCAGTACATTCTAAACTCTGGAATGTCCCAGTAACTTTAGCTTTAGCTCAATCGAGAGTCGAACAAATTGGTGTAAAATTCAAAATCAACCAAACTAATCTAACCATCTATGCAGCATTTACGCAACTTGCATCGATGCGATTGGTGAAGTTATTAATTCAACAAGCTCGTCAGATTTAGTTCTTGTGCTTGGTGATGTTAATCTTCCAAATAAAATCTGGAATTTGGACCCGGAACTAAATTGTATTTTACCATGCAACATAACAACAGATGCGGAATCTTCATTTGTGGACCACAATGGACCATGCTTCGTTATAATTTGAACCAAATAAATACCGGTGCTACTAATCGTGATAGATTGTTGGGTCTTGTCTTCAGCAAGTCATTGACACTTTCAAAATTTCAGAATCCGTGTTACCATTTGTCATAAATGATATCAATCACGAGTTTTTAGATATTGTATTTGACTCAACTAATTTAATGGAATGGAGTTCGGAACACCACAACCTGGCGGATTTTGAGAAAGGATTTGGGTTTGCATCCGTTTAAAATTGTTCTCAGTCAAGAACTGAAGCCATTGGACCACTGTAAACGTCGTGAATTTGCTGATTTTGCCTTGGAACAACTTGAAAACGATAACGATTTTTTTAAGAAAATCATCTTCGATGAGGCTCACTTTCATCTGAGTGGTGCGGTAAATAAACAAAACTGTCGATTCTGGTGCGAAGAAAATCCACAAATTATTCATGAAAAACCATTACATTCACCTAAATTGACAGTTTGGTGTGGTTTTTGGTCTGGTGGAATCATCGGTCCGTATTTTTTTCGAAATGAAGCTGGTAACACCGTTACTGTCAATGAAGATCGGTATAGATCGGTGATAACCAACTTTTTATGGCCGAAATTGGAAGAAGTTGATTTTGACAACGTTTGGTTCCAACAAGACGGGGCTACGTGCCACACAGCAAGTGCAGCAATTGAATTATTGCGAGAAAAGTTTGGAGATTCGATTATTTCAAGAAATCGTGATATTGAATGGCCTCCAAGGAGCTGTGATTTAACACCATTAGACTATTTCTTGTGGGGTTATTTGAAGTCTTTAGCAATAAACCAAACTCTCTTCAAGCTTTACGACATACGACTTGATTTAGTGGAAAATGTGCTCGAAAATTGGGTTCATCGAATTCATTTCTGCAGAAGAAGTCGTGGAGGCCATTTGAATGACGTTTTATTCAAAACTTAATTGTATGTAATTTCCTCCCAACAATTAGTGTGTTTTTTTAAAAAATCATATCACTTTCATTTGAAAACCCTTTACAATAGATTATTTTATATCGTGATAGTTGCCAGTTGCCGAAAAGTGTTGCCAGAGTTGAAAAAACAATTTTTTCGGGATAGAATTTTGCACCAACTTTATATAGCTCTTAAAATTAACTTATTTTTAAATTTTATAGAAAATAAATTTAGTTTGGATATTATTATTTAAATATTGGAGTAGTCTACGTACAATAATGCACCAAAAGAAAAGTAATTCTAATCACTATAAATAAATTTACAAATTTTGAACCATAAATTGAATTCAAGGAGCACGTAGAAAGGTCGGGTTCTTCTTGCCCATTGAATTCAGTTTTAAAATGCGTAACCTATTAATAATATTGAAGATAATTCAGATCTTTTTTTATTTATTTATAAAGATTAGACCAGAGTTCGCACATTTCTTCCCCCGGAGTCGTGGAAGGAATCGGAACAACGCCAACAATGTAAGTTTAAAGTTTAGCTAAGCGTGCTCGAATTGTGTTATAAATATTTATTAATGTTAATTTTGTGAAATTGTTCTGTGTGTGCACATAAGAGTTATTGTTTATTCTAAAATTTAAGTATACATTCAAATTTGGTATCAGATTATGTTTTTATTTGTATTTACAGGAAAGACCAACAATTCGCAGAATTTATCGCACAGTTTCAGTAATGAATCCGGAACCAGAAGACCTCCAACCGCTAGCCCCCATTAGGAGATCGCGGCGAAAATCCGTTCCGAACAATTGTTATTTATGTGTTGTGCCGCCACCTGATCCACCGGCTGCTGTAAGTGTAATATTTTACTTAGAATTAATTTAATTTTTTGTGCGTGTGAGTGTGCATGTGTGTGTGTATTCCGTCATTTAGAAGAGAGTGTTTTATAGTACATATATAGTTTCAATTCGCACATTGAAGAATTTCGACGTCAAATAAACAATTTGTACACAAAATAATAGTACTCATATGAACTCATATGTACTATATTATATATATATATACGGCCAAGTAGAAGGTGAATAAACAAATACGGTTTGTATGTATGCAGGCACAAATAACGTAAACACAGAAAAACACCGTACAAATGCTATGGAACCAATTTTTTGTAGATTTTTTTTTGACTTTATTTATTTCTCGTGCATATGGTGGAAAAAAATTTCAGTCACCTGAGCATAAACTTAGTTTATTTACCTTTAATTTTGATAAATTGTTTTTCATTTTCAAGATACTTTCCATTCAAAATTTTACCATTTTCCGCTATGATATCTTTAATTTGATGATCACCGTATAATATATAGAACAGAATTTGTGTGTGCACGTAGAGGGGGACATAGAGAAAAAAACGAACAAAATTACCACTCTTCATGCATACGCACTAATTATGCTTTACATATTTGACGATCATCAAATTAGAGACATCATAGCGGAAAATGGTAAATTTCTAAATGAAAACTACCTTAAAAATAAAAAACAGTTTACCAAAATTAAAAATAAATAAACAAAGTTCATACTCAGGAGAATGAAAATTTATCATTTGTAACGGGTGTTTTTTTAGGAGGTTTGTTTTTCCGATAGATGTCGTTTTATTTTATGACAGTTGTTTTGACAGCTCAAAGTGGCATTTCTACTCAGTATTGTTTGGCAAATCATTATGAATAGGTTAACTCCAGAACAACGTTTTCAAATCGTGGAAATTTATTTTCAAAATCAGTGTTCAATTAAAAATGTTTATAGAGCACTTCGTGAATTTTATGGTGCACATAATCGTCCGTCAGAGACCACCATAAAGAACGTAATTACCAAATTTCGGTCTACATTCACTCTTTTGGATGCCAAGCCACCGACAAGAATGAGAAGAGTTCGTACAGAAGAAAATATTGCTGTCGTTGAGGCCAGTGTCGAAGAAAACGACAATTTATCGATTCGTCGTCGTGCTCAGCAAATTGGACTTTGTCCATCGACTTTATGGAAAATTTTACGTAAAGATTTGGGTTTGGTGCCATACAAAATTCAATTGGTGCAAGAATTAAAGCCACACGACCATCGTTTGCGCCGTGAATTCAGTGATTGGTCGTTAAATCAATTGAACGAAGATCCATTTTTTTACCGTAAAATTCTCTTCAGTGATGAGGCGCATTTTTGGTTAAATGGATACGTCAACAAACAAAATTGTCGCATTTGGAGCAAAGATAATCCACACGCCGTTCTAGAATTACCAATGCATCCTGATAAATGTACTGTTTGGTGCGGTCTATGGGCTGGTGGGATCATCGGTCCATATTTCTTTAAAAATGAGGAAGGACGACGCGTTACCGTGAATGGAAATCGATACAGAACCATGTTAAATGAGTTTTTGTTGTCAAATCTTGAAGATATGGATATGAATGAAATGTGGTTTCAACAAGATGGTGCCACTTGCCATACAGCACGTGAAACAATCGACTTATTGAAAGAAACTTTCAACGACAACATTATTTCGAGAAATGGTCCGGTGAATTGGCCTCCGCGTTCGTGCGATTTGACGCCACTCGATTACTTTTTGTGGGGATACGTGAAGTCATTGGTTTATGTGGATCGATTGACGCAATCGATTGACGCTTTGGAAACCAATATTCAACGTGTCATTGCTGACATACGCCCTCAAATGCTTGAAAAAGTGCTGGAAAATTGGACCTCCAGAATGACATTTGTGAAAAATAGTCGTGGTAGCCATATGCCAGAAATTGTGTTTAAATGTTAAATGCCAAAAAATTATCTACCAAATAAAAAAAAATTTTGGTCATTTCATAATTTTATATGTGTTTTATTCAAAAAAAAAATCGGCAACCTCTTAAAAAAACACCCTTTATCACCATTTGTATGAGTTTTTTTTTCATGTTTACGTTATTTGGGCCTTCTATTGGGCATATACGCAATGGGTGAATTAAAAAATTATTTTGTATTTATTTATTTATATTTATTGATTTATACGATACCATATACGAGTAGTTATCACACAGCCCATTTTGTTGAGCATATACGCTCATTCAAAATGAAATGTGCCGTTGAAAAGATATCCAGAATTTTAGTTTTCTAAACCTTTGAGGTTTTTGTTCGTTTTCCGCAATTCGGTGGTATTTTTTTATTGCATAATGGCATATATTTAGGAAACAATGTATTCCTGCATCGATTGGTAGCAGCGCTTTACTTCATTATTGATTTTTGCAGTTTTGAGACCTTGGATAATCTAACCCGGTACAGCCCTGTTATGAAACGGAGCTTCCTTAGTGAGAATCCATCACACAATGATTGAAAATGGATTTTTTACATCAAAAGTCTGGTTAAATTTGAGTTAGAACTTATTTCATAGATTGGGTTTTCGTATGTAAAATGTTGCGGTGGAAGTTCGATATCTCTCTATCCTTGTTTGTGGCCTAAGTAAAGGCAACTGATAACTTACATCAATTTTTTCCGTACAAATGTGACTAAGGGCCGTATTAATAGTCGTTACTACAACTATAAGTCATGTTATAGTAACCAATTTTGTATTAAAAAATCGCACTACAAGATTTTCTAAAGGGTGAGATTTGGTTTTTATTGATCAAGACCAATTAATATAGTGATTTTTGTGGAATTAAGGAAGAAAATCTCACCAAAATTCACAAAATCCAACGAAAACTATACTTATAACAATGGTTGCGACTATAAATACGAGCCTAAGAGTATTGCAAGAGAGTAAAACATCAAAACATTTCATTTGGTAAGTAACTCTCCTTTTAGATTTTGTTTGTTTCCCCTTGAATATATGTTTATTTCGAGTCAAATTTTAACACAGAGATGCCAACTCGCGATTTGTAAACGATTTGTGATTGTTCGGATAAATGTGAGCTAACTTCGTTTCAATGTGAGGTAAATTATTCAGGGAAATTTTGTCTCGCGTAACCTGATTTAACAATAAAAATAAAAATTGTATATTTTATAGAACAAAATAGTTTGGATAGATAGATAAAAATAGATTTCATAGATGATAGTTATGTATTCTAAGAATAAAAATTCAAATTAGATTCAGGTAATTTTTTTTATTTATTTATAAAGGATCGACGAGATGCTGGACCATTGCCGGGAGGAAGTCAAATGGCTCGAGACCTTCATAGCCGACAATCACCTGGTAGAAATGTGAACGCCAACAATGTAAGTTTAAAATTTAGTTAAGTGTCCGAATTGTGTGTGATAAATATTTGTTAGTGCAAATTTTATGAAATTGTTGCCCTTCCCCTAATTATCTTTGAGTGTTATAATTTTTGATAGATACGTTATACGTAGAATAGATACGTTGGTGAATATAATTTGACACTATTAAAATGAATAAAAAATAAATTCAATAACTATATTAAATAAACTGAATAGAATTTATGTTCTCGTTGTGTACAAACGATTATTCACATATTTATTTTTAAATTTTAACAATCTCTTCTTAACATTTTAAATGACTCGATAGGCAATACCGACAGAATTCCGTTTAAATTCGCGTTCAAAAGTCACACTATTCGTCATATAAAAGTGTCATAAAAATTCCAGTGTCGGTGTGAATCTCGACTAAAAAGAGAAAAAAATCAAATTGGAAGAAGGTGGAATTTTGCTGGAAACTCAGGGTTCTTCCACACACTTTTCCATACTAATTTTTAACACTTTCCTACATACAAATAAAGCCGATTTCCTTAGTACTTTTCACATGGAACTTAAAGATTTCTTCCGAAATTAAAGATTTTTTGTTATTTGTTTTATTTAAATAAATACAGAAAATATTTGTTTATAATATTTTCATCTGCCATGCGCCACTTGATTTTAAATTTTCAACTCCAGCATATTGAGCATCGAGACACTGGTGGAGCGAGCAATGAAAAATTGATCTATAGCGTTCGGAGTCAAGAGGAATTTCGCCAATCAAGTGTGAAGGCAAGTGACATCAAAAGTCAAAGAATATGCTTCAGGTGCGGAAAGTTAGGTAGGTCATTACATACACTACATCGTTTTGCGCGCCATTCTGATTCCCGAGCTACGCAACAAAAAAACTGGCAGGAGGAACACAGACCGGGAATACTAAAAACCACAGAGAGTTAAAGGAACTATCAAGACCCGAGACAAATGCTTGTTATTTTTGGTTGTTATGCTAAAATATAAAATTGAAAGACTGCGAGAAGAGGGTGCACGGCCAAAGAAAAGGAGGGACGAATTGGCTTATCAAATGAAGCAAAGGTCCTTGGGAAAGGCCTAGCGGAAATTTCGATTATGATTGTTGAGTTTGAGTCCAGCAGTGGCATTGATTGCTAAAATAAGAGCGATCCAGAATGCCGCGACGGAGAGTCGTACAAAAGTGGCACGCATTTGAGTTGAGAAGGTGTGCTAGAATACGACGAGGCAGAGGAAGGATCATGGGCATGATAAGTCAATAGTGGAAAGTGCCCAGAAACCCGATAGCTGAACAATGACGACGAATGGGCAAAGATCGATCCACAGTAGAGAGCAACAGCACGAACGCCAGAAATAAATCAGAAGCGCAATGCAACCAGAGTGATAGAGGTGTGTCAAGAAGGTTGTAACGGGTTAAATTTTAGCTACTGCTAAAGTCAACCCGGTTTCACAGAAATTTGCCGCTACCTGTATTCATCCCCAGCGGCATTAACCCGTAGCTCAGTCGGGAGAGATTAATCGGTCGTGGGGATGGGGATGCACCGGTAACGGCCTAGATAACCGCATCAAAAAAAAACAAACATACAAAAAAAAGGAAAAGTGGGGTATCGGACTCCGAAGTAGTGGTTAACATGACCTGCCCATTACGCGGGCAGCATCAACCGTGGTTGTATTGGTAAAATGTTTAGAATAACATTTTACCCTAACCCAACTAGCCTAATTAAAACAATTTGGTCCATGGGCCCTAAAAGGTGGTGTTAGTAAGGGGAGGGGTTGATAGTGGTATGCTATCGATGGCAGCAGAAAGAAAAAGAGCCGCTTAGCGTCAACAATTTTCTTTCCGCCGGCAGCCGACGTCAACCCACTATCGTTATTTATTAGGTTAGTAACGCCTCCACACTTCAAACTTACCTGATAGATGTTCCTGCACCACACCAAAAAAACTCAAATTGAGCACCAAAATAACTAAACATGAAAAAAGTTCTTTATAATTAAGTTTATTTCCTTACACCAAACAGCAACTAAACAATTATGCACACTTATTAACAAACTTATTAAATCAAAAACTTATTAACAAACACTAAAATTATTATTATTGAATTTATTATTCCTATACACCTATTCGCGCACTCCAAAAGCCGACCTAACGTTGGTCTATATCAAAAACTGGCCGTCTAGAAAAACTAAAAACTAAGCGACCACCGGTTGGTCTGTCTAAAAACTAACTGTCCCCAAAAAGCAAGAAAAATATTGCACCTATTTTGAGTTTCATAGGAAATTTTATGCGATCTCATCACAAAAATTCCTGTGAAAATTGTACAGCAACGTGACATCGATTTTGCTGAATCGATCCACGCGCAAAAATTTTTTTTTTCAATTCATCCGTTGAGGAAGTTCGAACAACAACAACCACAATGCTTTTCAATATTTGCATCGGTCATTGTCATTCACCTAATAAATAGATCAAGTACATTTATTATGTACATAGGCAACGTAATCAAATTACGTTGATGTACATATCTGCGTTTACTTAACTGTGGCACATATGAAAAATTCTAAAGTGAATGAGTTATATGATACCACTATAAATAAAGGCAAAGAAGAAATGTAGAAGGCTGGCATGACGATTGCTTGAATGGAATGTAGTTGAAGATATTATCTTCGAGGTCATGCCGATGAGGAAATAGATTTTGTTGGGATGGGTTGATAACGGAATTAGGTTTGGAGGAGGTGAATATATGCAGATAACGAAACGATTGTAGTCACGGCTGCTATAATAACGAAAATGGAAAATACTGGAATTTAACATTAATATATTAATCATCAAGACAAGACACAGGGGATTTGATGACGTGAACAATTATATAAGCGCGAGCAATTTGGGACGCCAAGAACAGTTGTAATTTATTCACTTTGAATTAAACAGTGCGAGAAGTAGAAAGGTGAACAGTAAAAATGAATTAGTGAAAGAGCAAACGGATAAAATTTTTGTGAATTTGCTGCAGAGATTTAAGGAGATGTTGGGAAATAAAGATTGTAGTAACTTAAAACTCTGAGTGTTTTATTTGCAAAATCGAGTACGATTCTCCATATTTGACCGCCCGAAATTCATAACACTATCTAAAATAATGTTGTCTAATTTATTTTATCGTCTAAACTCTTTAAAATGGTAATTAAAAATAAACTACTTGTTCAGTAAATTCCTAGAATACGAGTAATTTCAATTTCCGTAGGATCTTAAACTTGAGTGTTTTTATAAAGTTAATTTAATTTTTAATTGTTTATTGTCTATTTATAGCGACGATCACGTTCCCGAGAAAGGCGACAACCCACTCCGACACGCAATAATTCATCCATGTCGGTCATCTCAATATCATCAGATGATGAATAAAACGTTCCTAGGTTCGTTATAATTTTAATTTAACTTTATAAATAACTTTTAAGTTTTATTTTATTGTTTTATTTAGAGATTTTACTCAGCATTTCTGGCAAAGTGAAATCCTCGAAAGAAATAATCCAAACGTACTTATTGTTCCAGTTGGCATCAACTAACTTATTTAATTGCATTAATTAAAAATGCATTTAATTAGTTGTTAGAGCAGATTTTTTTATTTTAAACAATTTTATAAGAAATAATAATTTTAATTAGTAATACAAGTTGTTTGTTGCTGTATAGTTCCTAATTTTTTTTATCTAAAGAGCTGTAGTGATCAGTTCACACAAATGTTAGAACACAAAAGTTAGTACTAGATACTAGTCTAACCATTTCAGTATTTTAATGAACGTCGGTAAATTTATTTAATTTTTGATTGCTATACACTTATATACTTATTTTGAAACAAGCCGGAACTAAGATCTCAAACCACGAGCACCTCGGAACACAACTGAGTTTATCAATGACTGATTAACGCCAATACAGTTAATCGTATGGAATGTTCTTTGACGATGTAATAAAATTGTCCACGAGAAAACAACATTTAATATAAATCATATTTAGTTTTTTTATTTTATTTTAAATGTTATAATACATTATTCTTATATTATATAAAACAGTTATATTTTTATAAATATATTTTTGTGTGTGCTTTTATCAGAACAAGGTGCATTGTAAATGCCTAAGTATATATTACTTACAGCTACTACTAACGGTCTGTTTTATAATTCAAATCAAGTGAACAAATTCCGTATTTTTAACACTGTGCGAAGTCAAGCAGCGTCGTCTAATGATTCTATACACAGTATAGAAAATTGAATTATTTTTTAATAAATTAATTAATTTTAATTCTTATAAAACAGACCGTAAGTAGAGTATTAAGTGTTCTAGTTTATTAACCTTTATGTTTACAACCACATACCCGGGTATGTTTTTAATTTTAAAAATCAAAAATTTCTACGATTTAGAGGTCGTACCGTCTTGAAATTTTCAGTAGCTTTCTCATTATTTATCCTTAACTAGTTTTAAATTATTTTTTTTGGGAAAAATCAATCGGAAAATGTGTTTGGAATTTTTTTTAGAAATAACCCTTACCTTTGACAACCAACATACCCAGGTATACAAGTACAACTTAAAGTAATATATGAAGAAAGAAGGAATAATTAAGGCAAAATTCAGCATTTATTCAGTAATTATTTATTTAAAAAAGAAAATATAAATATAATAAATTCATTCGGGAAAAGTACAAAATTAAATTAATTCTGACATTGAACGCAACTGGTGACATTCAAAGAATGCTGCACACAGACTGGTTTTTTACAGTTTCCACAGAGTTTACGTGTCGGTCTTCTTTTAGAGCACAGGTAACAGTTCCCTTTATGTGTAATTCGACCAGTAGCATCACGTTCTTGTAGAGCGGAGGACGAACTATCTAAAAGATGGCTAGATCCAAATTTCAATGTATGGCCCAACATAGCTTCTATTCCATTTTTTGTGGAAAAATGACGGGTAATTTGAACATTTTTGGAACGTTGGGTTATTCCTGGCATAACCAATTGTTCACCAAGTTTTTGTAAAAATGCGTCGGGAATTAGTCGCAGTTTTTAAAAGCGTATTGTTTTCTTTATAAATTATAAATGCCGCTAATGCTGCTACATCCAATATGTTGTAAAAAAATGCTTGCGGCCATCGGTTAGTTCTTCTTTTACACGAATATTCGCCAAGCATTTTATCCATATTGTCGACTCCGCCCTTAGTCCTATTATAATCCAATATCATAGTCGGTTTATTTGCCGAGCCTTGGATTTCTTTGTCGTAATGCATAGTTGATAAGAGAACTACAGCTTTGTTCTTCTTTGGAAAGTAGGAACACATTGTGATATTGTTGCTGAATCCAAATACAGATGCTTGAACAGGTCGAGGTTGGCCACAATAAGGAAATTTGGAGGTATAAAACGACGTCTTTTATTAACCGTGCCTAGTATTGATAGGTTAAAATCAAACATCAAACTAGAAGCTAGATTATAAGTGGTAAAAAAATTGTCGCAGGTTATGTTTCGACCACTTCCACGAAATAGATTGCAGCATAAATCCTTTACTACTCTTTCGCCCTGATTTGTCTCTCTTTGTCCTGATGCGTCCATTCCGGTATATATTTGCCCTTTTATTGGGTATGAAGTACTCGAATCACACACCCACCACACTTTGATTCCATATCTGGCGGGTTTGGACGGGATATATTGGGTAAAGTGTGTACCGCCACGATATGGAAACAACTGTTCATCCACAGTAATATTTGCCCCAGGTACGAAACACTCTTGAAGATTTCTGTTTAGCATAAGCCAGATGTCTGAGATGGCAGCGGCTTTATCGCGTAGTAAGCGCTGGCTACGAGTTGCCGTTATCAAAACGAATATAACGGTTTATTGTATAAAACCGCTGACGGCCCATTGTAGCACGATAAAGAGGATGAGCACAAGAACTGCAAAAATCTTGTGTTTGTTCATTCCTTGATCTGCTCACACCAGCAAATAAAATGATACCGAGATAGGCGTCAAACTCAGTGGCGGTTATTGTCTTCCAAATACGTTGCGTTTCGTTTAGGTGTTCGGCATTCCATGCTTGGTAACTTTGAGTACCTTTCCGATTTGTCTCACGAATAATAATATCACAAATTTCGTTTGTAAGTAATAGTTTAAACGTTTCTAAAATATTTAGCCCCGAAGTTTTTTTTGTTGGTCCAGCCGTGGCCGATTTTAAAATATTATGAGGCAGATTCCTTCGAGGTAGTGGGGGAACTTCACTCCATACTGTTCCGTCTCTTGCCTTATATTCAACAGGTGCAGGTTGTTCAACACTTTCATTTCGCAATTCTTCCGCTAGGTCATCATCATTATCTGAGTCGTCATCTTCTGGGTTGTATTCTGGTAGAATCGGTTCCTCGGCATCGGAAGCTAAATCATCTATAGCTGGTTCCAGTTCTGCATCTGCTTCGTGTTCAGCTGATTCATGGGGTACTTCTTCACTCTAACAAAAATAATAAATTTACTCGTATATATAATAGGTTTCAAGCATTACAATCAAAAATATTTACGTCACTTTCTGCTTCAGAAAATTATTGTAATTTTCTTCTCAAATAAGCTTCCTTTTCTTCATAAGACAGTCTTGTCAGTTGCTTAACAGTTAACCATTCACCATCCATTTTAAATTAAAGATATAAATTTAGTTTTATATTAATTTTACAATGTTTTGTATTATTTTTCAAACAAAACTAATCGTAATATTCAGTTACAACAAAACAAATTTTACTACATATGTATCTATTTCATTATAGGAATGAGAATGAAAACAAAATACATAAAATCGTAAAAACGATAAAATACGGTAGAAATAAACGGTGGTTTCCCTAAATAAATATCAAAACTCTCTGTTTCACTAGTTTATCAGTTTAATATATTTAAAAACGTATGGAACTTTTTATACTTACCCGGGTATGTTGGTTGTAAAGAAGAAGGTTAAGTAATTGGTTGTAAACATAAAGGTTAAATCTGTACTTGAATTATAATTAATTTTAATTTATCTAATACATGTATTTTTAACTTTTTTTTTTATATAACATCAGTAATTTAATTACTGATCAAAATTAGTACACCAATCCCTCGCTTAACGAACTAATTCTTTCCCAATAAGTTGTACGTAAATCAAAATTCCGTTAATTTTTAGTATATTTTTGTATTTGGGTCACTTTTTAACTAAGAAAACGAACAAAAATCGAAGAAGAATAAATACCTGATTGAATAGTAATAAATATTCTTTCACTTAAATCATTTAGTATTTGCATATTTATTCCTCGAGACTTCGTTAAGGGGATTGGTGTATTCTTTTATCACAAACTTAACGTTTTTGTAGAAATACGTAGTTTGTCCTTAATCATAAGAAGTTCTATTATAAATATAATAATCAATTGCAATAAATATACTCTTTTCATATAAACGAATACAATTAATTAAAGCAATAAAAAAATCTTAACAAATACTTTCGTGTTTCCTTTGCCAAAGAACAATTATCTAAATAATCAACAAGAAACAGTTAACAATCATAAAAAAAAGCTTAGCAGATCATCTGTGAAGCGCTTCAAGGTTGCCGACGCAGGTATAAGATAAATGTTTATGAACAATATCGTAGTGGAGAAGCACTTGTGAATGAACCTAATTAATTTAACACAACTTGTACTCGATAATAAATTTAAAAAAATCAAATTTGTTTCATCAAACTATGAGTAAATTACTCGATAATAATTATAAGTAGAAAACCAAGCTGACAAGAGAAATCCCACTCATTTTGTCGTTCTTATCTTTTGGTGATATCATAGTTTTTCCGGTGAGTTTATTAAATTTTTCTGGATCTATTTAAAAATTAAATAAAAATTTTGTATTACAGAAAAAAATATTGGTAACAACGAGTGCAGAACCCAAAACCGAAGTTTGAAGGACACGCCATTTTTAAAAAATCAAGATATTATATTCTAATAAAATATTATTGTACTCTGCATTTGTATTTAATAAATTTTTTTTGCATGTTTTATCTAATAATTAAATGAAAATGTTTTATTTTTTGAAAAAAATATTAGCACCACATGCGAGTCTCGAACCAGAGACCGCAAAAAGTTGCAAAACTACACGCTTAACCATCACGCCACGAAGCTCCATGCGTTTAATATAAAAACAAACGTTTTAATTACTTTGTATGTAAGTTATTACTGCGACATCTTAAGCACAAAAATATAATAAATTCAAGGTGCGACATCTTAAGTCCAATAGCGCAAATTCAAAATGCACATCGATTTATATTTATGTGCTCCTATTACACGAACAAAAAAATTTCGAATATTTTGTGCTTTTTTTAAATTCGATTTTGTTATTCAATTTATTTTTATGTGTGCCTGTTAAACGAAAACCAAAAATCTCGAGAATTTTATGAATTTTTTCAGAAAAATTAAACCATAACAACACATAAAAAAAAATAAATCGAATTGCATTTTGAATGCAAAATAAATTTCGAGTATTTTATGATTGGTTGTTTTAACACAATAAAACATTTTTATAAAACAATAAATTTAAAATGACGTCAAAAATGAGTTTTTATTAAAGTTTTGTACTTTTATGAAAATAATTATTAGCACCACGCACCAAGCGCGTCTCGGAACCGGTGCCCGCAAGTTGCGAGGAAACACACTTAACCATTACACCAAGTAATACTATTCACGCAATAGTACTTATATTACTTAGCCTTACTGATTCTGAACAGACGAAAATCAGGGATTTTCGCAAAACAACTGAAAACGTTATATTGTTGAATTTCCGGTCCAAAATGTATGGTAGTATGTGGTGTGAAGGTTAAATATCTTGGCTTTCAACTTGCGGTGTCGGGTTGGAGACACCCATTCGCCGTTGATGCTAATAATAATTGTTTATAAAATAAAACACTTAGCTTTTAATTAATGAAACAAGCGAAATTATAATAAACATAAAATCAATTCATTTTTAATAAAATGAAATGTAATCGTTTTATTATATGCCGTCATTTTGAATTTATTGTTTTATAAATTGTTTTGCGCACATAAAAATAAATCGACGTGCATTTTGAATTTGCGCTATTAGACTTAAAATGTCGCATCTTGAATTTATTATGTATTTCCGTTCGTTGATTTAAGAGTCGCAGTAGAAGCTTTCTTACAAAATAGCTTTAACGTTTACTTTTGTATTATATTAATGATGATTAATGGCTGGACTATAGATAGAATAAAAAGAATAACGTAAGAAACGAAGACAAAAAATTATTATTCCAATTTGACGTTACGGCCATAGATGACTTGAAATATTAAGTTCATTCATTATTATTTTTGTGATATATTTCCTACAATTATGAATGAAACTACAATATTTTTCAATATAAACGTATTTATATAAACAAATATATGTTTTTAAAATTATAAAAATCATTTATATGCGGTTTAAATCACCGCAATTCGATAAATTATTTTTTTAGGTTAGGTTTAGAAAAATACAATTCTACAGTGTTTGAAAATTATTTTTGATATTATATTCATATTAGTATATATATACATGAATATTTTATAAATAGAAAAGATAAAACACACGAATAATTTAAAATTCCCTTATATAAAAAAGTAAATATGCATATTACATTCGACGCATTAAAATTTGTTTGGGTTTTGTTGTTGTAGTTATAGTTTTTTATTCTTGGACGAAAATTATCGCTCGGTTATTCTTTTTAAGTGACAGCAAAAATGAAAAAAAATTAAACGCAATTTCTGTTATTCTTTTTATATTTATTATTCTCAGTATAGTCGATTGCATGTAAATCCTCTCTTTCGCTCTCTTACGTTATTTTTTTTATTCTTTTTATTCCATCTATAGTTCCCATTTAATGCATGGTACTGGTTGGTGTGGTAGTTAAGCGTCTTGGCTTTCAACTTGCCGTCTCGGGTTCGAGACTCGCAGTCGCCGTTGGGTGCTAATATTTATTTTCATAAAACATAAAACACTTTAATTAATTATAAATTATGAAATAAAACGAGCAAAATTTTAAATAAAAATCCAATGCATTTTAATAAAATAAATGTAATCGTTTTATTTGCGCATTTTGACAAAAAAAACATTTCCAAATCAAGTTTTGACGTCATTAATAAAATTAATTTTATTGATTTAAAAAAACAGAAAATACTCTAAATTATTTTTTAAAAAATCGGAATGCAATTGGATTTATGTGCGCCTATTCTTTTGGTTAATTTGTCTGTCTGAAAAATTCATAAAATGCTCGAGATTTTTGGTTTTCGTGTAACAGGCGCACATAAAAATAAATCGAATTGCATTCAAAATGCAACTCGATTTATTTTTATGTGCGCCTATTACTTTTGTTTAATTTTTCTGTCTGAAAAATTGATAAAATTCTCGAGATTTTTGGTTTTCGTTTAACAGGCGCACATACAAATAAATTGAATAACAAAATCGAATTTAAAAAAATCACAAAATATTCGAAAAAAAAATTTTCGTGTAATAGGCGCACATAAATATGAATCGATGTGCATTTTGAATTTGCGCTATTGGACTTAAGATGTCGCACCAAAACGTTTATTTTATATTTTATATAATGCTAGTTAGCGCATGGTGCTACGTGGCGTGATGGTAAAATGTGTTGATTTCCACCCAAATATTTTGCGGTCTCTGGTTCGAGACTCGTATTTCTTTTCTCAAAAAATGAAACACATTAATTTAATTACTAGATAAAACAAGCAAACATTTTTTATTAAATACAAATACAAAGTACAATAAAATTTTAATCGGATATCTTAATTTTTTAAAATGGCGTGTCCTTCAAACTGCGGTTTTGGATTCGGCACTCGTTGTTACCAATATTTTTATCTGTAATAAAAAATTTAAAATTAATTTTTAAATAACACAAGCAAAATTTTAATAATTACAAGTTCAATGCATTTTTATTAAATATAAGCGTTTCATTACATATTGTGCAATTAGAAAGAAAACCATCAACTAATCATGTTTTGACGCAATTTGAATTTATTGTTTTATCTATATGCCTGGAACAATCATAAAATACTCGAGAGTTATAAGGAAAGCACAGTTATTAGAGAAATTTTGAAGTTCGGTCACATTTTGTAATCAAACCTGGATTGCAGACGAATAAGACGACATATTGGAACAAATTTAACACAGCTATACTCAGAACTACGTCACTAACTCAAAATAACCGAAACATACGGCATATGTGACAATAAATTTTATCCGTTCAAAATCATTAAGGCTAACAACCATCAGGGATTTTTGCAAAAAAAAAAAAATTATTATTGAATTTCCGGTTCAAAATGATTATAGGTAATGGTAATAACATGTTTAGCAAGAAACTAACGATAATTTGCATATGGAAAGCGTGCTTATTGGAAAAATCGTATTTTGAAATCCGGTCGCATTTTGTAATCGAACCTGGATTGCAGACGAATAAGACGACATATTGGAACAAATTTAACTCAGCTCTACTCAGAACTATGTCACTAACTCAAAATAACCGAAACATACGGCATCTGTGACAATAAATTTTATCCGTTCAAAATCAGTAAGGCAACCATCAGGGATTTTTGCAAAAAATTGAAAAAAAATTATTGTTGAATTTCCGGTTCGAAATGATTATAGGTAATGGTAATAACATGTTTAGCAAGAAACTAATGGTAGGTTGCCAATGGAATGCGCGGTTATTGGAAAAATCATATTTTGAAATCCGGTCGCATTTTGTAATCGAACCTGGATTGCAGATGAATAAGACGACATATCGGAACAAATTTAACTCAGCTCTACTCAGAACTACGTCACTAGCTCAAAATAACCGAAACATACGGCATATGTGACAATAAATTTTATCCGTTCAAAATCAGTAAGGCTAACAACCATCAGGGATTTTTGCAAAAAAATGAAAAAAAAATTATTGTTGAATTTCCGGTTCAAAATGATTATAGGTAATGGTAATAACATGTTTAGCAAGAAACTAACGATAATTTGCATATGGAAAGCGTGCTTATTGGAAAAATCGTATTTTGAAATCCACGGTCACATTTTGTAATCGAACCTGGATTGCAGACGAATAAGACGACATATTGGAACAAATTTAACTCAGCTCTACTCAGAACTACGTCACTAACTCAAAATAACCGAAACATACGGCATCTGTGACAATAAATTTTATCCGTTCAAAAACAGTAAGGCAACCATCAGGGATTTTTGCAAAAAATTGAAAAAAAATTATTGTTGAATTTCCGGTTCGAAATGATTATAGGTAATGGTAATAACATGTTTAGCAAGAAACTAACGATAATTTGCATATGGAAAGCGTGCTTATTGGAAAAATCGTATTTTGAAATCCACGGTCACATTTTGTAATCGAACCTGGATTGCAGACGAATAAGACGACATATTGGAACAAATTTAACTCAGCTCTACCCAAAACTACGTCACTAGCTCAAAATAACCGAAACATACGGCATATGTGACAATAAATTTTATCCGTTCAAAATCAGTAAGGCAACCATCAGGGATTTTTGCAAAAAAATGAAAAAAAAAATTATTGTTGAATTTCCGGTTCAAAATGATTATAGGTAATGGTAATAACATGTTTAGCAAGAAACTAACGATAATTTGCATATGGAAAGCGTGCTTATTGGAAAAATCGTATTTTGAAATCCACGGTCACATTTTGTAATCGAACCTGGATTGCAGACGAATAAGATGACATATTGGAACAAATTTAACTCAGCTCTACTCAGAACTACGTCACTAGCTCAAAATAACCGAAACATACGGCATATGTGACAATAAATTTTATCCGTTCAAAATCAGTAAGGCAACCGTCAGGGATTTTTGCAAAAAAATGAAAAAAAAAAAATTATTGTTGAATTTCCGGTTCAAAATGATTATAGGTAATGGTAATAACATGTTTAGCAAGAAACTAACGATAATTTGCATATGGAAAGCGTGCTTATTGGAAAAATCGTATTTTGAAATCCACGGTCACATTTTGTAATCGAACCTGGATTGCAGACGAATAAGACGACATATTGGAACAAATTTATCTCAGCTCTACTCAGAACTACGTCACTAACTCACAATAACCGAAACATACGACATATGTGACAATAAATTTTATCCGTTCAAAATCAGTAAGGCTAACACCATCAGGGATTTTTGCAAAAAAATGAAAAAAAAATTATTGTTGAATTTCCGGTTCAAAATGATTATAGGTAATGGTAATAACATGTTTAGCAAGAAACTAACGATAATTTGCATATGGAAAGCGTGCTTATTGGAAAAATCGTATTTTGAAATCCACGGTCACATTTTGTAATCGAACCTGGATTGCAGACGAATAAGACGACATATTGGAACAAATTTAACTCAGCTCTACTCAGAACTACGTCACTAACTCAAAATAACCGAAACATACGGCATCTGTGACAATAAATTTTATCCGTTCAAAATCAGTAAGGCAACCATCATGGATTTTTGCAAAAAAATGAAAAAAAAAAATTATTGTTGAATTTCCGGTTCAAAATGATTATAGGTAATGGTAATAACATGTTTAGCAAGAAACTAACGATAATTTGCATATGGAAAGCGTGCTTATTGGAAAAATCGTATTTTGAAATCCACGGTCACATTTTGTAATCGAACCTGGATTGCAGACGAATAAGACGACATATTGGAACAAATTTAACTCAGCTCTACTCAGAACTACGTCACTAGCTCAAAATAACCGAAACATACGGCATCTGTGACAATAAATTTTATCCGTTCAAAATCAGTAAGGCAACCATCAGGGATTTTTGCAAAAAAATGAAAAAAAAAAATTATTGTTGAATTTCCGGTTCAAAATGATTATAGGTAATGGTAATAACATGTTTAGCAAGAAACTAACGATAATTTGCATATGGAAAGCGTGCTTATTGGAAAAATCGTATTTTGAAATCCACGGTCACATTTTGTAATCGAACCTGGATTGCAGACGAATAAGACGACATATCGGAACAAATTTAACTCAGCTCTACCCAGAACTACGTCACTAGCTCAAAATAACCGAAACATACGGCATATGTGACAATAAATTTTATCCGTTCAAAATCAGTAAGGCTAACTCACCATCAGAGATTTTTGCAAAAAAATGAAAAAAAAAATTATTGTTGAATTTCCGGTTCAAAATGATTATAGGTAATGGTAATAACATGTTTAGCAAGAAACTAACGATAATTTGCATATGGAAAGCGTGCTTATTGGAAAAATCGTATTTTGAAATCCACGGTCACATTTTGTAATCGAACCTGGATTGCAGACGAATAAGACGACATATTGGAGCAAATTTAACTCAGCTCTACTCAGAACTACGTCACTAGCTCAAAATAACCGAAACATACGGCATCTGTGACAATAAATTTTATCCGTTCAAAATCAGTAAGGCTCATCAGGGATTTTTGCAAAAAAAAAAAAATTATTATTGAATTTCCGGTTCAAAATGATTATAGGTAATGGTAATAACATGTTTAGCAAGAAACTAACGATAATTTGCATATGGAAAGCGTGCTTATTGGAAAAATCGTATTTTGAAATCCACGGTCACATTTTGTAATCGAACCTGGATTGCAGACGAATAAGACGACATATCGGAACAAATTTAACTCAGCTCTACTCAGAACTACGTCACTAGCTCAAAACAATCGAAACATACGGCATATGTGACAATAAATTTTATCCGTTCAAAATCAGTAAGGCTAACAACCATCAGGGATTTTTGCAAAAAAATGAAAAAAAAATTATTGTTGAATTTCCGGTTCAAAATGATTATAGGTAATGGTAATAACATGTTTAGCAAGAAACTAACGATAATTTGCATATGGAAAGCGTGCTTATTGGAAAAATCGTATTTTGAAATCCGGTCGCATTTTGTAATCGAACCTGGATTGCAGACGAATAAGACGACATATCGGAACAAATTTAACTCAGCTCTACCCAGAACTACGTCACTAGCTCAAAATAACCGAAACATACGGCATCTGTGACAATAAATTTTATCCGTTCAAAATCAGTAAGGCTAACAACAACCATCAGGGATTTTTGCAAAAAAATGAAAAAAATAATTATTGTTGAATTTCCGGTTCAAAATGATTATAGGTAATGGTAATAACATGTTTAGCAAGAAACTAACGATAATTTGCATATGGAAAGCGTGCTTATTGGAAAAATCGTATTTTGAAATCCACGGTCACATTTTGTAATCGAACCTGGATTGCAGACGAATAAGACGACATATTGGAACAAATTTAACTCAGCTCTACTCAGAATTACGTCACTAGCTCAAAATAACCGAAACATACGGCATATGTGACAATAAATTTTATCCGTTCAAAATCAGTAAGGCTAACAACCATCAGGGATTTTTGCAAAAAAATGAAAAAAAAATTATTGTTGAATTTCCGGTTCAAAATGATTATAGGTAATGGTAATAACATGTTTAGCAAGCAACTAATGGAAGGTTGCTAATGGAATGCGCGGTTATTGGAAAAGTCGTATTTTGAAATCCGGTCGCATTTTGTAATCGAACCTGGATTGCAGACGAATAAGACGACATATTGGCCCAAATTTAACTCAGCTTTACTCAGAACTACGTCACTAACACAAAATAACCGAAACATACGACATATGTGACAATAAATTTTATCCGTTCAAAATCAGTAAGGCAACCATCAGGGATTTTTGCAAAAAAATGAAAAAAAAAATTATTGTTGAATTTCCGGTTCAAAATGATTATAGGTAATGGTAATAACATGTTTAGCAAGAAACTAACGATAATTTGCATATGGAAAGCGTGCTTATTGGAAAAATCGTATTTTGAAATCCACGGTCACATTTTGTAATCGAACCTGGATTGCAGACGAATAAGACGACATATTGGAACAAATTTAACTCAGCTCTACTCAGAACTACGTCACTAGCTCAAAATAACCGAAACATACGGCATCTGTGACAATAAATTTTATCCGTTCAAAATCAGTAAGGCTCATCAGGGATTTTTGCAAAACAAAAAAAAAAAAATTATTATTGAATTTCCGGTTCAAAATGATTATAGGTAATGGTAATAACATGTTTAGCAAGAAACTAACGATAATTTGCATATGGAAAGCGTGCTTATTGGAAAAATCGTATTTTGAAATCCACGGTCACATTTTGTAATCGAACCTGGATTGCAGACGAATAAGACGACATATCGGAACAAATTTAACTCAGCTCTACCCAGAACTACGTCACTAGCTCAAAATAACCGAAACATACGGCATATGTGACAATAAATTTTATCCGTTCAAAATCAGTAAGGCACCATCAGGGATTTTTGCAAAAAATTGAAAAAAAAATTACTGTTGAATTTCTGGTTCGAAATGATTATAGGTAATGGTAATAACATGTTTAGCAAGCAACTAATGGTAGGTTGCCAATGGAATGCGCGGTTATTGGAAAAATCGTATTTTGAAATCCACGGTCACATTTTGTAATCGAACCTGGATTGCAGACGAATAAGACGACATATCGGAACAAATTTAACTCAGCTCTACCCAGAACTACGTCACTAGCTCAAAATAACCGAAACATACGGCATATGTGACAATAAATTTTATCCGTTCAAAATCAGTAAGGCACCATCAGGGATTTTTGCAAAAAATTGAAAAAAAATTACTGTTGAATTTCTGGTTCGAAATGATTATAGGTAATGGTAATAACATGTTTAGCAAGCAACTAATGGTAGGTTGCCAATGGAATGCGCGGTTATTGGAAAAATCGTATTTTGAAATCCACGGTCACATTTTGTAATCGAACCTGGATTGCAGACGAATAAGACGACATATTGGAACAAATTTAACTCAGCTCTACTCAGAACTACGTCACTAGCTCAAAATAACCGAAACATACGGCATATGTGACAATAAATTTTATCCGTTCAAAATCAGTAAGGCAACATCAGGGATTTTTGCAAAAAAATGAAAAAAAAAAATTATTGTTGAATTTCCGGTTCAAAATGATTATAGGTAATGGTAATAACATGTTTAGCAAGAAACTAACGATAATTTGCATATGGAAAGCGTGCTTATTGGAAAAATCGTATTTTGAAATCCACGGTCACATTTTGTAATCGAACCTGGATTGCAGACGAATAAGACGACATATTGGAACAAATTTATCTCAGCTCTACTCAGAACTACGTCACTAACTCACAATAACCGAAACATACGACATATGTGACAATAAATTTTATCCGTTCAAAATCAGTAAGGCTAACACCATCAGGGATTTTTGCAAAAAAATGAAAAAAAAATTATTGTTGAATTTCCGGTTCAAAATGATTATAGGTAATGGTAATAACATGTTTAGCAAGAAACTAACGATAATTTGCATATGGAAAGCGTGCTTATTGGAAAAATCGTATTTTGAAATCCACGGTCACATTTTGTAATCGAACCTGGATTGCAGACGAATAAGACGACATATTGGAACAAATTTAACTCAGCTCTACTCAGAACTACGTCACTAACTCAAAATAACCGAAACATACGGCATCTGTGACAATAAATTTTATCCGTTCAAAATCAGTAAGGCAACCATCAGGGATTTTTGCAAAAAAATGAAAAAAAAAAATTATTGTTGAATTTCCGGTTCAAAATGATTATAGGTAATGGTAATAACATGTTTAGCAAGAAACTAACGATAATTTGCATATGGAAAGCGTGCTTATTGGAAAAATCGTATTTTGAAATCCACGGTCACATTTTGTAATCGAACCTGGATTGCAGACGAATAAGACGACATATCGGAACAAATTTAACTCAGCTCTACCCAGAACTACGTCACTAGCTCAAAATAACCGAAACATACGGCATATGTGACAATAAATTTTATCCGTTCAAAATCAGTAAGGCACCATCAGGGATTTTTGCAAAAAATTGAAAAAAAATTACTGTTGAATTTCTGGTTCGAAATGATTATAGGTAATGGTAATAACATGTTTAGCAAGCAACTAATGGTAGGTTGCCAATGGAATGCGCGGTTATTGGAAAAATCGTATTTTGAAATCCACGGTCACATTTTGTAATCGAACCTGGATTGCAGACGAATAAGACGACATATTGGAACAAATTTAACTCAGCTCTACTCAGAACTACGTCACTAGCTCAAAATAACCGAAACATACGGCATATGTGACAATAAATTTTATCCGTTCAAAATCAGTAAGGCAACCGTCAGGGATTTTTGCAAAAAAATGAAAAAAAAAAAATTATTGTTGAATTTCCGGTTCAAAATGATTATAGGTAATGGTAATAACATGTTTAGCAAGAAACTAACGATAATTTGCATATGGAAAGCGTGCTTATTGGAAAAATCGTATTTTGAAATCCACGGTCACATTTTGTAATCGAACCTGGATTGCAGACGAATAAGACGACATATTGGAACAAATTTAACTCAGCTCTACTCAGAACTACGTCACTAGCTCAAAATAACCGAAACATACGGCATCTGTGACAATAAATTTTATCCGTTCAAAATCAGTAAGGCTCATCAGGGATTTTTGCAAAACAAAAAAAAAAAATTATTATTGAATTTCCGGTTCAAAATGATTATAGGTAATGGTAATAACATGTTTAGCAAGAAACTAACGATAATTTGCATATGGAAAGCGTGCTTATTGGAAAAATCGTATTTTGAAATCCACGGTCACATTTTGTAATCGAACCTGGATTGCAGACGAATAAGACGACATATCGGAACAAATTTAACTCAGCTCTACCCAGAACTACGTCACTAGCTCAAAATAACCGAAACATACGGCATATGTGACAATAAATTTTATCCGTTCAAAATCAGTAAGGCACCATCAGGGATTTTTGCAAAAAATTGAAAAAAAATTACTGTTGAATTTCTGGTTCGAAATGATTATAGGTAATGGTAATAACATGTTTAGCAAGCAACTAATGGTAGGTTGCCAATGGAATGCGCGGTTATTGGAAAAATCGTATTTTGAAATCCACGGTCACATTTTGTAATCGAACCTGGATTGCAGACGAATAAGACGACATATCGGAACAAATTTAACTCAGCTCTACCCAGAACTACGTCACTAGCTCAAAATAACCGAAACATACGGCATATGTGACAATAAATTTTATCCGTTCAAAATCAGTAAGGCACCATCAGGGATTTTTGCAAAAAATTGAAAAAAAATTACTGTTGAATTTCTGGTTCGAAATGATTATAGGTAATGGTAATAACATGTTTAGCAAGCAACTAATGGTAGGTTGCCAATGGAATGCGCGGTTATTGGAAAAATCGTATTTTGAAATCCACGGTCACATTTTGTAATCGAACCTGGATTGCAGACGAATAAGACGACATATTGGAACAAATTTAACTCAGCTCTACTCAGAACTACGTCACTAGCTCAAAATAACCGAAACATACGGCATATGTGACAATAAATTTTATCCGTTCAAAATCAGTAAGGCAACCGTCAGGGATTTTTGCAAAAAAATGAAAAAAAAAAATTATTGTTGAATTTCCGGTTCAAAATGATTATAGGTAATGGTAATAACATGTTTAGCAAGAAACTAACGATAATTTGCATATGGAAAGCGTGCTTATTGGAAAAATCGTATTTTGAAATCCACGGTCACATTTTGTAATCGAACCTGGATTGCAGACGAATAAGACGACATATTGGAACAAATTTATCTCAGCTCTACTCAGAACTACGTCACTAACTCACAATAACCGAAACATACGACATATGTGACAATAAATTTTATCCGTTCAAAATCAGTAAGGCTAACACCATCAGGGATTTTTGCAAAAAAATGAAAAAAAAATTATTGTTGAATTTCCGGTTCAAAATGATTATAGGTAATGGTAATAACATGTTTAGCAAGAAACTAACGATAATTTGCATATGGAAAGCGTGCTTATTGGAAAAATCGTATTTTGAAATCCACGGTCACATTTTGTAATCGAACCTGGATTGCAGACGAATAAGACGACATATTGGAACAAATTTAACTCAGCTCTACTCAGAACTACGTCACTAACTCACAATAACCGAAACATACGACATATGTGACAATAAATTTTATCCGTTCAAAATCAGTAAGGCACCATCAGGGATTTTTGCAAAAAATTGAAAAAAAATTACTGTTGAATTTCTGGTTCGAAATGATTATAGGTAATGGTAATAACATGTTTAGCAAGCAACTAATGGTAGGTTGCCAATGGAATGCGCGGTTATTGGAAAAATCGTATTTTGAAATCCACGGTCACATTTTGTAATCGAACCTGGATTGCAGACGAATAAGACGACATATTGGAACAAATTTAACTCAGCTCTACTCAGAACTACGTCACTAGCTCAAAATAACCGAAACATACGGCATATGTGACAATAAATTTTATCCGTTCAAAATCAGTAAGGCAACCGTCAGGGATTTTTGCAAAAAAATGAAAAAAAAAAATTATTGTTGAATTTCCGGTTCAAAATGATTATAGGTAATGGTAATAACATGTTTAGCAAGAAACTAACGATAATTTGCATATGGAAAGCGTGCTTATTGGAAAAATCGTATTTTGAAATCCACGGTCACATTTTGTAATCGAACCTGGATTGCAGACGAATAAGACGACATATTGGAACAAATTTATCTCAGCTCTACTCAGAACTACGTCACTAACTCACAATAACCGAAACATACGACATATGTGACAATAAATTTTATCCGTTCAAAATCAGTAAGGCTAACACCATCAGGGATTTTTGCAAAAAAATGAAAAAAAAATTATTGTTGAATTTCCGGTTCAAAATGATTATAGGTAATGGTAATAACATGTTTAGCAAGAAACTAACGATAATTTGCATATGGAAAGCGTGCTTATTGGAAAAATCGTATTTTGAAATCCACGGTCACATTTTGTAATCGAACCTGGATTGCAGACGAATAAGACGACATATTGGAACAAATTTAACTCAGCTCTACTCAGAACTACGTCACTAACTCAAAATAACCGAAACATACGGCATCTGTGACAATAAATTTTATCCGTTCAAAATCAGTAAGGCAACCATCAGGGATTTTTGCAAAAAAATGAAAAAAAAAAATTATTGTTGAATTTCCGGTTCAAAATGATTATAGGTAATGGTAATAACATGTTTAGCAAGAAACTAACGATAATTTGCATATGGAAAGCGTGCTTATTGGAAAAATCGTATTTTGAAATCCACGGTCACATTTTGTAATCGAACCTGGATTGCAGACGAATAAGACGACATATTGGAACAAATTTAACTCAGCTCTACTCAGAACTACGTCACTAACTCAAAATAACCGAAACATACGGCATATGTGACACCTTTGTGAAGTTATCCCGGAAACTCAGCCCGGAAAATGATTATAGTTAAATATGGTAACACCTTTATATATTTAAGAAATTATAATGAAACTACAACTATCACGATATAAAAATATAAAGATAGTAAGAAAAATTTTACTATGAAAAATAATATACAAAATGGCGGGCATTATAAACAAAAACATATTGACATTTTTTAACTTGTACTATAGCTAATTACTATAGCACAAAAAAAAATTATATAATTTATATACAAACAGGTGGGTTTATTGATATAATAAGTAATTATTCAATTTGTAAAAAACAACAATGTCACAAAAATTTAGTTTCTTATAAAAAATGTCAATAATACAGTTAAATTAATATTAAATAAATACACTTATGAATATAATTTAATGTGTACTTAAAAGTATAGTAGTTCAGTGGCAAAAAAATTGAATGATTTAGAGCTCCGCTATAGTCGTCTGAATTCGTAGTACATGTCCATTACCAGAAACCGGACTATATACGTTTTGTAGTTCAGGGATTGGCCTGTTTAAATAACAAGTTGCAAAAAAATTCTATGATTTAGAGCTCCGCTATAGTCGTCTGAATTCGTAGTACATGTCCATTACCAGAAACCGGACTATATACGTTTTGTAGTTCAGGGATTGGCCTGTTTAAATAACAAGTGGCAAAAAAATTCTATGATTTAGAGCTCCGCTATAGTCGCCTGAATTCGTAGTACATGTCCATTACCAGAAACCGGACTATATACGTTTTGTAGTTCAGGGATTGGCCTGTTTAAATAACAAGTGGCAAAAAAAATCTATGATTTAGAGCTCCGCTATAGTCGTCTGAATTCGTAGTACATGTCCATTACCAGAATCCGGACTATATACGTTTTGTAGTTCAGGGATTGGCCTGTTTAAATAACAAGTGGCAAAAAAATTCTATGATTTAGAGCTCCGCTATAGTCGTCTGAATTCGTAGTACATGTCCATTACCAGAATCCGGACTATATACGTTTTGTAGTTCAGGGATTGGCCTGTTTAAATAACAAGTGACAAAAAAATTCTATGATTTAGAGCTCCGCTATAGTCGTCTGAATTCGTAGTACATGTCCATTACCAGAAACCGGACTATATACGTTTTGTAGTTCAGGGATTGGCCTGTTTAAATAACAAGTGGCAAAAAAATTCTATGATTTAGAGCTCCGCTATAGTCGTCTGAATTCGTAGTACATGTCCACTACCAGAAACCGGACTATATACGTTTTGTAGTTCAGGGATTGGCCTGTTTAAATAACAAGTGGCAAAAAAATTCTATGATTTAGAGCTCCGCTATAGTCGTCTGAATTCGTAGTACATGTCCATTACCAGAAACCGGACTATATACGTTTTGTAGTTCAGGGATTGGCCTGTTTAAATAACAAGTGGCAAAAAAATTCTATGATTTAGAGCTCCGCTATAGTCGTCTGAATTCGTAGTACATGTCCATTACCAGAAACCGGACTATATACGTTTTGTAGTTCAGGGATTGGCCTGTTTAAATAACAAGTGACAAAAAAATTCTATGATTTAGAGCTCCGCTATAGTCGTCTGAATTCGTAGTACATGTCCATTACCAGAAACCGGACTATATACGTTTTGTAGTTCAGGGATTGGCCTGTTTAAATAACAAGTGGCAAAAAAATTCTATGATTTAGAGCTCCGCTATAGTCGTCTGAATTCGTAGTACATGTCCATTACCAGAAACCGGACTATATACGTTTTGTAGTTCAGGGATTGGCCTGTTTAAATAACAAGTGGCAAAAAAAATTCTATGATTTAGAGCTCCGCTATAGTCGTCTGAATTCGTAGTACATGTCCATTACCAGAAACCGGACTATATACGTTTTGTAGTTCAGGGATTGGCCTGTTTAAATAACAAGTGACAAAAAAATTCTATGATTTAGAGCTCCGCTATAGTCGTCTGAATTCGTAGTACATGTCCATTACCAGAAACCGGACTATATACGTTTTGTAGTTCAGGGATTGGCCTGTTTAAATAACAAGTGACAAAAAAATTCTATGATTTAGAGCTCCGCTATAGTCGTCTGAATTCGTAGTACATGTCCATTACCAGAAACCGGACTATATACGTTTTGTAGTTCAGGGATTGGCCTGTTTAAATAACAAGTGGCAAAAAAATTCTATGATTTAGAGCTCCGCTATAGTCGTCTGAATTCGTAGTACATGTCCATTACCAGAAACCGGACTATATACGTTTTGTAGTTCAGGGATTGGCCTGTTTAAATAACAAGTGGCAAAAAAATTCTATGATTTAGAGCTCCGCTATAGTCGTCTGAATTCGTAGTACATGTCCATTACCAGAAACCGGACTATATACGTTTTGTAGTTCAGGGATTGGCCTGTTTAAATAACAAGTGGCAAAAAAATTCTATGATTTAGAGCTCCGCTATAGTCGTCTGAATTCGTAGTACATGTCCATTACCAGAAACCGGACTATATACGTTTTGTAGTTCAGGGATTGGCCTGTTTAAATAACAAGTGACAAAAAAATTCTATGATTTAGAGCTCCGCTATAGTCGTCTGAATTCGTAGTACATGTCCATTACCAGAAACCGGACTATATACGTTTTGTAGTTCAGGGATTGGCCTGTTTAAATAACAAGTGGCAAAAAAATTCTATGATTTAGAGCTCCGCTATAGTCGTCTGAATTCGTAGTACATGTCCATTACCAGAAACCGGACTATATACGTTTTGTAGTTCAGGGATTGGCCTGTTTAAATAACAAGTGGCAAAAAAATTCTATGATTTAGAGCTCCGCTATAGTCGTCTGAATTCGTAGTACATGTCCATTACCAGAAACCGGACTATATACGTTTTGTAGTTCAGGGATTGGCCTGTTTAAATAACAAGTGACAAAAAAATTCTATGATTTAGAGCTCCGCTATAGTCGTCTGAATTCGTAGTACATGTCCATTACCAGAAACCGGACTATATACGTTTTGTAGTTCAGGGATTGGCCTGTTTAAATAACAAGTGACAAAAAAATTCTATGATTTAGAGCTCCGCTATAGTCGTCTGAATTCGTAGTACATGTCCATTACCAGAAACCGGACTATATACGTTTTGTAGTTCAGGGATTGGCCTGTTTAAATAACAAGTGGCAAAAAAATTCTATGATTTAGAGCTCCGCTATAGTCGTCTGAATTCGTAGTACATGTCCATTACCAGAAACCGGACTATATACGTTTTGTAGTTCAGGGATTGGCCTGTTTAAATAACAAGTGGCAAAAAAATTCTATGATTTAGAGCTCCGCTATAGTCGTCTGAATTCGTAGTACATGTCCATTACCAGAAACCGGACTATATACGTTTTGTAGTTCAGGGATTGGCCTGTTTAAATAACAAGTGGCAAAAAAATTCTATGATTTAGAGCTCCGCTATAGTCGTCTGAATTCGTAGTACATGTCCATTACCAGAAACCGGACTATATACGTTTTGTAGTTCAGGGATTGGCCTGTTTAAATAACAAGTGACAAAAAAATTCTATGATTTAGAGCTCCGCTATAGTCGTCTGAATTCGTAGTACATGTCCATTACCAGAAACCGGACTATATACGTTTTGTAGTTCAGGGATTGGCCTGTTTAAATAACAAGTGGCAAAAAAATTCTATGATTTAGAGCTCCGCTATAGTCGTCTGAATTCGTAGTACATGTCCATTACCAGAATCCGGACTATATACGTTTTGTAGTTCAGGGATTGGCCTGTTTAAATAACAAGTGACAAAAAAATTCTATGATTTAGAGCTCCGCTATAGTCGTCTGAATTCGTAGTACATGTCCATTACCAGAAACCGGACTATATACGTTTTGTAGTTCAGGGATTGGCCTGTTTAAATAACAAGTGGCAAAAAAATTGAATGATTTAGAGCTCCGCTATAGTCGTCTGAATGCGTAGTACATGTCCATTACCAGAAACCGGACTATATACGTTTTGTAGTTCAGGGATTGGCCTGTTTAAATAACAAGTTGCAAAAAAATTCTATGATTTAGAGCTCCGCTATAGTCGTCTGAATTCGTAGTACATGTCCATTACCAGAAACCGGACTATATACGTTTTGTAGTTCAGGGATTGGCCTGTTTAAATAACAAGTGGCAAAAAAATTCTATGATTTAGAGCTCCGCTATAGTCGTCTGAATTCGAAGTACATGTCCATTACCAGAAACCGGACTATATACGTTTTGTAGTTCAGGGATTGGCCTGTTTAAATAACAAGTGGCAAAAAAATTCTATGATTTAGAGCTCCGCTATAGTCGTCTGAATTCGTAGTACATGTCCATTACCAGAAACCGGACTATATACGTTTTGTAGTTCAGGGATTGGCCTGTTTAAATAACAAGTTGCAAAAAAATTCTATGATTTAGAGCTCCGCTATAGTCGTCTGAATTCGTAGTACATGTCCATTACCAGAAACCGGACTATATACGTTTTGTAGTTCAGGGATTGGCCTGTTTAAATAACAAGTGGCAAAAAAATTCTATGATTTAGAGCTCCGCTATAGTCGTCTGAATTCGTAGTACATGTCCATTACCAGAAACCGGACTATATACGTTTTGTAGTTCAGGGATTGGCCTGTTTAAATAACAAGTGACAAACAAATTCTATGATTTAGAGCTCCGCTATAGTCGTCTGAATTCGTAGTACATGTCCATTACCAGAAACCGGACTATATACGTTTTGTAGTTCAGGGATTGGCCTGTTTAAATAACAAGTGGCAAAAAAATTCTATGATTTAGAGCTCCGCTATAGTCGTCTGAATTCGTAGTACATGTCCATTACCAGAAACCGGACTATATACGTTTTGTAGTTCAGGGATTGGCCTGTTTAAATAACAAGTGGCAAAAAAATTCTATGATTTAGAGCTCCGCTATAGTCGTCTGAATTCGTAGTACATGTCCATTACCAGAAACCGGACTATATACGTTTTGTAGTTCAGGGATTGGCCTGTTTAAATAACAAGTGACAAAAAAATTCTATGATTTAGAGCTCCGCTATAGTCGTCTGAATTCGTAGTACATGTCCATTACCAGAAACCGGACTATATACGTTTTGTAGTTCAGGGATTGGCCTGTTTAAATAACAAGTGGCAAAAAAATTCTATGATTTAGAGCTCCGCTATAGTCGTCTGAATTCGTAGTACATGTCCATTACCAGAAACCGGACTATATACGTTTTGTAGTTCAGGGATTGGCCTGTTTAAATAACAAGTGGCAAAAAAATTCTATGATTTAGAGCTCCGCTATAGTCGTCTGAATTCGTAGTACATGTCCATTACCAGAAACCGGACTATATACGTTTTGTAGTTCAGGGATTGGCCTGTTTAAATAACAAGTGGCAAAAAAATTCTATGATTTAGAGCTCCGCTATAGTCGTCTGAATTCGTAGTACATGTCCATTACCAGAAACCGGACTATATACGTTTTGTAGTTCAGGGATTGGCCTGTTTAAATAACAAGTTGCAAAGAAATTCTATGATTTAGAGCTCCGCTATAGTCGTCTGAATTCGTAGTACATGTCCATTACCAGAAACCGGACTATATACGTTTTGTAGTTCAGGGATTGGCCTGTTTAAATAACAAGTGGCAAAAAAATTCTATGATTTAGAGCTCCGCTATAGTCGTCTGAATTCGTAGTACATGTCCATTACCAGAAACCGGACTATATACGTTTTGTAGTTCAGGGATTGGCCTGTTTAAATAACAAGTTGCAAAAAAATTCTATGATTTAGAGCTCCGCTATAGTCGTCTGAATTCGTAGTACATGTCCATTACCAGAATCCGGACTATATACGTTTTGTAGTTCAGGGATTGGCCTGTTTAAATAACAAGTGGCAAAAAAATTCTATGATTTAGAGCTCCGCTATAGTCGTCTGAATTCGTAGTACATGTCCATTACCAGAAACCGGACTATATACGTTTTGTGGTTCAGGGATTGGCCTGTTTCAATAACAAGTTGCAAAAAAATTCTATGATTTAGAGCTCCACTATAGTCGTCTGAATTCGTAGTACATGTCCATTACCAGAAACGGGACTATATACGTTTTGTAGTTCAGGGATTGGCCTGTTTAAATAACAAGTGGCAAAAAAATTTATGATTTAGAGCTCCGCTATAGTCGTCTGAATTCGTAGTACATGTCCATTACCAGAAACGGGACTATATACGTTTTGTAGTTCAGGGATTGGCCTGATTAAATAACAATAGGCAACACAATTCTATGATTTAGAGATCTGCTATAGTAAAATAACCTTTTTTTTCATACAACTACTAGCTAAACATGGTGAACCGTTTACGAATCATAAACGAATACTACACTTCATATAATAGTTGGCAAACGAATCGATTTTGCAGCTCAAAAACGATAGTTAACGGTGTTACTATCCTAACGTAATTAGACTTTTTAGCGAAATATTCGTTCGCATAATGTTCACTTTTAGTGATACGCGAACGTAACACATCGATGGGCGATTACGCGTCGACTACTAATTTTTACAAGATATCGTCGACAACGTCGAATACTCGTCGACAACGTCGAATACTCGTCGACAAAGTCGACAACTCTTCAACTACGTCGACAACGTCGAGAACCACTTGATTAATTAATTTACGCCATCTATCGAAACTTATAACAAAACTCAGCTTAAATTGTCTGTACTACTCATTGATAGATGGCATTGTATTTATGAAATATTAAATCATACTGTGCCTAATATTTATGACATAAATTGCGTAATAAATTGATAATTATCCATTATCGATAATAAATTCTTTGCCAATCGTGAAAAGTCTAATTAAATTTGCGAATTTGAATAAAATCTGAGTATACCATTCATGAGTGATTTTGCTTGTAGGAAATTTTCATGCTTCTGCTATTCATCACTACGCGGCGTATGAATAGTTAATTTAGATTTATGCAGACGTTTTATTTAATTTTAATAGTTTTGTTTTATTGTAGTAATTTCGAATAACATTAATTATTCTTTTACATATAAATTAATAAATAAAAGACACTAGGTAAAAACATTCATTTTAGTGACACCTGTTATTAAATTTCAACAAGTTTTTCAAAAATATTTATTTAACAGTGCAGGTAATGTCAAAATATTATGTGTATCATATCTGCTGCGTTTTTTTGAAAAACCTGCTCTAGACCGCTATATATTATATTTTGATTTTTTAACCAATTCACGAATTATTAAAATATTTATGCTTCGGATTTACTCAATCGAATCCTAAAGAGCTTACGCTAAGTCAATATCTTGCATTATATATACGAATAAAGTTTATGCTTGTTCTCAACAACTCTGAACAACTCTTGATATTATGTAGAGTACAACAGAGTTCATCAAAAATCTTAATAATTCCTGAACTGACGAAACAGGTTAATTTTTGTAGTACACAATTTTTTGATTGTTCCTTACTTCATTTACAACTGGAAATTTGTAATGATTGAATTGTATTTTTAATAAGAAAAAATGGTTATCTTAATGTTTGCTGGTGAAATTAATTAATTTATTTTAATATTGGATATTATTGTGTTTAATTATAAACCAAAAATATTTAATTTTGAGTTAAAATGATTGACTTGAAGTTAGTTCAAGTTGTTGTTCTAAATTTTTTTGTTAAATATCCCTGTATTTTAAACAATATTTTATCGCGGTCTCGAACACCATCCTCAATTTCAATAAAATGTTTTGATCGATTATACTTTCATGGTTTGGTAATTCGAACACTTGGAGTAATACTTGCAATAAGCTTGGCCAAAACGTGAATTAGTTGGGAGTAAACATTAACGGCGTTTCGTCCATAGCATAGCCAATGCTATGGATGAAATTTGTTCGAAAATTTAACAGTTCAATAAAATTTGATATATTAGGTGGAGATAAATTTAGTACCTAGAATAATGTTTTGGCTAAAGTTTTAAAATGTAGCAAGTTGAACTCTATTCAGCATTTTTAAGTTGGTTTATAAAATTAATATATAATGAAATTTAATAGAAGCAAATTAGAATTTTGTATAGTGAAAGTAAAGCGCTAAAATGCTAGGTGTGAAATAAGGAATACAATTAGGAACTGTTTTGAAACAGTACCTCAATGGGGTGAAAAGAACCCTATTTCTTATGAAACATAGGTTTGTTTATTGCAATTAGGATTTGGCAATAAATTTTGGTTTAAGCACTGGAGCATGGCTTTTAACTTGAGTGGAACCACACCACCAATAAAACTAAATTTATTTCAAGAAATTTGAGTCCTAGTTTGCACATGCGCACTTAAATGGTATTCTGTTCAATCTTCAAGAAGTGGAAGAGCTTGCACAAATGCACAATACATAATTTTCTGTAATTGTTGTACAATATAATTTTCTGGTGGCGTTCGTGTCAGAGGGCTCAAGTCAGAGATTGCATCGTGTTCGATAGAAGGAAATTAGTTAGAAAGGAGCTAAAAAGTTAGCTAAACAATTATTTGCAATTACATTTCTTTTGAGATATACAAATGATTTGTAGACTTCAGACGAGCATATGACATGTCCAATTGAAATAATTTACGTAATGCACCTTGATTATCTAAGAAACAATATAAGATGTAAACATTAAACACAAACAAACACATAGCATTGTAATTTGTGTAAAGTCGAAAACTTACTATGGTGTTCACTTTTACGCATTAACTTTTAGGTTAGAGAATCAGTGTGCTGGAGTAGCTACATAGGGACACCTAAAATATTGGTTCAGCTATTTAAAGACAGTGAGCCAGTCACCATTATGTGTCAAAATTTCGATAATTATTCAAATTATTTTAAAAATTCACGTTTCATGATATAATTTGTTTAAACTTGCTGATCGAATAGTTTTATTATATTCCAAGATTTAATCCCATACTTACTTTTAAATTACGACTTTATAATATAAAGCACATTTTCAATGTGTTAATACTACTATTCGTTCGTGGTTATTTTGCACGAACAATTCTGTTAGAATCGCGAATCCTTCGCCGAAACCCAAAAATCGGGTCATAAGTTAAGGCCGTTTGTTGACATTACAGATAGCAAAGAAGATAGCGGACTTAAGAAATTACAATTTTTGAACTCTTCAGGGCAACAATATAAATTACATAGGTATTAAAAATGAAACTTTAGTATTTACAAATTTTTAATTATTTTACATGAGTATTAATATTTATAAGTTTTACAATTAATTTTGTACAAATAAATATTTCAAAAAAACCTGAAGATCAAAACGTCGGTTAGAAATAAAAATATTATTTAAAAAAAAACATAACGACATCTTTACTTAATTTGAATTATAAACGCTCAATAACTATATTTTATTATACTCGTACCAACAATTATATCTGATAATGTACTCGTACATCACGGCACAAGAACAATTTTTTATTTTAGGTACGGAAAATGTTTGCTTTCATTCTATTTCATAGAAATTCAAAATTACAAAAACAAAAACCTTGTTTTTACAACACACAGGCACAGCTTGTTCTTGTATATTCTCTACATATTTTGTATAGGCTCTTTAAATTTTTTATAATCCAAAACAAACCGATCAACAGAAAAACGAAACGAAGATCGAACCGAATGAAATATAACAAAAAAATATTTTTTTGTACGTATACAGCGGTGAAAGTAAATCTAGTATTTCTGCTTTGAAATATTTTTCATAAATAAAATAAACCATTTCATGCTGTGTCGCGTAATGTGTAGTACCGAAAAGTAATATGTTGGAAGCGGCGTTAGCGTCGCACTGGCTCATAAAATGTAATATTTCTTGCTTTCTTATACTTGTTTATTTTATGTTTTGACTTACCTGCATTGGTAAATTAATATTTTTGAAAAAATTTGTTGAAATTTAATAACAGGTGTCACTAAAAAGAAATTTTTAACTAGTGTCTTTTATTTATTAATTTATATGACAACGAATAATTGATCATGTTCGAAGTTATTACAATAAAGGAAAATTATAAAAATTAAATAAAAAGTGATTAAAAATCATAGATTAACTATTCATTTGCCGCATAGTGAGGAATAGCAGAAACTTGAAAATTTCATAACGGGTGATATTAAACTTTAGTCGTTTAAGGCACACATCATTCATTATTATTATTAGTCTAAAATTAACGTTCAAACCCCTAATACTGTGTGCCTGTTCCCTGATACCAGTTATTTTGGAGTAAATAACAAATTTCAATAGATTATATGCGTCCGCGCCATCTTTTATGAAATAGACTTATTTATCACGCACGATGCAAGATTTTTATCGGCTATGCTATGACAGTATAAAAGTTCGTTATTTTCGCACGTTATTCAATTTGTATTTTACATTTGAAAGTTCAGTATAAAAATGTCAAATTTTCGAGGCGGACGGCCTAAAAACCTAAATTTTGAAAAATATAAATTTACATTAGTCGGTTTCTGGTAATGGACATGTACTACGAATTCAGACGACTATAGCGGAGCTCTAAATCATAGAATTTTTTTGCCACTTATTATTTAAACAGGCCAATCCCTGAACTACAAAACGTATATAGTCCGGTTTCTGGTAATGGACATGTACTACGAATTCAGACGACTATAGTGGAGCTCTAAATCATAGAATTTTTTTGCCACTTATTATTTAAACAGGCCAATCCCTGAACTACAAAACGTATATAGTCCGGTTTCTGGTAATGGACATGTACTACGAATTCAGACGACTATAGCGGAGCTCTAAATCATAGAGTTTTTTTGCCACTTGTTATTTAAACAGGCCAATCCCTGAACTACAAAACGTATATAGTCCCGTTTCTGGCAATGGACATGTATTACGAATTCAGACGACTATAGCGGAGCTCTAAATCATAGAATTTTTTTGCCACTTGTTATTTAAACAGGCCAATCCCTGAACTACAAAACGTATATAGTCCCGATTCTGGTAATGGACATGTACTACGAATTCAGACGACTATAGCGGAGCTCTAAATCATAGAATTTTTTTGCCACTTGTTATTTAAACAGGCCAATCCCTGAACTACAAAACGTATATAGTCCGGTTTCTGGTAATGGACATGTACTACGAATTCAGACGACTATAGCGGAGCTCTAAATCATAGAATTTTTTTGCCACTTGTTATTTAAACAGGCCAATCCCTGAACTACAAAACGTATATAGTCCGGTTTCTGGTAATGGACATGTACTACGAATTCAGACGACTATAGCGGAGCTCTAAATCATAGAATTTTTTTGCAACTTGTTATTTAAACAGGCCAATCCCTGAACTACAAAACGTATATAGTCCGGTTTCTGGTAATGGACATGTACTACGAATTCAGACGACTATAGCGGAGCTCTAAATCATAGAATTTTTTTGCCACTTGTTATTTAAACAGGCCAATCCCTGAACTACAAAACGTATATAGTCCGGTTTCTGGTAATGGACATGTACTACGAATTCAGACGACTATAGCGGAGCTCTAAATCATAGAATTTTTTTGCCACTTGTTATTTAAACAGGCCAATCCCTGAACTACAAAACGTATATAGTCCGGTTTCTGGTAATGGACATGTACTACGAATTCAGACGACTATAGCGGAGCTCTAAATCATAGAATTTTTTTGCAACTTGTTATTTAAACAGGCCAATCCCTGAACTACAAAACGTATATAGTCCGGTTTCTGGTAATGGACATGTACTACGAATTCAGACGACTATAGCGGAGCTCTAACTCATAGAATTTTTTTGCAACTTGTTATTTAAACAGGCCAATCCCTGAACTACAAAACGTATATAGTCCGGTTTCTGGTAATGGACATGTACTACGAATTCAGACGACTATAGCGGAGCTCTAAATCATAGAATTTTTTTGTCACTTGTTATTTAAACAGGCCAATCCCTGAACTACAAAACGTATATAGTCCTGTTTCTGGTAATGGACATGTACTACGAATTCAGGCGACTATAGCGGAGCTCTAAATCATAGAATTTTTTTGCAACTTGTTATTTAAACAGGCCAATCCCTGAACTACAAAACGTATATAGTCCGGTTTCTGGTAATGGACATGTACTACGAATTCAGACGACTATAGCGGAGCTCTAAATCATAGAATTTTTTTGCCACTTGTTATTTAAACAGGCCAATCCCTGAACTACAAAACGTATATAGTCCGGTTTCTGGTAATGGACATAAACTACGAATTCAGACGACTATAGCGGAGCTTTAAATCATAGAATTTTTTTGTCACTTGTTATTTAAACAGGCCAATCCCTGAACTACAAAACGTATATAGTCCGGTTTCTGGTAATGGACATGTACTACGAATTCAGACGACTATAGCGGAGCTCTAAATCATAGAATTTTTTTGCCACTTGTTATTTAAACAGGCCAATCCCTGAACTACAAAACGTATATAGTCCGGTTTCTGGTAATGGACATGTACTACGAATTCAGACGACTATAGCGGAGCTCTAAATCATAGAATTTTTTTGTCACTTGTTATTTAAACAGGCCAATCCCTGAACTACAAAACGTATATAGTCCGGTTTTTGGTAATGGACATGTACTACGAATTCAGACGACTATAGCGGAGCTCTAAATCATAGAATTTTTTTGCCACTTGTTATTTAAACAGGCCAATCCCTGAACTACAAAACGTATATAGTCCGGTTTCTGGTAATGGACATGTACTACGAATTCAGACGACTATAGCGGAGCTCTAAATCATAGAATTTTTTTGCAACTTGTTATTTAAACAGGCCAATCCCTGAACTACAAAACGTATATAGTCCGGTTTCTGGTAATGGACATGTACTACGAATTCAGACGACTATAGCGGAGCTCTAAATCATAGAATTTTTTTGCCACTTGTTATTTAAACAGGCCAATCCCTGAACTACAAAACGTATATAGTCCGGTTTCTGGTAATGGACATGTACTACGAATTCAGACGACTATAGCGGAGCTCTAAATCATAGAATTTTTTTGCCACTTGTTATTTAAACAGGCCAATCCCTGAACTACAAAACGTATATAGTCCGGTTTCTGGTAATGGACATGTACTACGAATTCAGACGACTATAGCGGAGCTCTAAATCATAGAATTTTTTTGCAACTTGTTATTTAAACAGGCCAATCCCTGAACTACAAAACGTATATAGTCCGGTTTCTGGTAATGGACATGTACTACGAATTCAGACGACTATAGCGGAGCTCTAAATCATAGAATTTTTTTGCCACTTGTTATTTAAACAGGCCAATCCCTGAACTACAAAACGTATATAGTCCGGTTTCTGGTAATGGACATGTACTACGAATTCAGACGACTATAGCGGAGCTCTAAATCATAGAATTTTTTTGCCACTTGTTATTTAAACAGGCCAATCCCTGAACTACAAAACGTATATAGTCCGGTTTCTGGTAATGGACATGTACTACGAATTCAGACGACTATAGCGGAGCTCTAAATCATAGAATTTTTTTGCAACTTGTTATTTAAACAGGCCAATCCCTGAACTACAAAACGTATATAGTCCGGTTTCTGGTAATGGACATGTACTACGAATTCAGACGACTATAGCGGAGCTCTAAATCATAGAATTTTTTTGCCACTTGTTATTTAAACAGGCCAATCCCTGAACTACAAAACGTATATAGTCCGGTTTCTGGTAATGGACATGTACTACGAATTCAGACGACTATAGCGGAGCTCTAAATCATAGAATTTTTTTGCCACTTGTTATTTAAACAGGCCAATCCCTGAACTACAAAACGTATATAGTCCGGTTTCTGGTAATGGACATGTACTACGAATTCAGACGACTATAGCGGAGCTCTAAATCATAGAATTTTTTTGCAACTTGTTATTTAAACAGGCCAATCCCTGAACTACAAAACGTATATAGTCCGGTTTCTGGTAATGGACATGTACTACGAATTCAGACGACTATAGCGGAGCTCTAAATCATAGAATTTTTTTGCCACTTGTTATTTAAACAGGCCAATCCCTGAACTACAAAACGTATATAGCCCGGTTTCTGGTAATGGACATGTACTACGAATTCAGACGACTATAGCGGAGCTCTAAATCATAGAATTTTTTTGCCACTTGTTATTTAAACAGGCCAATCCCTGAACTACAAAACGTATATAGTCCGGTTTCTGGTAATGGACATGTACTACGAATTCATACGACTATAGCGGAGCTCTAAATCATAGAATTTTTTTGCAACTTGTTATTTAAACAGGCCAATCCCTGAACTACAAAACGTATATAGTCCGGTTTCTGGTAATGGACATGTACTACGAATTCAGACGACTATAGCGGAGCTCTAAATCATAGAATTTTTTTGCAACTTGTTATTTAAACAGGCCAATCCCTGAACTACAAAACGTATATAGCCCGGTTTCTGGTAATGGACATGTACTACGAATTCAGACGACTATAGCGGAGCTCTAAATCATAGAATTTTTTTGCCACTTGTTATTTAAACAGGCCAATCCCTGAACTACAAAACGTATATAGTCCGGTTTCTGGTAATGGACATGTACTACGAATTCAGACGACTATAGCGGAGCTCTAAATCATAGAATTTTTTTGCAACTTGTTATTTAAACAGGCCAATCCCTGAACTACAAAACGTATATAGTCCGGTTTCTGGTAATGGACATGTACTACGAATTCAGACGACTATAGCGGAGCTCTAAATCATAGAATTTTTTTGTCACTTGTTATTTAAACAGGCCAATCCCTGAACTACAAAACGTATATAGTCCGGTTTTTGGTAATGGACATGTACTACGAATTCAGACGACTATAGCGGAGCTCTAAATCATAGAATTTTTTTGCCACTTGTTATTTAAACAGGCCAATCCCTGAACTACAAAACGTATATAGTCCGGTTTCTGGTAATGGACATGTACTACGAATTCAGACGACTATAGCGGAGCTCTAAATCATAGAATTTTTTTGCCACTTGTTATTTAAACAGGCCAATCCCTGAACTACAAAACGTATATAGCCCGGTTTCTGGTAATGGACATGTACTACGAATTCAGACGACTATAGCGGAGCTCTAAATCATAGAATTTTTTTGCCACTTGTTATTTAAACAGGCCAATCCCTGAACTACAAAACGTATATAGTCCGGTTTCTGGTAATGGACATGTACTACGAATTCATACGACTATAGCGGAGCTCTAAATCATAGAATTTTTTTGCAACTTGTTATTTAAACAGGCCAATCCCTGAACTACAAAACGTATATAGTCCGGTTTCTGGTAATGGACATGTACTACGAATTCAGACGACTATAGCGGAGCTCTAAATCATAGAATTTTTTTGCAACTTGTTATTTAAACAGGCCAATCCCTGAACTACAAAACGTATATAGCCCGGTTTCTGGTAATGGACATGTACTACGAATTCAGACGACTATAGCGGAGCTCTAAATCATAGAATTTTTTTGCCACTTGTTATTTAAACAGGCCAATCCCTGAACTACAAAACGTATATAGTCCGGTTTCTGGTAATGGACATGTACTACGAATTCAGACGACTATAGCGGAGCTCTAAATCATAGAATTTTTTTGCAACTTGTTATTTAAACAGGCCAATCCCTGAACTACAAAACGTATATAGCCCGGTTTCTGGTAATGGACATGTACTACGAATTCAGACGACTATAGCGGAGCTCTAAATCATAGAATTTTTTTGCCACTTGTTATTTAAACAGGCCAATCCCTGAACTACAAAACGTATATAGTCCGGTTTCTGGTAATGGACATGTACTACGAATTCATACGACTATAGCGGAGCTCTAAATCATAGAATTTTTTTGCAACTTGTTATTTAAACAGGCCAATCCCTGAACTACAAAACGTATATAGTCCGGTTTCTGGTAATGGACATGTACTACGAATTCAGACGACTATAGCGGAGCTCTAAATCATAGAATTTTTTTGCAACTTGTTATTTAAACAGGCCAATCCCTGAACTACAAAACGTATATAGCCCGGTTTCTGGTAATGGACATGTACTACGAATTCAGACGACTATAGCGGAGCTCTAAATCATAGAATTTTTTTGCCACTTGTTATTTAAACAGGCCAATCCCTGAACTACAAAACGTATATAGTCCGGTTTCTGGTAATGGACATGTACTACGAATTCAGACGACTATAGCGGAGCTCTAAATCATAGAATTTTTTTGCAACTTGTTATTTAAACAGGCCAATCCCTGAACTACAAAACGTATATAGCCCGGTTTCTGGTAATGGACATGTACTACGAATTCAGACGACTATAGCGGAGCTCTAAATCATAGAATTTTTTTGCCACTTGTTATTTAAACAGGCCAATCCCTGAACTACAAAACGTATATAGTCCGGTTTCTGGTAATGGACATGTACTACGAATTCATACGACTATAGCGGAGCTCTAAATCATAGAATTTTTTTGCAACTTGTTATTTAAACAGGCCAATCCCTGAACTACAAAACGTATATAGTCCGGTTTCTGGTAATGGACATGTACTACGAATTCAGACGACTATAGCGGAGCTCTAAATCATAGAATTTTTTTGCAACTTGTTATTTAAACAGGCCAATCCCTGAACTACAAAACGTATATAGCCCGGTTTCTGGTAATGGACATGTACTACGAATTCAGACGACTATAGCGGAGCTCTAAATCATAGAATTTTTTTGCCACTTGTTATTTAAACAGGCCAATCCCTGAACTACAAAACGTATATAGTCCGGTTTCTGGTAATGGACATGTACTACGAATTCAGACGACTATAGCGGAGCTCTAAATCATAGAATTTTTTTGCAACTTGTTATTTAAACAGGCCAATCCCTGAACTACAAAACGTATATAGTCCGGTTTCTGGTAATGGACATGTACTACGAATTCAGACGACTATAGCGGAGCTCTAAATCATAGAATTTTTTTGCAACTTGTTATTTAAACAGGCCAATCCCTGAACTACAAAACGTATATAGCCCGGTTTCTGGTAATGGACATGTACTACGAATTCAGACGACTATAGCGGAGCTCTAAATCATAGAATTTTTTTGCCACTTGTTATTTAAACAGGCCAATCCCTGAACTACAAAACGTATATAGTCCGGTTTCTGGTAATGGACATGTACTACGAATTCAGACGACTATAGCGGAGCTCTAAATCATAGAATTTTTTTGCCACTTGTTATTTAAACAGGCCAATCCCTGAACTACAAAACGTATATAGCCCGGTTTCTGGTAATAGACATGAACTACGAATTCAGACGACTATAGCGGAGCTCTAAATCATAGAATTTTTTTGCCACTTGTTATTTACACAGGCCAATCCCTGAACTACAAAACGTATATAGCCCGGTTTCTGGTAATGGACATGTACTACGAATTCAGACGACTATAGCGGAGCTCTAAATCATAGAATTTTTTTGCCACTTGTTATTTAAACAGGCCAATCCCTGAACTACAAAACGTATATAGTCCGGTTTCTGGTAATGGACATGTACTACGAATTCAGACGACTATAGCGGAGCTCTAAATCATAGAATTTTTTTGCCACTTGTTATTTAAACAGGCCAATCCCTGAACTACAAAACGTATATAGTCCGATTTCTGGTAATGGACATGTACTACGAATTCAGACGACTATAGCGGAGCTCTAAATCATAGAATTTTTTTGCCACTTGTTATTTAAACAGGCCAATCCCTGAACTACAAAACGGATATAGTCCGGTTTCTGGTAATGGACATGTACTACGAATTCAGACGACTATAGCGGAGCTCTAAATCATAGATTTTTTTTTGCAACTTGTTATTTAAACAGGCCAATCTCTGAACTACAAAACTTATATAGTCCGGTTTCTGGTAATGGACATGTACTACGAATTCAGACGACTATAGCGGAGCTCTAAATCATAGAATTTTTTTGCAACTTGTTATTTAAACAGGCCAATCCCTGAACTACAAAACGTATATAGCCCGGTTTCTGGTAATGGACATGTACTACGAATTCAGACGACTATAGCGGAGCTCTAAATCATAGAATTTTTTTGCCACTTGTTATTTAAACAGGCCAATCCCTGAACTACAAAACGTATATAGTCCGGTTTCTGGTAATGGACATGTACTACGAATTCAGACGACTATAGCGGAGCTCTAAATCATAGAATTTTTTTGCCACTTGTTATTTAAACAGGCCAATCCCTGAACTACAAAACGTATATAGTCCGGTTTCTGGTAATGGACATGTACTACGAATTCAGACGACTATAGCGGAGCTCTAAATCATAGAATTTTTTTGCCACTTGTTATTTAAACAGGCCAATCCCTGAACTACAAAACGTATATAGTCCGGTTTCTGGTAATGGACATGTACTACGAATTCAGACGACTATAGCGGAGCTCCAAATCATAGAATTTGTTTGCCACTTGTTATTTAAACAGGCCAATCCCTGAACTACAAAACGGATATAGTCCGGTTTCTGGTAATGGACATGTACTACGAATTCAGACGACTATAGCGGAGCTCTAAATCATAGATTTTTTTTTGCAACTTGTTATTTAAACAGGCCAATCTCTGAACTACAAAACTTATATAGTCCGGTTTCTGGTAATGGACATGTACTACGAATTCAGACGACTATAGCGGAGCTCTAAATCATAGAATTTTTTTGCCACTTGTTATTTAAACAGGCCAATCCCTGAACTACAAAACGTATATAGCCCGGTTTCTGGTAATAGACATGAACTACGAATTCAGACGACTATAGCGGAGCTCTAAATCATAGAATTTTTTTGCCACTTGTTATTTACACAGGCCAATCCCTGAACTACAAAACGTATATAGTCCGGTTTCTGGTAATGGACATGTACTACGAATTCAGACGACTATAGCGAAGCTCTAAATCATAGATTTTTTTTGCCACTTGTTATTTAAACAGGCCAATCCCTGAACTACAAAACTTATATAGTCCGGTTTCTGGTAATGGACATGTACTACGAATTCAGACGACTATAGCGGAGCTCTAAATCATAGAATTTTTTTGCAACTTGTTATTTAAACAGGCCAATCCCTGAACTACAAAACGGATATAGTCCGGTTTCTGGTAATGGACATGTACTACGAATTCAGACGACTATAGCGGAGCTCTAAATCATAGAATTTTTTTGCAACTTGTTATTTAAACAGGCCAATCCCTGAACTACAAAACGTATATAGCCCGGTTTCTGGTAATGGACATGTACTACGAATTCAGACGACTATAGCGGAGCTCTAAATCATAGAATTTTTTTGCCACTTGTTATTTAAACAGGCCAATCCCTGAACTACAAAACGTATATAGTCCGGTTTCTGGTAATGGACATGTACTACGAATTCAGACGACTATAGCGGAGCTCTAAATCATAGAATTTTTTTGCCACTTGTTATTTAAACAGGCCAATCCCTGAACTACAAAACGGATATAGTCCGGTTTCTGGTAATGGACATGTACTACGAATTCAGACGACTATAGCGGAGCTCTAAATCATAGATTTTTTTTTGCAACTTGTTATTTAAACAGGCCAATCTCTGAACTACAAAACTTATATAGTCCGGTTTCTGGTAATGGACATGTACTACGAATTCAGACGACTATAGCGGAGCTCTAAATCATAGAATTTTTTTGCAACTTGTTATTTAAACAGGCCAATCCCTGAACTACAAAACGTATATAGCCCGGTTTCTGGTAATGGACATGTACTACGAATTCAGACGACTATAGCGGAGCTCTAAATCATAGAATTTTTTTGCCACTTGTTATTTAAACAGGCCAATCCCTGAACTACAAAACGTATATAGTCCGGTTTCTGGTAATGGACATGTACTACGAATTCAGACGACTATAGCGGAGCTCTAAATCATAGAATTTTTTTGCCACTTGTTATTTAAACAGGCCAATCCCTGAACTACAAAACGTATATAGTCCGATTTCTGGTAATGGACATGTACTACGAATTCAGACGACTATAGCGGAGCTCTAAATCATAGAATTTTTTTGCCACTTGTTATTTAAACAGGCCAATCCCTGAACTACAAAACGGATATAGTCCGGTTTCTGGTAATGGACATGTACTACGAATTCAGACGACTATAGCGGAGCTCTAAATCATAGATTTTTTTTTGCAACTTGTTATTTAAACAGGCCAATCTCTGAACTACAAAACTTATATAGTCCGGTTTCTGGTAATGGACATGTACTACGAATTCAGACGACTATAGCGGAGCTCTAAATCATAGAATTTTTTTGCAACTTGTTATTTAAACAGGCCAATCCCTGAACTACAAAACGTATATAGCCCGGTTTCTGGTAATGGACATGTACTACGAATTCAGACGACTATAGCGGAGCTCTAAATCATAGAATTTTTTTGCCACTTGTTATTTAAACAGGCCAATCCCTGAACTACAAAACGTATATAGTCCGGTTTCTGGTAATGGACATGTACTACGAATTCAGACGACTATAGCGGAGCTCTAAATCATAGAATTTTTTTGCCACTTGTTATTTAAACAGGCCAATCCCTGAACTACAAAACGTATATAGTCCGATTTCTGGTAATGGACATGTACTACGAATTCAGACGACTATAGCGGAGCTCTAAATCATTGAATTGTTTGCCACCTGTATTATAATATTTTGTTTTTTCTATCTTCTTCTCATACCTCGCTAAACGAACGCCTTTTCGTTGTCAGCTGACTGTTGTGATTTATTATGAATTTTCTTTGTCGTTTATATTTCTTGCATTGTCTTGGGAACGGAATTTCTTCGAATTTATATGAAATATATTGATTCGATAAACGGAATTTCGGGTTAAGGCTTGCTTTTCCGGAACGTATCCCTATCCGTAATGCGAGGTATGAATGTACTTAATTAGCCTATTTTATCATCTTTATACAATCTATAGGAAAATTATTGTGACATAATTTTTTCCGGGTTGGTATCAGTTTTTCAATACAAATTGTTTATACATTTTTATGGATTGATATAGTAAAAAACTGTCATGACATATTTTTTTCCGGGATGACATTCAAAAATATCGTGATATAAATATTTTTTCGGGATGACATTGAAAAGTGTCGTGATATATGTACTTTAGTGTTGCCATCGTATTTTTGCGGGATGGTTTCCGGGCTAACTTCACAGACATATATGTGACAATAAATTTTATCCGTTCAAAATCAGTAAGGCTAACTAACCATCAGAGATTTTTGCAAAAAAATGAAAAAAAAAATTATTGTTGAATTTCCGGTTCAAAATGATTATAGGTAATGATAATAACATGTTTAGCAAGAAACTAACGATAATTTGCATATGGAAAGCGTGCTTATTGGAAAAATCGTATTTTGAAATCCACGGTCACATTTTGTAATCGAACCTGGATTGCAGACGAATAAGACGACATATTGGAGCAAATTTAACTCAGCTCTACTCAGAACTACGTCACTAGCTCAAAATAACCGAAACATACGGCATCTGTGACAATAAATTTTATCCGTTCAAAATCAGTAAGGCAACCATCAGGGATTTTTGCAAAAAAATGAAAAAAAAAAATTATTGTTGAATTTCCGGTTCAAAATGATTATAGGTAATGGTAATAACATGTTTAGCAAGAAACTAACGATAATTTGCATATGGAAAGCGTGCTTATTGGAAAAATCGTATTTTGAAATCCACGGTCACATTTTGTAATCGAACCTGGATTGCAGACGAATAAGACGACATATTGGAGCAAATTTAACTCAGCTCTACTCAGAACTACGTCACTAACTCACAATAACCGAAACATACGACATATGTGACAATAAATTTTATCCGTTCAAAATCAGTAAGGCTAACACCATCAGGGATTTTTGCAAAAAAATGAAAAAAAAATTATTGTTGAATTTCCGGTTCAAAATGATTATAGGTAATGGTAATAACATGTTTAGCAAGAAACTAACGATAATTTGCATATGGAAAGCGTGCTTATTGGAAAAATCGTATTTTGAAATCCACGGTCACATTTTGTAATCGAACCTGGATTGCAGACGAATAAGACGACATATTGGAACAAATTTAACTCAGCTCTACTCAGAACTACGTCACTAACTCAAAATAACCGAAACATACGGCATCTGTGACAATAAATTTTATCCGTTCAAAATCAGTAAGGCAACCATCATGGATTTTTGCAAAAAAATGAAAAAAAAAAATTATTGTTGAATTTCCGGTTCAAAATGATTATAGGTAATGGTAATAACATGTTTAGCAAGAAACTAACGATAATTTGCATATGGAAAGCGTGCTTATTGGAAAAATCGTATTTTGAAATCCACGGTCACATTTTGTAATCGAACCTGGATTGCAGACGAATAAGACGACATATCGGAACAAATTTAACTCAGCTCTACCCAGAACTACGTCACTAGCTCAAAATAACCGAAACATACGGCATATGTGACAATAAATTTTATCCGTTCAAAATCAGTAAGGCTAACTAACCATCAGAGATTTTTGCAAAAAAATGAAAAAAAAAATTATTGTTGAATTTCCGGTTCAAAATGATTATAGGTAATGATAATAACATGTTTAGCAAGAAACTAACGATAATTTGCATATGGAAAGCGTGCTTATTGGAAAAATCGTATTTTGAAATCCACGGTCACATTTTGTAATCGAACCTGGATTGCAGACGAATAAGACGACATATTGGAGCAAATTTAACTCAGCTCTACTCAGAACTACGTCACTAGCTCAAAATAACCGAAACATACGGCATCTGTGACAATAAATTTTATCCGTTCAAAATCAGTAAGGCTCATCAGGGATTTTTGCAAAAAAAAAAAAATTATTATTGAATTTCCGGTTCAAAATGATTATAGGTAATGGTAATAACATGTTTAGCAAGAAACTAACGATAATTTGCATATGGAAAGCGTGCTTATTGGAAAAATCGTATTTTGAAATCCACGGTCACATTTTGTAATCGAACCTGGATTGCAGACGAATAAGACGACATATCGGAACAAATTTAACTCAGCTCTACTCAGAACTACGTCACTAGCTCAAAACAATCGAAACATACGGCATATGTGACAATAAATTTTATCCGTTCAAAATCAGTAAGGCTAACAACCATCAGGGATTTTTGCAAAAAAATGAAAAAAAAATTATTGTTGAATTTCCGGTTCAAAATGATTATAGGTAATGGTAATAACATGTTTAGCAAGCAACTAATGGAAGGTTGCTAATGGAATGCGCGGTTATTGGAAAAGTCGTATTTTGAAATCCGGTCGCATTTTGTAATCGAACCTGGATTGCAGACGAATAAGACGACATATTGGCCCAAATTTAACTCAGCTTTACTCAGAACTACGTCACTAACACAAAATAACCGAAACATACGACATATGTGACAATAAATTTTATCCGTTCAAAATCAGTAAGGCAACCATCAGGGATTTTTGCAAAAAAATGAAAAAAAAAATTATTGTTGAATTTCCGGTTCAAAATGATTATAGGTAATGGTAATAACATGTTTAGCAAGAAACTAACGATAATTTGCATATGGAAAGCGTGCTTATTGGAAAAATCGTATTTTGAAATCCACGGTCACATTTTGTAATCGAACCTGGATTGCAGACGAATAAGACGACATATTGGAACAAATTTAACTCAGCTCTACTCAGAATTACGTCACTAGCTCAAAATAACCGAAACATACGGCATATGTGACAATAAATTTTATCCGTTCAAAATCAGTAAGGCTAACAACCATCAGGGATTTTTGCAAAAAAATGAAAAAAAAATTATTGTTGAATTTCCGGTTCAAAATGATTATAGGTAATGGTAATAACATGTTTAGCAAGCAACTAATGGAAGGTTGCTAATGGAATGCGCGGTTATTGGAAAAGTCGTATTTTGAAATCCGGTCGCATTTTGTAATCGAACCTGGATTGCAGACGAATAAGACGACATATTGGCCCAAATTTAACTCAGCTTTACTCAGAACTACGTCACTAACACAAAATAACCGAAACATACGACATATGTGACAATAAATTTTATCCGTTCAAAATCAGTAAGGCAACCATCAGGGATTTTTGCAAAAAAATGAAAAAAAAAATTATTGTTGAATTTCCGGTTCAAAATGATTATAGGTAATGGTAATAACATGTTTAGCAAGAAACTAACGATAATTTGCATATGGAAAGCGTGCTTATTGGAAAAATCGTATTTTGAAATCCACGGTCACATTTTGTAATCGAACCTGGATTGCAGACGAATAAGACGACATATTGGAACAAATTTAACTCAGCTCTACTCAGAACTACGTCACTAGCTCAAAATAACCGAAACATACGGCATCTGTGACAATAAATTTTATCCGTTCAAAATCAGTAAGGCTCATCAGGGATTTTTGCAAAACAAAAAAAAACAATTATTATTGAATTTCCGGTTCAAAATGATTATAGGTAATGGTAATAACATGTTTAGCAAGAAACTAACGATAATTTGCATATGGAAAGCGTGCTTATTGGAAAAATCGTATTTTGAAATCCACGGTCACATTTTGTAATCGAACCTGGATTGCAGACGAATAAGACGACATATCGGAACAAATTTAACTCAGCTCTACCCAGAACTACGTCACTAGCTCAAAATAACCGAAACATACGGCATATGTGACAATAAATTTTATCCGTTCAAAATCAGTAAGGCACCATCAGGGATTTTTGCAAAAAATTGAAAAAAAATTACTGTTGAATTTCTGGTTCGAAATGATTATAGGTAATGGTAATAACATGTTTAGCAAGCAACTAATGGTAGGTTGCCAATGGAATGCGCGGTTATTGGAAAAATCGTATTTTGAAATCCACGGTCACATTTTGTAATCGAACCTGGATTGCAGACGAATAAGACGACATATTGGAACAAATTTATCTCAGCTCTACTCAGAACTACGTCACTAACTCAAAATAACCGAAACATACGACATATGTGACAATAAATTTTATCCGTTCAAAATCAGTAAGGCTAACACCAACACCATCAGGGATTTTTGCAAAAAAATGAAAAAAAATTATTGTTGAATTTCCGGTTCAAAATGATTATAGGTAATGGTAATAACATGTTTAGCAAGAAACTAACGATAATTTGCATATGGAAAGCGTGCTTATTGGAAAAATCGTATTTTGAAATCCACGGTCACATTTTGTAATCGAACCTGGATTGCAGACGAATAAGACGACATATTGGCCCAAATTTAACTCAGCTCTACTCAGAACTACGTCACTAGCTCAAAATAATCGAAACATACGGCATCTGTGACAATAAATTTTATCCGTTCAAAATCAGTAAGGCACCATCAGGGATTTTTGCAAAAAATTGAAAAAAAATTACTGTTGAATTTCTGGTTCGAAATGATTATAAGTAATGGTAATAACATGTTTAGCAAGAAACTAACGATAATTTGCATATGGAAAGCGTGCTTATTGGAAAAATCGTATTTTGAAATTCACGGTCACGTTTTGTAATCGAACCTGGATTGCAGACGAATAAGACGACCTATTGGAACAAATTTAACTCAGCTCTACTCAGAACTACGTCACTAACTCAAAATAACCGAAACATACGGCATCTGTGACAATAAATTTTATCCGTTCAAAATCAGTAAGGCTCATCAGGGATTTTTGCAAAAAAAAAAAAATTATTATTGAATTTCCGGTTCAAAATGATTATAGGTAACGGTAATAACATGTTTAGCAAGAAACTAACGATAATTTGCATATGGAAAGCGTGCTTATTGGAAAAATCGTATTTTGAAATCCACGGTCACATTTTGTAATCGAACCTGGATTGCAGACGAATAAGACGACATATCGGAACAAATTTAACTCAGCTCTACTCAGAACTACGTCACTAGCTCAAAACAATCGAAACATACGGCATATGTGACAATAAATTTTATCCGTTCAAAATCAGTAAGGCTAACAACCATCAGGGATTTTTGCAAAAAAATGAAAAAAAAATTATTGTTGAATTTCCGGTTCAAAATGATTATAGGTAATGGTAATAACATGTTTAGCAAGCAACTAATGGAAGGTTGCTAATGGAATGCGCGGTTATTGGAAAAGTCGTATTTTGAAATCCGGTCGCATTTTGTAATCGAACCTGGATTGCAGACGAATAAGACGACATATTGGCCCAAATTTAACTCAGCTTTACTCAGAACTACGTCACTAACACAAAATAACCGAAACATACGACATATGTGACAATAAATTTTATCCGTTCAAAATCAGTAAGGCTAACAACCATCAGGGATTTTTGCAAAAAAATGAAAAAAAAAATTATTGTTGAATTTCCGGTTCAAAATGATTATAGGTAATGGTAATAACATGTTTAGCAAGAAACTAACGATAATTTGCATATGGAAAGCGTGCTTATTGGAAAAATCGTATTTTGAAATCCACGGTCACATTTTGTAATCGAACCTGGATTGCAGACGAATAAGACGACATATTGGAACAAATTTAACTCAGCTCTACTCAGAATTACGTCACTAGCTCAAAATAACCGAAACATACGGCATATGTGACAATAAATTTTATCCGTTCAAAATCAGTAAGGCTCATCAGGGATTTTTGCAAAAAAAAAAAAATTATTATTGAATTTCCGGTTCAAAATGATTATAGGTAATGGTAATAACATGTTTAGCAAGAAACTAACGATAATTTGCATATGGAAAGCGTGCTTATTGGAAAAATCGTATTTTGAAATCCACGGTCACATTTTGTAATCGAACCTGGATTGCAGACGAATAAGACGACATATCGGAACAAATTTAACTCAGCTCTACTCAGAACTACGTCACTAGCTCAAAACAATCGAAACATACGGCATATGTGACAATAAATTTTATCCGTTCAAAATCAGTAAGGCTAACAACCATCAGGGATTTTTGCAAAAAAATGAAAAAAAAATTATTGTTGAATTTCCGGTTCAAAATGATTATAGGTAATGGTAATAACATGTTTAGCAAGCAACTAATGGAAGGTTGCTAATGGAATGCGCGGTTATTGGAAAAATCATATTTTGAAATTCGGTCGCATTTTGTAATCGAACCTGGATTGCAGACGAATAAGACGACATATTGGCCCAAATTTAACTCAGCTCTACTCAGAACTACGTCACTAACACAAAATAATTGAAACATACGGCAGGCATCTGTGACAATAAATTTTATCCGTTCAAAATCAGTAAGGCTAACACCATCAGGGATTTTTGCAAAAAAATGAAAAAAAATATTATTGAATTTCCGGTTCAAAATGATTATAGGTAATGGTAATAACATGTTTAGCAAGAAACTAACGATAATTTGCATATGGAAAGCGTGCTTATTGGAAAAATCGTATTTTGAAATCCACGGTCACATTTTGTAATCGAACCTGGATTGCAGACGAATAAGACGACATATTGGCCCAAATTTAACTCAGCTTTACTCAGAACTACGTCACTAACTCAAAATAACCGAAACATACGACATATGTGACAATAAATTTTATCCGTTCAAAATCAGTAAGGCAACCATCAGGGATTTTTGCAAAAAAATGAAAAAAAAAAATTATTGTTGAATTTCCGGTTCAAAATGATTATAGGTAATGGTAATAACATGTTTAGCAAGAAACTAACGATAATTTGCATATGGAAAGCGTGCTTATTGGAAAAATCGTATTTTGAAATCCACGGTCACATTTTGTAATCGAACCTGGATTGCAGACGAATAAGACGACATATCGGAACAAATTTAACTCAGCTCTACCCAGAACTACGTCACTAGCTCAAAATAACCGAAACATACGGCATATGTGACAATAAATTTTATCCGTTCAAAATCAGTAAGGCACCATCAGGGATTTTTGCAAAAAATTGAAAAAAAATTACTGTTGAATTTCTGGTTCGAAATGATTATAGGTAATGGTAATAACATGTTTAGCAAGCAACTAATGGTAGGTTGCCAATGGAATGCGCGGTTATTGGAAAAATCGTATTTTGAAATCCACGGTCACATTTTGTAATCGAACCTGGATTGCAGACGAATAAGACGACATATTGGAACAAATTTATCTCAGCTCTACTCAGAACTACGTCACTAACTCAAAATAACCGAAACATACGACATATGTGACAATAAATTTTATCCGTTCAAAATCAGTAAGACTAACACCAACACCATCAGGGATTTTTGCAAAAAAATGAAAAAAAATTATTGTTGAATTTCCGGTTCAAAATGATTATAGGTAATGGTAATAACATGTTTAGCAAGAAACTAACGATAATTTGCATATGGAAAGCGTGCTTATTGGAAAAATCGTATTTTGAAATCCACGGTCACATTTTGTAATCGAACCTGGATTGCAGACGAATAAGACGACATATTGGCCCAAATTTAACTCAGCTCTACTCAGAACTACGTCACTAGCTCAAAATAATCGAAACATACGGCATCTGTGACAATAAATTTTATCCGTTCAAAATCAGTAAGGCACCATCAGGGATTTTTGCAAAAAATTGAAAAAAAATTACTGTTGAATTTCTGGTTCGAAATGATTATAAGTAATGGTAATAACATGTTTAGCAAGAAACTAACGATAATTTGCATATGGAAAGCGTGCTTATTGGAAAAATCGTATTTTGAAATCCACGGTCACGTTTTGTAATCGAACCTGGATTGCAGACGAATAAGACGACCTATTGGAACAAATTTAACTCAGCTCTACTCAGAACTACGTCACTAACTCAAAATAACCGAAACATACGGCATCTGTGACAATAAATTTTATCCGTTCAAAATCAGTAAGGCATCAGGGATTTTTGCAAAAAAATGAAAAAAAAATTATTGTTGAATTTCCGGTTCAAAATGATTATAGGTAATGGTAATAACATGTTTAGCAAGAAACTAACGATAATTTGCATATGGAAAGCGTGCTTATTGGAAAAATCGTATTTTGAAATCCACGGTCACATTTTGTAATCGAACCTGGATTGCAGACGAATAAGACGACATATTGGAACAAATTTAACTCAGCTCTACTCAGAACTACGTCACTAGCTCAAAATAATCGAAACATACGGCATCTGTGACAATAAATTTTATCCGTTCAAAATCAGTAAGGCACCATCAGGGATTTTTGCAAAAAATTGAAAAAAATTACTGTTGAATTTCTGGTTCGAAATGATTATAAGTAATGGTAATAACATGTTTAGCAAGAAACTAACGATAATTTGCATATGGAAAGCGTGCTTATTGGAAAAATCGTATTTTGAAATCCGGTCGCATTTTGTAATCGAACCTGGATTGCAGACGAATAAGACGACATATTGGAACAAATTTAACTCAGCTCTACTCAGAACTATGTCACTAACGCAAAATAACCGAAACATACGGCATCTGTGACAATAAATTTTATCCGTTCAAAATCAGTAAGGCACCATCAGGGATTTTTGCAAAAAATTGAAAAAAAATTACTGTTGAATTTCTGGTTCGAAATGATTATAGGTAATGGTAATAACATGTTTAGCAAGAAACTAACGATAATTTGCATATGGAAAGCGTGCTTATTGGAAAAATCGTATTTTGAAATCCACGGTCACATTTTGTAATCGAACCTGGATTGCAGACGAATAAGACAACATATTGGCCCAAATTTAACTCAGCTCTACTCAGAACTACGTCACTAGCTCAAAATAATCGAAACATACGGCATATGAGACAATAAATTTTATCCGTTCAAAATCAGTAAGTCTGACCATCAGGGATTTTTGCAAAAAATGAAAAAAAAATTATTGTTGAATTTCCGGTTCAAAATGATTATAGGTAATGGTAATAACATGTTTAGCAAGAAACTAACGATAATTTGCATATGGAAAGCGTGCTTATTGGAAAAATCGTATTTTGAAATCCACGGTCACATTTTGTAATCGAACCTGGATTGCAGACGAATAAGACGACATATTGGAACAAATTTAACTCAGCTCTACTCAGAACTACGTCACTAGCTCAAAATAACCGAAACATACGGCATATGTGACAATAAATTTTATCCGTTCAAAATCAGTAAGGCAACCATCAGGGATTTTTGCAAAAAAATGAAAAAAAATTATTGTTGAATTTCCGGTTCAAAATGATTATAAGTAATGGTAATAACATGTTTAGCAAGAAACTAACGATAATTTGCATATGGAAAGCGTGCTTATTGGAAAAATCGTATTTTGAAATCCACGGTCACATTTTGTAATCGAACCTGGATTGCAGACGAATAAGGCGACATATTGGAACAAATTTAACTCAGCTCTACTCAGAATTACGTCACTAGCTCAAAATAACCGAAACATACGGCATATGTGACAATAAATTTTATCCGTTCAAAATCAGTAAGGCTAACAACCATCAGGGATTTTTGCAAAAAAATGAGAAAAAAATTATTGTTGAATTTCCGGTTCAAAATGATTATAGGTAATGGTAATAACATGTTTAGCAAGAAACTAACGATAATTTGCATATGGAAAGCGTGCTTATTGGAAAAATCGTATTTTGAAATCCACGGTCACATTTTGTAATCGAACCTGGATTGCAGACGAATAAGACGACATATTGGAACAAATTTAACTCAGCTCTACTCAGAACTACGTCACTAGCTCAAAATAACCGAAACATACGGCATATGTGACAATAAATTTTATCCGTTCAAAATCAGTAAGGCAACCATCAGGGATTTTTGCAAAAAAATGAAAAAAAAATTATTGTTGAATTTCCGGTTCAAAATGATTATAAGTAATGGTAATAACATGTTTAGCAAGAAACTAACGATAATTTGCATATGGAAAGCGTGCTTATTGGAAAAATCGTATTTTGAAATCCACGGTCACATTTTGTAATCGAACCTGGATTGCAGACGAATAAGGCGACATAGTGGAACAAATTTAACTCAGCTCTACTCAGAACTACGTCACTAGCTCAAAATAACCGAAACATACGGCATATGTGACAATAAATTTTATCCGTTCAAAATCAGTAAGGCTAACAACCATCAGGGATTTTTGCAAAAAAATGAAAAAAAAATTATTGTTGAATTTCCGGTTCAAAATGATTATAGGTAATGGTAATAACATGTTTAGCAAGAAACTAACGATAATTTGCATATGGAAAGCGTGCTTATTGGAAAAATCGTATTTTGAAATTCACGGTCACATTTTGTAATCGAACCTGGATTGCAGACGAATAAGACGACATATTGGAGCAAATTTAACTCAGCTCTACTCAGAACTACGTCACTAGCTCAAAATAACCGAAACATACGGCATCTGTGACAATAAATTTTATCCGTTCAAAATCAGTAAGGCTCATCAGGGATTTTTTCAAAACAAAAAAAAAAATTATTATTGAATTTCCGGTTCAAAATGATTATAGGTAATGGTAATAACATGTTTAGCAAGAAACTAACGATAATTTGCATATGGAAAGCGTGCTTATTGGAAAAATCGTATTTTGAAATCCACGGTCACATTTTGTAATCGAACCTGGATTGCAGACGAATAAGACGACATATCGGAACAAATTTAACTCAGCTCTACCCAGAACTACGTCACTAGCTCAAAATAACCGAAACATACGGCATATGTGACAATAAATTTTATCCGTTCAAAATCAGTAAGGCTAACAACCATCAGGGATTTTTGCAAAAAAATGAAAAAAAAATTATTGTTGAATTTCCGGTTCAAAATGATTATAGGTAATGGTAATAACATGTTTAGCAAGAAACTAACGATAATTTGCATATGGAAAGCGTGCTTATTGGAAAAATCGTATTTTGAAATCCACGGTCACATTTTGTAATCGAACCTGGATTGCAGACGAATAAGACGACATATTGGAACAAATTTAACTCAGCTCTACTCAGAACTACGTCACTAGCTCAAAATAATCGAAACATACGGCATATGTGACAATAAATTTTATCCGTTCAAAATCAGTAAGGCTAACACCATCAGGGATTTTTGCAAAAAAATGAAAGAAAAATTATTGTTGAATTTCCGGTTCAAAATGATTATAGGTAATGGTAATAACATGTTTAGCAAGCAACTAATGGAAGGTTGCTAATGGAATGCGCGGTTATTGGAAAAATCATATTTTGAAATCCGGTCGCATTTTGTAATCGAACCTAGATTGCAGACGAATAAGACGACATATTGGCCCAAATTTAACTCAGCTCTACTCAGAACTACGTCACTAACACAAAATAACTGAAATATACAGCAGGCATCTGTGACAATAAATTTTATCCGTTCAAAATCAGTAAGGCTAACACCATCAGGGATTTTTGCAAAAAAATGAAAAAAAATATTATTGAATTTCCGGTTCAAAATGATTATAGGTAATGGTAATAACATGTTTAGCAAGAAACTAACGATAATTTGCATATGGAAAGCGTGCTTATTGGAAAAATCGTATTTTGAAATCCGGTCGCATTTTGTAATCGAACCTGGATTGCAGACGAATAAGACGACATATTGGAACAAATTTAACTCAGCTCTACTCAGAACTATGTCACTAACGCAAAATAACCGAAACATACGGCATCTGTGACAATAAATTTTATCCGTTCAAAATCAGTAAGGCACCATCAGGGATTTTTGCAAAAAATTGAAAAAAATTACTGTTGAATTTCCGGTTCGAAATGATTATAGGTCATGGTAATAACATGTTTAGCAAGAAACTAATGGTAGGTTGCCAATGGAATGCGCGGTTATTGGAAAAATCGTATTTTGAAATCCGGTCACATTTTGTAATCGAACCTGGATTGCAGACGAATAAGACGACATATTGGAACAAATTGAACTCAGCTCTACTCAGAATTACGTCACTAACTCAAAATAAACGAAACATACGGCATATGTGACAATAAATTTTATCCGTTCAAAATCAGTAAGGCTCATCAGGGATTTTTGCAAAAAAAAAAAAATATTATTGAATTTCCGGTTCAAAATGATTATAGGTAATGGTAATAACATGTTTAGCAAGAAACTAACGATAATTTGCATATGGAAAGCGTGCTTATTGGAAAAATCGTATTTTGAAATCCACGGTCACATTTTGTAATCGAACCTGGATTGCAGACGAATAAGACGACATATCGGAACAAATTTAACTCAGCTCTACCCAGAACTACGTCACTAGCTCAAAATAACCGAAACATACGGCATATGTGACAATAAATTTTATCCGTTCAAAATCAGTAAGGCTAACAACCATCAGGGATTTTTGCAAAAAAATGAAAAAAAAAAATTATTGTTGAATTTCCGGTTCAAAATGATTATAGGTAATGGTAATAACATGTTTAGCAAGAAACTAACGATAATTTGCATATGGAAAGCGTGCTTATTGGAAAAATCGTATTTTGAAATCCACGGTCACATTTTGTAATCGAACCTGGATTGCAGACGAATAAGACGACATATTGGAACAAATTTAACTCAGCTCTACTCAGAACTACGTCACTAGCTCAAAACAATCGAAACATACGGCATCTGTGACAATAAATTTTATCCGTTCAAAATCAGTAAGGCTCATCAGGGATTTTTGCAAAAAAAAAAAAAAATATTATTGAATTTCCGGTTCAAAATGATTATAGGTAATGGTAATAACATGTTTAGCAAGAAACTAACGATAATTTGCATATGGAAAGCGTGCTTATTGGAAAAATCGTATTTTGAAATCCACGGTCACATTTTGTAATCGAACCTGGATTGCAGACGAATAAGACGACATATCGGAACAAATTTAACTCAGCTCTACCCAGAACTACGTCACTAGCTCAAAATAACCGAAACATACGGCATATGTGACAATAAATTTTATCCGTTCAAAATCAGTAAGGCTAACAACCATCAGGGATTTTTGCAAAAAAATGAAAAAAAAAATTATTGTTGAATTTCCGGTTCAAAATGATTATAGGTAATGGTAATAACATGTTTAGCAAGAAACTAACGATAATTTGCATATGGAAAGCGTGCTTATTGGAAAAATCGTATTTTGAAATCCACGGTCACATTTTGTAATCGAACCTGGATTGCAGACGAATAAGACGACATATCGGAACAAATTTAACTCAGCTCTACCCAGAACTACGTCACTAGCTCAAAATAACCGAAACATACGGCATATGTGACAATAAATTTTATCCGTTCAAAATCAGTAAGGCTAACAACCATCAGGGATTTTTGCAAAAAAATGAAAAAAAAATTATTGTTGAATTTCCGGTTCAAAATGATTATAGGTAATGGTAATAACATGTTTAGCAAGAAACTAACGATAATTTGCATATGGAAAGCGTGCTTATTGGAAAAATCGTATTTTGAAATCCACGGTCACATTTTGTAATCGAACCTGGATTGCAGACGAATAAGACGACATATTGGAACATATTTAACTCAGCTCTACTCAGAACTACGTCACTAGCTCAAAATAATCGAAACATACGGCATATGTGACAATAAATTTTATCCGTTCAAAATCAGTAAGGCTAACACCATCAGGGATTTTTGCAAAAAAATGAAAAAAAAATTATTGTTGAATTTCCGGTTCAAAATGATTATAGGTAATGGTAATAACATGTTTAGCAAGCAACTAATGGAAGGTTGCTAATGGAATGCGCGGTTATTGGAAAAATCATATTTTGAAATTCGGTCGCATTTTGTAATCGAACCTGGATTGCAGACGAATAAGACGACATATTGGCCCAAATTTAACTCAGCTCTACTCAGAACTACGTCACTAACACAAAATAACTGAAACATACGGCAGGCATCTGTGACAATAAATTTTATCCGTTCAAAATCAGTAAGGCTAACACCATCAGGGATTTTTGCAAAAAAAATGAAAAAAAATATTATTGAATTTCCGGTTCAAAATGATTATAGGTAATGGTAATAACATGTTTAGCAAGAAACTAACGATAATTTGCATATGGAAAGCGTGCTTATTGGAAAAATCGTATTTTGAAATCCGGTCGCATTTTGTAATCGAACCTGGATTGCAGACGAATAAGACGACATATTGGAACAAATTTAACTCAGCTCTACTCAGAACTATGTCACTAACGCAAAATAACCGAAACATACGGCATCTGTGACAATAAATTTTATCCGTTCAAAATCAGTAAGGCAACCATCAGGGATTTTTGCAAAAAATTGAAAAAAAATTACTGTTGAATTTCCGGTTCAAAATGATTATAGGTAATGGTAATAACATGTTTAGCAAGCAACTAATGGTAGGTTGCCAATGGAATGCGCGGTTATTGGAAAAATCGTATTTTGAAATCCGGTCACATTTTGTAATCGAACCTGGATTGCAGACGAATAAGACGACATATTGGAACAAATTTAACTCAGCTCTACTCAGAACTACGTCACTAACACAAAATAACTGAAACATACGGCAGGCATCTGTGACAATAAATTTTATCCGTTCAAAATCAGTAAGGCTGACCATCAGGGATTTTTGCAAAAAATGAAAAAAAAATTATTGTTGAATTTCCGGTTCAAAATGATTATAGGTAATGGTAATAACATGTTTAGCAAGAAACTAACGATAATTTGCATATGGAAAGCGTGCTTATTGGAAAAATCGTATTTTGAAATCCACGGTCACATTTTGTAATCGAACCTGGATTGCAGACGAATAAGACGACATATTGGAACAAATTTAACTCAGCTCTACTCAGAACTACGTCACTAGCTCAAAATAACCGAAACATACGGCATATGTGACAATAAATTTTATCCGTTCAAAATCAGTAAGGCAACCATCAGGGATTTTTGCAAAAAAATGAAAAAAAATTATTGTTGAATTTCCGGTTCAAAATGATTATAAGTAATGGTAATAACATGTTTAGCAAGAAACTAACGATAATTTGCATATGGAAAGCGTGCTTATTGGAAAAATCGTATTTTGAAATCCACGGTCACATTTTGTAATCGAACCTGGATTGCAGACGAATAAGACGACATATTGGAACAAATTTAACTCAGCTCTACTCAGAATTACGTCACTAGCTCAAAATAACCGAAACATACGGCATATGTGACAATAAATTTTATCCGTTCAAAATCAGTAAGGCTAACAACCATCAGGGATTTTTGCAAAAAAATGAGAAAAAAATTATTGTTGAATTTCCGGTTCAAAATGATTATAGGTAATGGTAATAACATGTTTAGCAAGAAACTAACGATAATTTGCATATGGAAAGCGTGCTTATTGGAAAAATCGTATTTTGAAATCCACGGTCACATTTTGTAATCGAACCTGGATTGCAGACGAATAAGACGACATATTGGAACAAATTTAACTCAGCTCTACTCAGAACTACGTCACTAGCTCAAAATAACCGAAACATACGGCATATGTGACAATAAATTTTATCCGTTCAAAATCAGTAAGGCAACCATCAGGGATTTTTGCAAAAAAATGAAAAAAAAATTATTGTTGAATTTCCGGTTCAAAATGATTATAAGTAATGGTAATAACATGTTTAGCAAGAAACTAACGATAATTTGCATATGGAAAGCGTGCTTATTGGAAAAATCGTATTTTGAAATCCACGGTCACATTTTGTAATCGAACCTGGATTGCAGACGAATAAGGCGACATAGTGGAACAAATTTAACTCAGCTCTACTCAGAACTACGTCACTAGCTCAAAATAACCGAAACATACGGCATATGTGACAATAAATTTTATCCGTTCAAAATCAGTAAGGCTAACAACCATCAGGGATTTTTGCAAAAAAATGAAAAAAAAATTATTGTTGAATTTCCGGTTCAAAATGATTATAGGTAATGGTAATAACATGTTTAGCAAGAAACTAACGATAATTTGCATATGGAAAGCGTGCTTATTGGAAAAATCGTATTTTGAAATCCACGGTCACATTTTGTAATCGAACCTGGATTGCAGACGAATAAGACGACATATTGGAGCAAATTTAACTCAGCTCTACTCAGAACTACGTCACTAGCTCAAAATAACCGAAACATACGGCATCTGTGACAATAAATTTTATCCGTTCAAAATCAGTAAGGCTCATCAGGGATTTTTTCAAAACAAAAAAAAAAATTATTATTGAATTTCCGGTTCAAAATGATTATAGGTAATGGTAATAACATGTTTAGCAAGAAACTAACGATAATTTGCATATGGAAAGCGTGCTTATTGGAAAAATCGTATTTTGAAATCCACGGTCACATTTTGTAATCGAACCTGGATTGCAGACGAATAAGACGACATATCGGAACAAATTTAACTCAGCTCTACTCAGAACTACGTCACTAGCTCAAAATAACCGAAACATACGGCATATGTGACAATAAATTTTATCCGTTCAAAATCAGTAAGGCTAACAACCATCAGGGATTTTTGCAAAAAAATGAAAAAAAAATTATTGTTGAATTTCCGGTTCAAAATGATTATAGGTAATGGTAATAACATGTTTAGCAAGAAACTAACGATAATTTGCATATGGAAAGCGTGCTTATTGGAAAAATCGTATTTTGAAATCCACGGTCACATTTTGTAATCGAACCTGGATTGCAGACGAATAAGACGACATATTGGAACAAATTTAACTCAGCTCTACTCAGAACTACGTCACTAGCTCAAAATAATCGAAACATACGGCATATGTGACAATAAATTTTATCCGTTCAAAATCAGTAAGGCTAACACCATCAGGGATTTTTGCAAAAAAATGAAAAAAAAATTATTGTTGAATTTCCGGTTCAAAATGATTATAGGTAATGGTAATAACATGTTTAGCAAGCAACTAATGGAAGGTTGCTAATGGAATGCGCGGTTATTGGAAAAATCATATTTTGAAATCCGGTCGCATTTTGTAATCGAACCTAGATTGCAGACGAATAAGACGACATATTGGCCCAAATTTAACTCAGCTCTACTCAGAACTACGTCACTAACACAAAATAACTGAAATATACAGCAGGCATCTGTGACAATAAATTTTATCCGTTCAAAATCAGTAAGGCTAACACCATCAGGGATTTTTGCAAAAAAATGAAAAAAAATATTATTGAATTTCCGGTTCAAAATGATTATAGGTAATGGTAATAACATGTTTAGCAAGAAACTAACGATAATTTGCATATGGAAAGCGTGCTTATTGGAAAAATCGTATTTTGAAATCCGGTCGCATTTTGTAATCGAACCTGGATTGCAGACGAATAAGACGACATATTGGAACAAATTTAACTCAGCTCTACTCAGAACTATGTCACTAACGCAAAATAACCGAAACATACGGCATCTGTGACAATAAATTTTATCCGTTCAAAATCAGTAAGGCACCATCAGGGATTTTTGCAAAAAATTGAAAAAAATTACTGTTGAATTTCCGGTTCAAAATGATTATAGGTCATGGTAATAACATGTTTAGCAAGAAACTAATGGAAGGTTGCCAATGGAATGCGCGGTTATTGGAAAAATCGTATTTTGAAATCCGGTCACATTTTGTAATCGAACCTGGATTGCAGACGAATAAGACGACATATTGGAACAAATTGAACTCAGCTCTACTCAGAATTACGTCACTAACTCAAAATAAACGAAACATACGGCATCTGTGACAATAAATTTTATCCGTTCAAAATCAGTAAGGCTCATCAGGGATTTTTGCAAAAAAAAAAAAATATTATTGAATTTCCGGTTCAAAATGATTATAGGTAATGGTAATAACATGTTTAGCAAGAAACTAACGATAATTTGCATATGGAAAGCGTGCTTATTGGAAAAATCGTATTTTGAAATCCACGGTCACATTTTGTAATCGAACCTGGATTGCAGACGAATAAGACGACATATCGGAACAAATTTAACTCAGCTCTACCCAGAACTACGTCACTAGCTCAAAATAACCGAAACAGACGGCATATGTGACAATAAATTTTATCCGTTCAAAATCAGTAAGGCTAACAACCATCAGGGATTTTTGCAAAAAAATGAAAAAAAAAAATTATTGTTGAATTTCCGGTTCAAAATGATTATAGGTAATGGTAATAACATGTTTAGCAAGAAACTAACGATAATTTGCATATGGAAAGCGTGCTTATTGGAAAAATCGTATTTTGAAATCCACGGTCACATTTTGTAATCGAACCTGGATTGCAGACGAATAAGATGACATATTGGAACAAATTTAACTCAGCTCTACTCAGAACTACGTCACTAGCTCAAAACAATCGAAACATACGGCATCTGTGACAATAAATTTTATCCGTTCAAAATCAGTAAGGCTCATCAGGGATTTTTGCAAAAAAAAAAAAAAATATTATTGAATTTCCGGTTCAAAATGATTATAGGTAATGGTAATAACATGTTTAGCAAGAAACTAACGATAATTTGCATATGGAAAGCGTGCTTATTGGAAAAATCGTATTTTGAAATCCACGGTCACATTTTGTAATCGAACCTGGATTGCAGACGAATAAGACGACATATCGGAACAAATTTAACTCAGCTCTACCCAGAACTACGTCACTAGCTCAAAATAACCGAAACATACGGCATATGTGACAATAAATTTTATCCGTTCAAAATCAGTAAGGCTAACAACCATCAGGGATTTTTGCAAAAAAATGAAAAAAAAAATTATTGTTGAATTTCCGGTTCAAAATGATTATAGGTAATGGTAATAACATGTTTAGCAAGAAACTAACGATAATTTGCATATGGAAAGCGTGCTTATTGGAAAAATCGTATTTTGAAATCCACGGTCACATTTTGTAATCGAACCTGGATTGCAGACGAATAAGACGACATATCGGAACAAATTTAACTCAGCTCTACCCAGAACTACGTCACTAGCTCAAAATAACCGAAACATACGGCATATGTGACAATAAATTTTATCCGTTCAAAATCAGTAAGGCTAACAACCATCAGGGATTTTTGCAAAAAAATGAAAAAAAAATTATTGTTGAATTTCCGGTTCAAAATGATTATAGGTAATGGTAATAACATGTTTAGCAAGAAACTAACGATAATTTGCATATGGAAAGCGTGCTTATTGGAAAAATCGTATTTTGAAATCCACGGTCACATTTTGTAATCGAACCTGGATTGCAGACGAATAAGACGACATATTGGAACATATTTAACTCAGCTCTACTCAGAACTACGTCACTAGCTCAAAATAATCGAAACATACGGCATATGTGACAATAAATTTTATCCGTTCAAAATCAGTAAGGCTAACACCATCAGGGATTTTTGCAAAAAAATGAAAAAAAAATTATTGTTGAATTTCCGGTTCAAAATGATTATAGGTAATGGTAATAACATGTTTAGCAAGCAACTAATGGAAGGTTGCTAATGGAATGCGCGGTTATTGGAAAAATCATATTTTGAAATTCGGTCGCATTTTGTAATCGAACCTGGATTGCAGACGAATAAGACGACATATTGGCCCAAATTTAACTCAGCTCTACTCAGAACTACGTCACTAACACAAAATAATTGAAACATACGGCAGGCATCTGTGACAATAAATTTTATCCGTTCAAAATCAGTAAGGCTAACACCATCAGGGATTTTTGCAAAAAAATGAAAAAAAATATTATTGAATTTCCGGTTCAAAATGATTATAGGTAATGGTAATAACATGTTTAGCAAGAAACTAACGATAATTTGCATATGGAAAGCGTGCTTATTGGAAAAATCGTATTTTGAAATCCGGTCGCATTTTGTAATCGAACCTGGATTGCAGACGAATAAGACGACATATTGGAACAAATTTAACTCAGCTCTACTCAGAACTATGTCACTAACGCAAAATAACCGAAACATACGGCATCTGTGACAATAAATTTTATCCGTTCAAAATCAGTAAGGCAACCATCAGGGATTTTTGCAAAAAATTGAAAAAAAATTACTGTTGAATTTCCGGTTCGAAATGATTATAGGTAATGGTAATAACATGTTTAGCAAGCAACTAATGGTAGGTTGCCAATGGAATGCGCGGTTATTGGAAAAATCGTATTTTGAAATCCGGTCACATTTTGTAATCGAACCTGGATTGCAGACGAATAAGACGACATATTGGAACAAATTTAACTCAGCTCTACTCAGAACTACGTCACTAACACAAAATAACTGAAACATACGGCAGGCATCTGTGACAATAAATTTTATCCGTTCAAAATCAGTAAGGCTAACACCATCAGGGATTTTTGCAAAAAAATGAAAAAAAATATTATTGAATTTCCGGTTCAAAATGATTATAGGTAATGGTAATAACATGTTTAGCAAGAAACTAACGATAATTTGCATATGGAAAGCGTGCTTATTGGAAAAATCGTATTTTGAAATCCGGTCGCATTTTGTAATCGAACCTGGATTGCAGACGAATAAGACGACATATCGGAACAAATTTAACTCAGCTCTACCCAGAACTACGTCACTAGCTCAAAATAACCGAAACATACGGCATATGTGACAATAAATTTTATCCGTTCAAAATCAGTAAGGCTAACAACAACCATCAGGGATTTTTGCAAAAAAATGAAAAAAAAAATTATTGTTGAATTTCCGGTTCAAAATGATTATAGGTAATGGTAATAACATGTTTAGCAAGAAACTAACGATAATTTGCATATGGAAAGCGTGCTTATTGGAAAAATCGTATTTTGAAATCCACGGTCACATTTTGTAATCGAACCTGGATTGCAGACGAATAAGACGACATATTGGAACATATTTAACTCAGCTCTACTCAAAACTACGTCACTAGCTCAAAACAATCGAAACATACGGCATATGTGACAATAAATTTTATCCGTTCAAAATCAGTAAGGCATCAGGGATTTTTGCAAAAAAATGAAAAAAAAATTATTGTTGAATTTCCGGTTCAAAATGATTATAGGTAATGGTAATAACATGTTTAGCAAGAAACTAACGATAATTTGCATATGGAAAGCGTGCTTATTGGAAAAATCGTATTTTGAAATTCACGGTCACATTTTGTAATCGAACCTGGATTGCAGACGAATAAGGCGACATATTGGAACAAATTTAACTCAGCTCTACTCAAAACTACGTCACTAGCTCAAAATAACCGAAACATACGGCATATGTGACAATAAATTTTATCCGTTCAAAAACAGTAAGGCGTAACCATCAGGGATTTTTGCAAAAAAATGAAAAAAAAAAAATTATTGTTGAATTTCCGGTTCAAAATGATTATAGGTAATGGTAATAACATGTTTAGCAAGAAACTAACGATAATTTGCATATGGAAAGCGTGCTTATTGGAAAAATCGTATTTTGAAATCCACGGTCACATTTTGTAATCGAACCTGGATTGCAGACGAATAAGACGACATATTGGAACAAATTTAACTCAGCTCTACTCAAAACTACGTCACTAGCTCAAAATAACCGAAACATACGGCATATGTGACAATAAATTTTATCCGTTCAAAATCAGTAAGGCAACCATCAGGGATTTTTGCAAAACAATGAAAAAAAAAATTATTGTTGAATTTCCGGTTCAAAATGATTATAGGTAATGGTAATAACATGTTTAGCAAGAAACTAACGATAATTTGCATATGGAAAGCGTGCTTATTGGAAAAATCGTATTTTGAAATCCACGGTCACATTTTGTAATCGAACCTGGATTGCAGACGAATAAGACGACATATTGGAACAAATTTAACTCAGCTCTACTCAGAACTACGTCACTAACTCAAAATAACCGAAACATACGGCATCTGTGACAATAAATTTTATCCGTTCAAAAACAGTAAGGCGTAACCATCAGGGATTTTTGCAAAAAAATGAAAAAAAAAAAATTATTGTTGAATTTCCGGTTCAAAATGATTATAGGTAATGGTAATAACATGTTTAGCAAGAAACTAACGATAATTTGCATATGGAAAGCGTGCTTATTGGAAAAATCGTATTTTGAAATCCACGGTCACATTTTGTAATCGAACCTGGATTGCAGACGAATAAGACGACATATTGGAACAAATTAAACTCAGCTCTACTCAGAACTACGTCACTAGCTCAAAATAACCGAAACATACGGCATCTGTGACAATAAATTTTATCCGTTCAAAATCAGTAAGGCTCATCAGGGATTTTTGCAAAACAAAAAAAAAATTATTATTGAATTTCCGGTTCAAAATGATTATAGGTAATGGTAATAACATGTTTAGCAAGAAACTAACGATAATTTGCATATGGAAAGCGTGCTTATTGGAAAAATCGTATTTTGAAATCCACGGTCACATTTTGTAATCGAACCTGGATTGCAGACGAATAAGACGACATATCGGAACAAATTTAACTCAGCTCTACCCAGAACTACGTCACTAGCTCAAAATAACCGAAACATACGGCATATGTGACAATAAATTTTATCCGTTCAAAATCAGTAAGGCTAACAACCATCAGGGATTTTTGCAAAAAAATGAAAGAAAAATTATTGTTGAATTTCCGGTTCAAAATGATTATAGGTAATGGTAATAACATGTTTAGCAAGAAACTAACGATAATTTGTATATGGCAAGCGTGCTTATTGAAAAAGTCGTATTTTGAAATCCGGTCGCATTTTGTAATCGAACCTGGATTGCAGACGAATAAGACGACATATTGGCCCAAATTTAACTCAGCTCTACTCAGAACTACGTCACTAACACAAAATAATTGAAACATACGGCAGGCATCTGTGACAATAAATTTTATCCGTTCAAAATCAGTAAGGCTAACACCATCAGGGATTTTTGCAAAAAAATGAAAAAAAATATTATTGAATTTCCGGTTCAAAATGATTATAGGTAATGGTAATAACATGTTTAGCAAGAAACTAACGATAATTTGCATATGGAAAGCGTGCTTATTGGAAAAATCGTATTTTGAAATCCGGTCGCATTTTGTAATCGAACCTGGATTGCAGACGAATAAGACGACATATCGGAACAAATTTAACTCAGCTCTACCCAGAACTACGTCACTAGCTCAAAATAATCGAAACATACGGCATATGTGACAATAAATTTTATCCGTTCAAAATCAGTAAGGCTAACACCATCAGGGATTTTTGCAAAAAAATGAAAAAAAAATTATTGTTGAATTTCCGGTTCAAAATGATTATAGGTAATGGTAATAACATGTTTAGCAAGCAACTAATGGAAGGTTGCTAATGGAATGCGCGGTTATTGGAAAAATCATATTTTGAAATCCGGTCGCATTTTGTAATCGAACCTAGATTGCAGACGAATAAGACGACATATTGGCCCAAATTTAACTCAGCTCTACTCAGAACTACGTCACTAACACAAAATAACTGAAATATACAGCAGGCATCTGTGACAATAAATTTTATCCGTTCAAAATCAGTAAGGCTAACACCATCAGGGATTTTTGCAAAAAAATGAAAAAAAATATTATTGAATTTCCGGTTCAAAATGATTATAGGTAATGGTAATAACATGTTTAGCAAGAAACTAACGATAATTTGCATATGGAAAGCGTGCTTATTGGAAAAATCGTATTTTGAAATCCGGTCGCATTTTGTAATCGAACCTGGATTGCAGACGAATAAGACGACATATTGGAACAAATTTAACTCAGCTCTACTCAGAACTATGTCACTAACGCAAAATAACCGAAACATACGGCATCTGTGACAATAAATTTTATCCGTTCAAAATCAGTAAGGCACCATCAGGGATTTTTGCAAAAAATTGAAAAAAATTACTGTTGAATTTCCGGTTCAAAATGATTATAGGTCATGGTAATAACATGTTTAGCAAGAAACTAATGGTAGGTTGCCAATGGAATGCGCGGTTATTGGAAAAATCGTATTTTGAAATCCGGTCACATTTTGTAATCGAACCTGGATTGCAGACGAATAAGACGACATATTGGAACAAATTGAACTCAGCTCTACTCAGAATTACGTCACTAACTCAAAATAAACGAAACATACGGCATCTGTGACAATAAATTTTATCCGTTCAAAATCAGTAAGGCTCATCAGGGATTTTTGCAAAAAAAAAAAAATATTATTGAATTTCCGGTTCAAAATGATTATAGGTAATGGTAATAACATGTTTAGCAAGAAACTAACGATAATTTGCATATGGAAAGCGTGCTTATTGGAAAAATCGTATTTTGAAATCCACGGTCACATTTTGTAATCGAACCTGGATTGCAGACGAATAAGACGACATATCGGAACAAATTTAACTCAGCTCTACCCAGAACTACGTCACTAGCTCAAAATAACCGAAACAGACGGCATATGTGACAATAAATTTTATCCGTTCAAAATCAGTAAGGCTAACAACCATCAGGGATTTTTGCAAAAAAATGAAAAAAAAAAATTATTGTTGAATTTCCGGTTCAAAATGATTATAGGTAATGGTAATAACATGTTTAGCAAGAAACTAACGATAATTTGCATATGGAAAGCGTGCTTATTGGAAAAATCGTATTTTGAAATCCACGGTCACATTTTGTAATCGAACCTGGATTGCAGACGAATAAGACGACATATTGGAACAAATTTAACTCAGCTCTACTCAGAACTACGTCACTAGCTCAAAACAATCGAAACATACGGCATCTGTGACAATAAATTTTATCCGTTCAAAATCAGTAAGGCTCATCAGGGATTTTTGCAAAAAAAAAAAAAATATTATTGAATTTCCGGTTCAAAATGATTATAGGTAATGGTAATAACATGTTTAGCAAGAAACTAACGATAATTTGCATATGGAAAGCGTGCTTATTGGAAAAATCGTATTTTGAAATCCACGGTCACATTTTGTAATCGAACCTGGATTGCAGACGAATAAGACGACATATCGGAACAAATTTAACTCAGCTCTACCCAGAACTACGTCACTAGCTCAAAATAACCGAAACATACGGCATATGTGACAATAAATTTTATCCGTTCAAAATCAGTAAGGCTAACAACCATCAGGGATTTTTGCAAAAAAATGAAAAAAAAAATTATTGTTGAATTTCCGGTTCAAAATGATTATAGGTAATGGTAATAACATGTTTAGCAAGAAACTAACGATAATTTGCATATGGAAAGCGTGCTTATTGGAAAAATCGTATTTTGAAATCCACGGTCACATTTTGTAATCGAACCTGGATTGCAGACGAATAAGACGACATATCGGAACAAATTTAACTCAGCTCTACCCAGAACTACGTCACTAGCTCAAAATAACCGAAACATACGGCATATGTGACAATAAATTTTATCCGTTCAAAATCAGTAAGGCTAACAACCATCAGGGATTTTTGCAAAAAAATGAAAAAAAAATTATTGTTGAATTTCCGGTTCAAAATGATTATAGGTAATGGTAATAACATGTTTAGCAAGAAACTAACGATAATTTGCATATGGAAAGCGTGCTTATTGGAAAAATCGTATTTTGAAATCCACGGTCACATTTTGTAATCGAACCTGGATTGCAGACGAATAAGACGACATATTGGAACATATTTAACTCAGCTCTACTCAGAACTACGTCACTAGCTCAAAATAATCGAAACATACGGCATATGTGACAATAAATTTTATCCGTTCAAAATCAGTAAGGCTAACACCATCAGGGATTTTTGCAAAAAAATGAAAAAAAAATTATTGTTGAATTTCCGGTTCAAAATGATTATAGGTAATGGTAATAACATGTTTAGCAAGCAACTAATGGAAGGTTGCTAATGGAATGCGCGGTTATTGGAAAAATCATATTTTGAAATTCGGTCGCATTTTGTAATCGAACCTGGATTGCAGACGAATAAGACGACATATTGGCCCAAATTTAACTCAGCTCTACTCAGAACTACGTCACTAACACAAAATAATTGAAACATACGGCAGGCATCTGTGACAATAAATTTTATCCGTTCAAAATCAGTAAGGCTAACACCATCAGGGATTTTTGCAAAAAAATGAAAAAAAATATTATTGAATTTCCGGTTCAAAATGATTATAGGTAATGGTAATAACATGTTTAGCAAGAAACTAACGATAATTTGCATATGGAAAGCGTGCTTATTGGAAAAATCGTATTTTGAAATCCGGTCGCATTTTGTAATCGAACCTGGATTGCAGACGAATAAGACGACATATTGGAACAAATTTAACTCAGCTCTACTCAGAACTATGTCACTAACGCAAAATAACCGAAACATACGGCATCTGTGACAATAAATTTTATCCGTTCAAAATCAGTAAGGCAACCATCAGGGATTTTTGCAAAAAATTGAAAAAAAATTACTGTTGAATTTCCGGTTCGAAATGATTATAGGTAATGGTAATAACATGTTTAGCAAGCAACTAATGGTAGGTTGCCAATGGAATGCGCGGTTATTGGAAAAATCGTATTTTGAAATCCGGTCACATTTTGTAATCGAACCTGGATTGCAGACGAATAAGACGACATATTGGAACAAATTTAACTCAGCTCTACTCAGAACTACGTCACTAACACAAAATAACTGAAACATACGGCAGGCATCTGTGACAATAAATTTTATCCGTTCAAAATCAGTAAGGCTAACACCATCAGGGATTTTTGCAAAAAAATGAAAAAAAATATTATTGAATTTCCGGTTCAAAATGATTATAGGTAATGGTAATAACATGTTTAGCAAGAAACTAACGATAATTTGCATATGGAAAGCGTGCTTATTGGAAAAATCGTATTTTGAAATCCGGTCGCATTTTGTAATCGAACCTGGATTGCAGACGAATAAGACGACATATCGGAACAAATTTAACTCAGCTCTACCCAGAACTACGTCACTAGCTCAAAATAACCGAAACATACGGCATATGTGACAATAAATTTTATCCGTTCAAAATCAGTAAGGCTAACAACAACCATCAGGGATTTTTGCAAAAAAATGAAAAAAAAAATTATTGTTGAATTTCCGGTTCAAAATGATTATAGGTAATGGTAATAACATGTTTAGCAAGAAACTAACGATAATTTGCATATGGAAAGCGTGCTTATTGGAAAAATCGTATTTTGAAATCCACGGTCACATTTTGTAATCGAACCTGGATTGCAGACGAATAAGACGACATATTGGAACATATTTAACTCAGCTCTACTCAAAACTACGTCACTAGCTCAAAACAATCGAAACATACGGCATATGTGACAATAAATTTTATCCGTTCAAAATCAGTAAGGCATCAGGGATTTTTGCAAAAAAATGAAAAAAAAATTATTGTTGAATTTCCGGTTCAAAATGATTATAGGTAATGGTAATAACATGTTTAGCAAGAAACTAACGATAATTTGCATATGGAAAGCGTGCTTATTGGAAAAATCGTATTTTGAAATTCACGGTCACATTTTGTAATCGAACCTGGATTGCAGACGAATAAGGCGACATATTGGAACAAATTTAACTCAGCTCTACTCAAAACTACGTCACTAGCTCAAAATAACCGAAACATACGGCATATGTGACAATAAATTTTATCCGTTCAAAAACAGTAAGGCGTAACCATCAGGGATTTTTGCAAAAAAATGAAAAAAAAAAAATTATTGTTGAATTTCCGGTTCAAAATGATTATAGGTAATGGTAATAACATGTTTAGCAAGAAACTAACGATAATTTGCATATGGAAAGCGTGCTTATTGGAAAAATCGTATTTTGAAATCCACGGTCACATTTTGTAATCGAACCTGGATTGCAGACGAATAAGACGACATATTGGAACAAATTTAACTCAGCTCTACTCAAAACTACGTCACTAGCTCAAAATAACCGAAACATACGGCATATGTGACAATAAATTTTATCCGTTCAAAATCAGTAAGGCAACCATCAGGGATTTTTGCAAAACAATGAAAAAAAAAATTATTGTTGAATTTCCGGTTCAAAATGATTATAGGTAATGGTAATAACATGTTTAGCAAGAAACTAACGATAATTTGCATATGGAAAGCGTGCTTATTGGAAAAATCGTATTTTGAAATCCACGGTCACATTTTGTAATCGAACCTGGATTGCAGACGAATAAGACGACATATTGGAACAAATTTAACTCAGCTCTACTCAGAACTACGTCACTAACTCAAAATAACCGAAACATACGGCATCTGTGACAATAAATTTTATCCGTTCAAAAACAGTAAGGCGTAACCATCAGGGATTTTTGCAAAAAAATGAAAAAAAAAAAATTATTGTTGAATTTCCGGTTCAAAATGATTATAGGTAATGGTAATAACATGTTTAGCAAGAAACTAACGATAATTTGCATATGGAAAGCGTGCTTATTGGAAAAATCGTATTTTGAAATCCACGGTCACATTTTGTAATCGAACCTGGATTGCAGACGAATAAGACGACATATTGGAACAAATTAAACTCAGCTCTACTCAGAACTACGTCACTAGCTCAAAATAACCGAAACATACGGCATCTGTGACAATAAATTTTATCCGTTCAAAATCAGTAAGGCTCATCAGGGATTTTTGCAAAACAAAAAAAAAATTATTATTGAATTTCCGGTTCAAAATGATTATAGGTAATGGTAATAACATGTTTAGCAAGAAACTAACGATAATTTGCATATGGAAAGCGTGCTTATTGGAAAAATCGTATTTTGAAATCCACGGTCACATTTTGTAATCGAACCTGGATTGCAGACGAATAAGACGACATATCGGAACAAATTTAACTCAGCTCTACCCAGAACTACGTCACTAGCTCAAAATAACCGAAACATACGGCATATGTGACAATAAATTTTATCCGTTCAAAATCAGTAAGGCTAACAACCATCAGGGATTTTTGCAAAAAAATGAAAGAAAAATTATTGTTGAATTTCCGGTTCAAAATGATTATAGGTAATGGTAATAACATGTTTAGCAAGAAACTAACGATAATTTGTATATGGCAAGCGTGCTTATTGGAAAAGTCGTATTTTGAAATCCGGTCGCATTTTGTAATCGAACCTGGATTGCAGACGAATAAGACGACATATTGGCCCAAATTTAACTCAGCTCTACTCAGAACTACGTCACTAACACAAAATAATTGAAACATACGGCAGGCATCTGTGACAATAAATTTTATCCGTTCAAAATCAGTAAGGCTAACACCATCAGGGATTTTTGCAAAAAAATGAAAAAAAATATTATTGAATTTCCGGTTCAAAATGATTATAGGTAATGGTAATAACATGTTTAGCAAGAAACTAACGATAATTTGCATATGGAAAGCGTGCTTATTGGAAAAATCGTATTTTGAAATCCGGTCGCATTTTGTAATCGAACCTGGATTGCAGACGAATAAGACGACATATTGGAACAAATTTAACTCAGCTCTACTCAGAACTACGTCACTAGCTCAAAATAATCGAAACATACGGCATATGTGACAATAAATTTTATCCGTTCAAAATCAGTAAGGCTAACACCATCAGGGATTTTTGCAAAAAAATGAAAAAAATTATTGTTGAATTTCCGGTTCAAAATGATTATAGGTAATGGTAATAACATGTTTAGCAAGCAACTAATGGAAGGTTGCTAATGGAATGCGCGGTTATTGGAAAAATCATATTTTGAAATCCGGTCGCATTTTGTAATCGAACCTGGATTGCAGACGAATAAGACGACATATTGGCCCAAATTTAACTCAGCTCTACTCAGAACTACGTCACTAACACAAAATAACTGAAACATACGGCAGGCATCTGTGACAATAAATTTTATCCGTTCAAAATCAGTAAGGCTAACACCATCAGGGATTTTTGCAAAAAAATGAAAAAAATATTATTGAATTTCCGGTTCAAAATGATTATAGGTAATGGTAATAACATGTTTAGCAAGAAACTAACGATAATTTGCATATGGAAAGCGTGCTTATTGGAAAAGTCGTATTTTGAAATCCGGTCGCATTTTGTAATCGAACCTGGATTGCAGACGAATAAGACGACATATTGGAACAAATTTAACTCAGCTCTACTCAGAACTATGTCACTAACGCAAAATAACCGAAACATACGGCATCTGTGACAATAAATTTTATCCGTTCAAAATCAGTAAGGCTAACAAACCATCAGGAATTTTCGAAAAAAAACTGAAAACATTTTATTGTTGAATTTCCGGTTCAAAATGATTATAGGTAATGCAAATAATATGTTTAGCAAGCAACTAACGATAATTTTCACATGGAACGCGTGGTTATTGGAAAAATCGTATTTTGAAATCCGGTCACATTTTGTAATCGAACCTGGATTGTAGGAGAATAAGACGACGTATTGCACCAACTTAAACGAGGCTCTACTCAAAATAACTTCTATAATGCAAAATAACCGAAACATACTGAATCTGTGACAATAAATTTCATCCGTTCAAAATCAGTAAGGCTAACAAACCACCAGGAAATTTCGCAAAACTACTGAAAACATTTCATTATTGAATTTCCGGTTCAAAATGATTATAGCTAATGGAAATAATATGTTTAGCAAGAAACTTACGATAATTTGGAGAAGGAAAGCGTGATTATTGGAAAAATCGTATTTTGAAGTCTGGATTGCAGGCAAATAAGACGACATATTGCAACAACTTTCATTCAGCTGTAAGTTGAGACGAAAATACTGTTCGGTTTTTTTTAATGAAATATATACAGAAAGTAAGAATTTTGTTTTAAATAACTTGTTAACAGATTTCTGATGGAAATGTTACTCGAATTCTCGATTACTGGAAGTCTCAAATAATTGCACTGCCTATATCGAATAGTGGCCGAAATTTTATTACGCTCAAAATCAATCAAATCTTCATCAATATTTATTATTTTCGAGGTCCGTCTCTCATTAGTATGTATAACGTGCGGTTCTAATCTTAACATCACCATAAATCATCACTATAAATATTTAATATATTTAAGCAGCAAACAACTATTCAAAATATGTTTTGTTATGCATGAATTTATTATTTAATAACCAAATGAATATTTTATCATTATGTTGCTGTGTCGTGTGATACATGTAGGAATGAATAGACCAAACGATAACTATTATGTTAAAATTTCTCTCACAAATAGTCGTATATCAAACTACTTCGTTCGGTTTCAAAGATGTGTGTATGTAGCTACATATAGATAATTTATTCAAAAAACCTTAATTTCGATTTCTTCTTCTTAATTGTATGATAAACAGTCGATAAATAGTCAAAAAAAAACTTTCTTTCTCAATTTCCAAAAATATAAGAAAAAATAACAAAACCAAAACTTGTTTTTCGTGATGTGACTATTTCGCGGGCGCGCGCGCTCGCGATAGTAGACAATAACTATTAAAATCGACAATAGACATGAATATCCAAACAATAAAAAAAACGATAAATCGTGTGGATACGAATATGTTATGATATATTAACATTTCTTCAAGTAATGTCATCTTTAGAAATTGAATATGTTTATAAAAAATGGTCACATGGTTTATATTCGAGTTTATTCCGCAAATGAAAGTAAAACACATCATGTTTATGTGGATGTGTATATCGAAATGAAACATGTTGTATGTATTAGAAATTAGTGCCTGGAGCACCGAGCGTCATAAATATTTCAAAATTGGTACGTTAATTTTTAATTGTAATGCCGTATAAAAACGAGACTATATTACATATACATTAGCCGGATTCCATTGGTGTTAGAAAAGTAGTTGCAAGTATTTGTGAGTAAATGTTCAATGGAACCCAAATTTGTTAACTAGAAGTAAAAAATAAGAATTTTTTTTTTGATTGAGTAGGTGTGAGTATAACTAAAAGTACTTGCGATTATTTTGGTAATGCTACTGGAACCCAGCTCCGCCTTTTTAGCATCCCATCTAAAGGTTGTGACAAAACTGATGATTGAATTCGATTGACCATTGTTTTGTCAGGACTGGTCACTAGTTTTTATCGTTTGGTCACTTACGATTAAACGGTAAATAAATAATGAAAAATTTAAAAAAAATCCCGGGTATAGCACCTCATTGCAAGAAAATCGTTAGGTCATGATTGGTCATCACATTTTGGCGTTTGGTCACCACTAAGTCATTTTTTAGTGCGAGAAAACAAAATTAAAATTGTATTAATTCAATAAAATCAGGCTCGTCGCTTATTTGGGAATTTCATTTTACAAAACTAAAAACAAATCCAATTGGATTTAATAAAATGTTTATATAAAAATTTAGATATTTTAGATAAAAATATATTTTATTCAAAGAATTGTATCTAAGGTGGAAATCATAAGATAGCGTCAATTCAATTTTTTGGTTCTTTATAACTTTATAAATGCGAAACTTTGATTAATATAATCCAACAATCGGAATGGTTTGGTTGATTGTCGTTGAGGATTGGTGACTAGTTGTTTTCCATTGGTAATCCCGAAACGTGTTAAAGCAAGAATTCGTTGAAAACTCATCGTTTCCGCTCGATTCGAAATGTTCGGGGCTGGAAACTTGACCACTTTATTCGTGAAAGGAAACACAAAATTCACAAATTTTTGAATTAAATAAAAAAATTCTAGTTAGATGCGTTACTCGTTTCTTCCTTCTCAAATTAATAATTTGAGTTGGTGAATGTATAGTCTAGATAACCAAGAAATTCGGGCTCTGTGGTGACTTAATTTCCGCGTGTTCTATTTTGAATCAACTCGTTGTCCTATTGCTATTTGTATTTTAGACGCGAGCTTATACTGTAAAATTAAACAGACGAAGCCAACCTAGCTTAATAAAATCTATATGGTTTGTTACACATTTATTAAAATTTATTATTAAATCCCAATTTTGAAGCAAGCATTGAATGAAGCAATTGCTTCGCTGACGTAATGCAAATTTAAATATCGTTATCAGTTATATATAATAATTAATTATATGAGTCGGCCACTAGATTTTAGATCGAATTGGGATTTATAAAGTTCGTGAAGGCAGAACAACTTTATTCATGTGGTATTATTCACGAACCAAGTTTGTGTAAAATATGGCATTATTTGGATTGGTGATGAAACTTTAATTGATTCTACTACTATAATAATTATTACTTAGAATCGCTCCCATATCGTACCATATATTAGATCAAATTGAGCTTTGCAAAAATTATCATCACCATGCCTATTTAAAAAGTTAGACCAAAATATGAAAATTTTTTGAAAGATGTGACCTATGAAATAAGGTTGAAGATTAAATCTTGGCTTATTTATTTGTGCCATAGTCTGTTCTTCGGTACAACCCATTGTCGTAATATGGAAATAGTATAAAATTATTAGCCAATTTTATCCCACGTTCCTAATTAATTTATTTGGATTATACTTTCAACGAGTTTACGGTTGCCTTTACAAAAAATAGGCCAAAACTGTTTGTTTACCTTTCTTTGTCTCTTTAGCCAAATACTAAAATTGAGCAAATATATTAATTTTAGTGCATCAAATGTTTTAGTGTTTAATAAAGAAAAAACTTCACTGCCATAATTCTCAGCATCAGCTTTATTTGGATTATGATTTTTAGAATTACCACTCACTATGCCTAACAAAGACAAGTGCTTTTCGGTTGAAGACTCAGTTATAAACAAAATAAAATATTCCGTTGCTACTTCTAGCATTTACAAATTATTAAAAGTGGTAAAATCGACCTTTAAATTACATATGTGAAGCCTTTACATTCTGAAGCAAGATGCGTCTACCTGACACAAAAATAATTTATTACACACCTTAAATAAGGTTGATTTTCCATTCACTAGACTCACGATATAACATTTGACCCAATATCTGGTGGCGGTCTGGTGTAATAAATTATTAAAAGTGGCAAAATCAACATTTATATCGCAATTCGAAACCTACATCTTCTGATGTCAATTCAATCTATTATAACTCAAAAAAACATTATTACACACCTGGATAAGATTGACCTACCCTCGACAAGGCTTTTAGTGCAACATTTGGCATACATAAATAAATTATTTAATTTGGATAAATTGACGTTTTTGTGATAAATAATCGTTTAGGGTGAAAATTTACCCTTAGGCAAATTATAGGGGTGGTCTGAAATGAAATTAATTTGTAATCAATTCTGGCCCAAGAACCATCCCGATATCATAGCTACATCAAAAGTTACGCTTCGGCGGTGCTGATTTAATTGTGAGCGTAACAACCACTCGTTCCTCGAAAACGGAAAAGTGTAATAAATTTGTAACAAACTATGGTATGGGTTTCGTTGAAACGGGCTAATTTGGTCGGTGCAGATTTAAACCACTCATTTGCAGCGCATTTAGCACTATCTTTGAACCGAATTCCGTCGAAAACTGTAGAGTATATCGAATCCCATGGGTTCGAAATGAACAGAAATCAAAAGTGCATGTCTTGTCTGAAAACCAATTTAAAGTTTGTGGGCCTGGAGGGCTGATACTCCAGGCTTAGGTAGCTCATTTGTATAAATGTAATCATTTGTGTAATAAACGAACGTTTCGAGTAACCAAACTACTATAACCAAACTACTAAACTATACCTAAAATTTTTAATGTTTAAAGCGAAATTTCGCTAAATCCGAAGGCCTTAGTGAATAACACTGTATTTGAGAAATAACTCATTCCCAACAAAAGTAAAGCCTGAGGTGAGGTTATAAAGAGAATTAGTAGATTTTTTTCGAACTGCTAGAATTATTTGTAAGCTCACCTCGATGTAGACCAAATATCTGGCTGTCCCCCTAAATAACTCAATATTTCCTAAATTTTTGATATCAACCACTCTGCTGATGTTGCTACTCTTGCTATTGTTAATGAGACAATAATTACAAGGGGTGCTTGTATCTTCACATCTTTCATTGATTCATTTAAAAGGCATTAGAAGACTTGCACCATATAGAATTGCAATACATTGAAAGATATTTAAGTCTTCCGCGAAGGGGCGAGCCAGGTGAGTTGACAAATATATTTGATGCCATCAATAAATATTAGAAAAATGTACGAACCACGGTGAAGCTTGCGGTACTGATATTGTAGCGTTTATTAAATTTCGTCTTTGTTAATTGTATGAAACAAATGGGACAGAAAATTAGTTAAGAAGCCAAAGGAAGGCATGATATTTTGTGCTTTTCAGTGGCTGATGAAATCAACGGCTGTGTAGGTTATGTCAATCCAGGCGTAAATTCTTTTGACAATACTACCCATAGAATTAAATACTATAGAATGAATGTATTGATTTTTCCCATATAAGATTTGCTGTTTCACGTGTCACAAGCCAGAGCAGGATGGTTATATAAAAAATGCATATGGCGGTCTCATATGTCAGAGATGCTACCCCCTCAAACCAGTTTTTGTTTTTGTTCTAAATTACGCGTATAATTTTGTGCTCTTAAAAAATCGTGAAAATATTAATTAAAATAATTAAAAAATAATTAAAATATTATTAAAATAGTTAGTGGATTGTGTGTAGTGTATCATTTTAGTAATAAAAATTACAAACATTTAATAAAACGAAGTGTCTCGTGAAAAACTGTTTAAATACGCCTAAAAAATTTCAAGAAGGAATTTCGTACCATCGGTAAGTGTTTATAAAAAAATAAAATGTAAATTATGTTGAAAAGAATGTGATTTGTGGTAAAATTATCCTTAATTTAATTTATAAATCAGATAAAAATAAGAAAACAATTTTGGTTATTGACGTGGGTAGCATCTCTTAATAAACATATGTTTTTTACCAGTGCCGCATTTTTCTTATTTTATTTCATGTGCTAAGTGCTTTGCTTTTCATAATTTATTTTTATTTTGGAATATGTACTGTAAATACAATTTTTTACAGAAATTATAATGAAAACATTTGTTTTTAGTTTACCAAAATATGGAGAATTGCAAAAGCAATGGTTGAAGCCTCATCAGATGATATTTCTATTGACCAAGAAATTTCAAAAGTAGACGAATCGAATATGTATGATGAAGATTTTCTTGGATACCCAATTATACTAAGTGAATTTTCAATTAATGTTATTGAATACATAGGAGGATTTATAGTCCGATATTAATTTAGAAAATTGAATTGTGAGGACTGTTGCACATTAATACAACAATGTACCTCTTATACCTCGCTAATCAATTTAAAAAATAAGGGTGGTCTGTTAACTCCTTCGTCGTCAGTATTAAAAATTTGTAAATATTCAGAAGCTGTATTAAAACGGGAATTGGCTATTGCGGACTACAAAAACATAACGCAACTAAAATCTAGTTCTAAATTGTTTAAAAAAAATAAGTTATAACGTTCTTCACAACCTAATAAGTGTAAATATTTTCAATGATGAAGATCAATATAGTCATTCTCAAGAACACGTTAATTTGTTAGCTCATTCTATCATAGAAAAATATAATGACATCCGATTGAATTATTTTTGTAACCAAAGGTCATATAAATTAACGAAAAGAAACAAGTTTATTTCTTTATTACATTTCAAAGGAATGTGAAATAAATAAGCGTAGTGGTTTTATAATTATTATTTTTTATATTTTATATTTTTTATATTTTATAATTTTTTATTATATTAATATTATATTTAAATAAAAATAATTAATGTACTTTATTAAAGAAATAAAAATGTAATTAAATATAAATAATTTTTTAATTTAAACTTCCTAACTTCACTGCATTCGATCGAAAAAAATTCTAAATACGGCCCTGTTAATTTATATGCTTTCTCTTTTACCCTCCGAATTTGTGACGCTTGACAGTTCTTTACATTCATTCTATATACTCTATTTCTATGATACTACCGGTTAATGAAATTTATGGAGGTGGATTTTACTGGTTTATATCCATGTTAGCAGCTGTCAAGATGAAACGGAATAATAAATTTAAATGTGGTTTCTCATACAGGTATTTCAAGTAACTTTGATGATATACAACAAGCAATATTAGAAAATCGATAGGTTACTGTTCAGCGTTTTTTTTGTTGCTAAATATGACTTTGATGATGCATCGATGCACAAAAAATCATTAAAATTACTGTGCTTATATAAAATAATTTGTCGTCGGCAGTAGATCGTTGGCTAAGAGGGTTATTACCACAAGTAACTGTGCAAAAGTTCAGTCAAAAAATTTCTTCTGCAATTCGATCTTAAACGAAGAACGAAATTGAAAAATATACCCTCATCTTTAGAAATGAAAATCGCTAAAACCAGAACTAGATTTTTTGTTGGAATAATTTGCGAAAATAATGTGTCAATCATAATCAATAAATAAAAAAGATTTTCGTCTAATTAATTCCGGCAGGTATTCATTCCCATTTCCCCTTATTCAAATCTAATTTTAAATTCAAAACTACAAACATTCATCTATTCGGTTGAACAATGACTTAATATATAGTAAAATCATAATCATAAGTGACTGTAAGATGATTTAGATTTGAAGAGGAAATACACGACGTGGGAATATGTTGGACACTTTATAGATCAAAACCTCTCAATTCATAAAAATAAGCCCACTTATTCATAATAAAGTGCAGTAATAAGTGGACAACATATTTACAGAAGAATGTCAACATTACAAATAATAATGATTTAATAATTAATATTACTTAAGACGACCATCTAAAAATGTTGTCTTAATCAAAAAATTAGAACAATGATGCATACAATTATCATATATACACACTTGAGCATATTTTTGCATAAGTATAGTAACCACATGAAGGGCAGTAGACCATGTCACAAATAGATTTATTGATATAAATTGATTAGACCAATACTGAGTAAGAATGTTGGATACGCCGGTCCTACCGTACACCCTTTTATACATAACAAAAAGGAGGGATAGGAGAGGCTATTAAGTATGACAGACTTGACCCGATTACAGATACCCAAGTAGTAAATATTCAATAGCTAGTACGATAAATATTTGGTAATTGTTAATACAACAATACGGTTACAGTTTGTATGAAAATGTAAAAATTGCTTCACCGATTTAAAATTAAATTTATCAATCTAACTATATAGACGTTCAGATTCAACAGATTTCAATATTACTATGTTTATTAATCAAATGAATGATAAATTAACATTGTTACGAATTTGCGCTGTCAAATCCGGTTCGTATCACTGGATTGTGAATACAGTAATAAATTTGACGGTTTAAAACACCAAATCCCGTGCTCGACCGTAATACTCATACCACTAAACAATTATTTATTAATTCACTCAAGACACCATTCACAATTATTTTTAATTTCACCAATATGCTACTTTAACACTACTTATAATTTTCTTGCTACTCACTTATGCTTTTATTCTATCGCGGACCGCGTCTTGACCAAGACTCACCAAAGACTAACTTAATGTAATGTGTTTATCGCACCCGTATTTATATACCGTGGAATATTAAAGAATGTCCGCGAAGAATCGCAACCAATCTGCAACACCACTAAACTACTACTAAACTACTCCTCATACTACTACGTGGACCTAGAATTCATTACGTTCACAAAAATTTCATTAAACAATCTACGCTAGATTACACCCAATAGGCGAAATCGTGAGATTACCCCCACCTAAACCTGTTACTCACGAACAGAATCCAAACTACTGCCACTCTGCAGTTTTTTCCGTACAGCTGACAGCGTTCATCCTCGCAGCCACTCTCTATGGAGAATTTCATTTTTCTGCTTCATCCTCAATGACAATCCACTTCATCTTTGCTCGCATCTCAGCTACGTCATGGATCTCTTCTATACTCGGCACCACCTGCCCACACATCTCGTCAACTCCCCCTTGACCAGCATTTCCTCTGTGATTTATTCAGGTCAGAGTAAAGAATGTGTAGGGTTCCTTTCTGGTGTTTGCAACTTCCGCACAAATCTCCTTTCCGTCCACGGGTTGTTGCAATACACATACCTCCCACGCTGAACAGCGTTCATGTGAAATGTCAATCACCGTTTCTGACTACACTTGCCGCCCTAGCAGTCGTAACTAATGGAGTAACCTGCAATGTCAACTCGCCTTAGCCGATACCTCCTCAAGATACATTTAAATGTTCTTTCCAACGGAACTCCATCCGATCCTAAGATGACCGCTCCAAAAAACCCATATAGATATGGCCAGCATTCGTTCAAGTCATCTCTTTCTATTCCGTCAAAAAGTAGCCGCCACAATTGTCCTTATCATCGAGGCACTTGTAACGAGTTTTCCAGCATCAACATTATCACTTTCATCAAGTTTTCCCCTGGGTGAATGTCGTTCTCCGTTACATAATCGGTGTGGCGGGTGTATTGCCGCCATCCTCCCTCAGTATGAATCCCGCCCAGAGATGGGCGTTTACGTGTCATTAATTAATTTTACCACGTCGACAACTCGTCGATAATGTCGACAACGTTCCGACAATGTAAACTACTCGTAGACAACGGCGATTGCTCGTAGACAACGTCTACAACTAATTGTAATTCCCGCCATCCAATGGTGCGAACATTAAATCAGTTTTGTGAGTAATTTAATGGACTAATCCGGACAATTGTTTTGAATTATTGGCGGTAAACACAATATAACCCAACGCTCGGCAATATTTATATGCCATATAAAAGTAAGAGAAAGAGAGAGAAAGAGAAAGAGATAATACTATACTAAAAAACTCAGGTCTGAAGTTTCACCTGTACTGTAGAAAGGCCGAATTGTTGTGGAAGGACAATTTTTTGTAAAAAATTGTAATTTCTGTTCAAATTTTGGAAAACTGATGTATAATAGTGTTGCCAATTTAATTTAGATTTTTTTTTAACGTTTTTATCATAAATGCAATTATTTTCAAAATAATTGCAAACAACGAAAATCCTCCTCCTATGGAAACTGCCACTTCCTGTGAGCCGAAAGAAAAAAGTTAAATCTGATGATTCACTCCATCAGTCGCTCCGTCTGAGCCGTAGGAAGGCCACAAACTTGCAGTATGCACAGATCACATACACATACACACAGAGATTTCTACTTTACCGACAAATGGGTCGTTACTCGAAGTTTTAACTGCTGCACCTAGCCTCGCCATCCTTACTCCTCCTGGCTACGCCCACGTTTGTGTCGGTGGTAACTTCGTTCTAGCTGACGCTTGTGGTTGAAATTCCTCGGGGAAGGTAGACCGAGGCAAACATCGGAGGTGGAGTACATAGGCCTTTTCTAAATAATAAACTAAATAATGAGAGTCTGCCTCACATTGGGCGGGTCCCTGGTTAGCAACTATACCTAAGGAGGGCAAATGTATAGCAACTTGGCAGCTAAAGGTACCTAATGAGAGTTTAGTTTTAACTTGGCCTTTGTGACAGATATATTTAGAAACGAGAATAAAGAAATCGGTAAATCTGTGCATGGAGATACGAGTAGCATACCCACCAACCCGTTTAAAAAAGTGGCATGCTTCAGAGATCTGGAAGGATGTTTTTCATCGCCATCTGTTGGAGGTAACAAGGCGAAAAGCTAAGAAATATTTCTGGTACCTAATGAATCAATCAACGATTCTTTCTAACGATTTCAAAAAATTTGAAGACAGACTTATTGGATGAAAACTCTTACGGTCAGTATTCCAACCTGCCAGTTTTACGTATAAAAACAACTCGATTTCTTCTTCATGAGCTAGGAATGAAACCAACGGCGAAAGCTTGGAATAAAAAAAGAACAAGGTCTTTAATTATAGGATAAACATGCTATAATTCATCGGGGAAAATCCCACCACAACCACCCGCTTTAAACGGTGCAAAGGAGAACCAACTTCAAGGCAGAACGAAGTACGTAATTAGCCTGGGCAAAAGTGACCGATCAACACGATCAGTAACGAGGAAAATAAACACTGAGAAGTACTCGCCAACATCTTTTTTGGTTAACATTCCGATATGGAGACGACGAGCTTCAATTATCACTTTTAGCCAAACTTTTGTTGAGCCTGGTGATCGCCGATTTCGTTGAAGAAACCAGACCTTGAGGATCTATGAGCTCTTAGACTTTTTTGTAGATTTTCTGCACAACCAAATAATTATTGCAGTCGGCCTGAAGATTTGTTTTTCTTACCACATTTATCAGTTTCCAAGTAGTTTTTCTCAACTTGTTAAGCTTATTTGTTCTAAACCTTTCGGTTGGTAATTAGCGGGCACGAATTTTCAAAAGGAGTCTAATCAATATCCTCTACCGATCGAATTAAGTTAGGCGAGTGAAGCAACTCGATTTCGATTTACTCTGGAGTAAAATTTCAAGTTTGTTAATTTTTTATTTCGATACGGTTTTAATGGTGGTTTCTTAAATATTAAAAGAGATACACCTGTGAACATAAGCTAAAATATAGTTTATTACTCGTCAATTTAGTATTAGCTGGAGGATATTCAACACAAACTACTGTTGATCAGTTCGCGGCGAGCAAAATTAACCAAAGTTCAGAGTTTAGCCTCAGTTCAGTGGATTTCAATTATAATTGAAAATTTTCCAGACTCGATTACATGACTGATGATGTTCATGGGAATCAAATGGTAGATACGAGGTGAATTCAGAAAAAAGTGAATTTTATTCGTTCGTCTATATCAATGTTATCCCCACTAGATATTATACACTTATGCTACTGCTTTTTCCAATCCTCAAAATGGGATCCAGCTATTTACGAATTGGTCTAACTTCACCCAGTACAAATTGCCACTGAATATGCGTCCAGCTTTTAATTTATTTCACTATGATGCTACATAAAATATGGCCCGATTTTTGGCACAGGTGTTCACTGTTAGTGCCACAACTCAAATTCATTGGTCCCTAACACGACAAATTATAAATATGGGATCCAGCTATTTACGAATTGGTCTAACTTCTCCCAGTACAAATTACCACTAAACATCCGTCCAGCTTTTAATTTATTTCACTATGATGCTACATAAAATATGGCCTGATTTTTGGCACAGGTGTTCACTGTTAGTGCCACAACTCAAATTCATTGGCCCCTAACACGACAAATTATAAATTGGTCTAGCTTCACCCAGTTCATATGACCTTTAAACATTCGAACTATGTGATATTGATTATTCAGATTTTTTCGGCGGAAATTTACTGTTAACTTCAACAACATGTAATTTTAGGCTAATATCAACAGAATTTTGTACTACCACCTGATACGAAATATATCGATAATGCAGGGTTTTTTCGGCTGAAATTTTCGGCTAACTTCAGTAGCATCTCGTAAATCCTTGTTTTAATTATAGTAGATTCGCCAAAAGCAATATTTATCATTTTTAAAACTTTACCGCACTTTATTTTATTCTTATAACAAAACTTAATACAAATTCTTTGATCCATTATTTAAACAAATAAATAATCGCCGATGACTCGAGGAGTGCCTTTTTTCTTTTTGGTTATTTATGTATATGTTTTTGACACATCACGCGTGATTAGCGAAATCTGCCAAAGTCAATTGTTCTCAATTATCATTGCCATTTCATCATGGAAAGACTTACTTACACCCTTGAAATTATTCATTTTTATTATCAAAACTTGTGTTCAGTGAAAATATGTCTCGTGCACTTCGTCCATTTTAAGGACGTTATAATTGACCTACTGAGCAAGCAATTCAAGCCATTGTAGCAAAATTTCGCACCAATTTCACGTTATTAGACATCAATCCACCAAATAGTGTGCGTAGAGCACGTACAGAGGAGAATATTGCTGCTGTAGCAGCTAGTGTTGATGAAGACGACAAAATATCCATCCGTCGCAGGGTACAGCAATTGGGATTGTGTGATTCGACTACGTGGAAGGTTTTACGCAAGGATCATTGTCTGAAAAGGCCTATGGTTGGACTGGATATAAAATACAGCTCGTGCAACAACTGAAGCCGAACGACTTGCCACAGCATCGAAGTTTTGGTGAGTGAGCTTTAGAACATTTTGAGGAAAATCTGTTTTTTTTACCGAAATCGAACAACAATATCGGAATTGGAAGATAACATTAAACGTGTCATTAGCGAGATACCAGCCGAAGTGCTCATAAAAAATTGGACAACATTTACATGAAATAATCTTTATAAAGTAAATGGCAAACGTTGATTTATCGATTCAAATAAAATTTTCATACATTTTTGCAATTAGCAATTGTGTTTAGGCTCGCATCCTGATGCTGAGGAACTGCATCAGAAACCTGAGTATCGTGAGTTATAAACATTTAAATATAATTTCACTAGAATGTTAGTTGCTGATTTGAGAAACTCATCCAGTTATATCTGACCTTAACGGGATTCGAACCCCCCGTACCTTCCAATCTAGATGTCAAATCTATAAACCACTGTGCCGATTGGTCGGTAAATATAAATTTCCCAGCCAATCATTGATAAATTTTATATTTATTTAATTTGACATTAATTGATGCTGAAAAAGTAATCATTTGTTCATAAATTTGACTACCTATTTGATTTTAATTTGAAATAAACATAAGACACGTTATGAAACAAAAAATGTATAAAGGTGTTAAATAAGTTTATGTAAGATAGTTAATAAGTGCTTCCAGCGACCTTGACTGCATGTTAAGTCACTAACTAAAATAAACAAAATTAATAGCATGTCTTACCTAATACCAACCTTAATTAAATTTGAGCTAAGAAAAAAAAAATACAAACCAGTTGTACAGAAAATATATTAGAATAAAATTTCTCTCAGACAGATAAAAAATCTGATGTCGTTAAGAAAAATTCATTTAAAAATGTAATGTAGCTTGCATTTCAGTCTTGATTAATCTCATTTCATTAGATATTAAGATTATGCAGATAACACATTTAAGTTTACCCAGCAGCTACTAACACAATGAGAAGGCATTTCTAATCTGCTTTTATAATTTGTTAAAAATAAACCTGCATTGTAAAAATCAACATTACAAATGCTTTAATTGTTTTGTAACTTTTAGATAATTAAAAATAAACTGTTTTAAAAAGTTATATTTTCTAGCGCAAATCTGAACCAAAATTTAGCTTAATTTATTATTGACACAAACATATCATTACCGTAACCTTCCTTAAAAATTTAGTTTGATCGGTATAAATTTAAAATGTGATTAGTATTGTGCCGTATTGTCTGCACCGCGTAGATAGTTAACATTCTACCCGTGTAGACAATGAATGTAGAAAATTAAAAAATGGCATTGACAATGTTGGAAATGAAGACAATGTCGAAAATTTGTTAATGGAAACATTTCAAGATGGAGTTCATTCTCTCCTCACATTTAAAAATTTGAACGCAAGATTTTATATAGTAATAGAGCACATTTATATGTATATGTTACGGTTAAAGTGCGAAATCGTTAAAAGTGCGAAATTAAAATTTTTTAATCCCGATTAAAAATTGGATGTAAATGAAGCCAAGGATCGGTAATATTTACTGATATCATAACCTTAATACACGTAGAATTGTTTATTCACCTTGGCAGGATTAAGTGTAATGCGGCCGTTAATCAATACAGTTCCAGTTGACGTTGAAACCATACCAAATAGTCACTTTAAACGTAACATATTTACTTAATAAAGGGTGTTCAAATTTGAAGTATCTTTTTAAATATTCCGTCATTTATATTTGTACTAGAGTATCATATGTCATTAGACAGATAGCAAGTACCAACATTCCGACTAGTTACAATGGAGAGATATACGATTGACAATGAGTTTTCATTATTAAAACTTATTTTAAATATGGTGAAAGTTATTCAGAAGTTGGAAGAAAATTTTGTTCTAAATACGGTAGAGAAAATGGTCCGACAAACCGTGCTATTCATTGATAAATTTGAAGAAATTGATGCAGTTCAAGATCAGAGAAGCAGAATTTACCATCGTATTGATAGTGCAAGTGAAAATAATGCAGCTGTTAGCACAAGTATTGCTGAAGAGCGAAGGACGTCAATTCGTTGTCATTCACAGCAATTAAACCAATAACTTTGTTCAATATTTTACACAACGATCTTCATGTAAAGGCTTACGAGATACAGTTAACATAAGAATTAAAGCCAAATGACCACGCATTAATTGGGCCATAGAAAAACAAGAAGAAAATGAGAATTTTTTCAAGCAAATTATCTTCTCATTTTGAAATTGGCGGCTATGTCAACAAACAAAACTGCCGCATTTGGGCTGAAAAAATCCTAGAGAATTATGTGAAAAGATAAAAAAACCGAAAAAAGTTACTGTATGGTGTGGATTTTGGTGTGGTGGCGCAATTGGTCCATATTTTTTCGAAAATCGAAATGGCAGAGCAATTACTGTGAATGAAGTTCGATATCGAGAGATGATTAGAAACTTTTTGTGAAGTCAATTGGAAGATATTGATGTGCGGAATATGTGGTTTCAACAGGACGGTGCAACATGCCACACAGCAACAGAATCAATCGATGAATTTGAAAGAGAAGTTTAACAACCGAATAATTTCTCGAGGAACATTCGTGAGTTGGCCACCAAGATCATGCGATTTAACATCATTGGACTTCTTCTAATGGGGTTTCTTGAAGAGTAAAGTTTATGCGGATAATCCTCAAACTGTTCAACACCTTAAAGACAACATCATCAAGCAAATATCACTAATTGAACCACCATTATACGAAAAAATTATTCAAAATTTTGGTAAAAGATTAACAGCCTGCCGAGCTAAAAAATGTGTAAAAAATCCCCACCTATATTCTTGTTCAAGAAAATATTAATCTTATCACACAATTTTAATCTTGGGCAGAATCATGAAGCACGACCGGAAAATTTATATGGATTGAAAAATATTTTCAAGTATACTCGATTACATTTATTAAAATTTGGTTTAATGGATGTGTGGGGACCATAAATACTATTTCCATAATATTTTAAGAGTAATAACCAATCGTCTAGAAGATTTTCATAATTGGATTTCTACCAGTATGACATTTCCGTTTAAAATTGCACGATAATGATATAGGGGTCGAATACAATTTTGCCGATAAACTTTTGTTTATTTGTGTTTTCATACAAAATGTTGAAGCCTACTTTGACCATTTTTCTAACTTTTCTGTAGCTGCCCATTGAAATATTTTGGAACAATTAATTTACCGATCGAATTTCATGATCTCTCCCCAGAAAAAAACCACATTAAAACAATCGGTTGTACACAAGCTCGTCATTTTTATTTTTGTTTAATTTGGGTCGATACACAACCGCTCTTACCCTAAAAGTTTTCTGGTTACCCCAACTCAGGAATGAAGTATTCGTTTCGAAAATGTTCTTTTAAACCATATCCAAATTTAGCCTAGTACAACGTTATGATAATCGATTAAGCTCATGAAAGTACATTGAATACCGACATTTTATTTAATTGGTTTTATTTGATCTCCTAACTCGATTACAACCAGAATGAAAATTATTAATTTCTATAAATCCCGCTGGATACATAAAAGCATCTTAGAAGATTTACCCTATTTCAGAATTCCTTTTCGAAAGATTACATTGACGCCAATATAGAACCCGATGCCATTATTGTTTTTGTATAACGCAATGTAGTTGAGTTAAATATTCTAATGACAACAAGTGTTCGCAATTTTATTTAGTTTTTATAGAAAACAAGAATACATACCTAATACAAGTTAGTATATTCAGTGAAAGAATTACCAAATAATTATCGCTCTAATTAATATACCAAAGTCAGTAAAATATTTTTAATTTTTTATGATTAGTTTTATAGTTTTTAGGTGATGGTACGTTTACGTGCCAATAGTATTTATTACTAGAACACATGTGTACCAACAGTTTACGTATAAAATATTTACCTACCAGGCACTAACAAACTTTGCCAAAGCGTCAACATGTGTACCACAAACATTATCTTCATTAGCTTTATATCCTCAGGCCCAGTGAACACGATTTGGTCGCCACCAAATTCTGATTTTACACCGAAAATGTGTATTAACCAAAACATGCAGGCAAGATAGCGCGTTCCAAAGTATCGATGAACCAATGCCCAAATTCAAAAGAAGGACAACGTTAAAACAATATATGCCGTTCAAGCCCGTAAAATGAGGCATACAAAGGTGGTTACGAATCGATGCAGTTACGGGATACACATATGATTTTAACATCTACACTGGCAGAGAGCTGCAAACTATAGAAGGTACTTTAGACGGGAGGGTACTTAATAAATTAGTGAATACTGTTTTGGAAATTGATGTCAAATTTTGTTTCGATCGATTTGTTACGTCTGTACTTGTAAGGCAAATTGATAAAATTTACCAAACTTATCAGCGAAGTTAAAACAAAAAAGGGGTGTCAAAGTTTCCTCACCCGGACTTATATGTGCAAAACGGCAAGACACTAAAGAAGTAATGGTTCTAAGTAGTTGTCACACTAATGCTTTGACCACGGTAACAAGGACCATGAAAGATGGGTCAAAACTTCTAATCTCATTTTTTTTGATTTCTGAAATTGATTGGTAGTATGAGACAAAACAACTTTTGCACAAAGGTATATTGCACTCTCGGTAAATTGTTATGGTGCGCTTTTGAATTTTTTACCTGACGCAGTTGCGACAAACACGCCTTGTCCCAATTCCGATTGGTAAATGCATCGAAGCTCCAAATTTTTTATATTGCTTGACATTCGACTATTCTGGCTCGAACGCTTGACTTTGTACGATATTTTTGAATTTTTGACTTATAGATGGCTAATGTGTAAGAATCACAACAATCAGTTTCGAACAAATGAGACTATTGATTTGAAAAAATCAGTCTTCTCATCAGGTCGCGACGACTGATGTTGTATTACTACATTGGAATATTGTCTATATATATAGAACATACCATGTAGTTGTACTACTAGCGAATTACTGCATAGCGTACGAAATTTTTTTTTGATTCTTTCATATTTCCATCTATATTCAATTTTAACAATTAAGTTTTTTCGCATTTACGAATTTTATTATATATTTTACCTTTGGTTTTTGCAATTGTAATGGTGTTATTGTGATTGTTCTGTATATTGGTATATTTCAGCACTCTCGAATTAAATTCACGAATCGTAGGAAATTCTTCCATTTAGCGTCACCATCTATAAGTCAAAAATTCAAATTTATCCGCGATCCGGTGTTAAAAGGAAAAGCAAGTATGGGGTGGTTGGGAAGTTGATGTGTATAAGTAAGTGTCGATTATCATATTCGTTTGTCACACAGATAGTGACGCTAAATGGAAGAATTTCCTACGATTCGTGAATTTAATTCGAGAGTGCTGAAATATACCAATATACAGAACAATCACAATAACACCATTACAATTGCAAAAACCAAAGGTAAAATATATAATAAAATTCGTAAATGCGAAAAAACTTAATTGTTAAAATTGAATATAGATGGAAATATGAAAGAATCAAAAAAAAATTTCGTACGCTATGCAGTAATTCGCTAGTAGTACAACTACATGGTATGTTCTATATATATAGACAATATTCCAATGTAGTAATACAACATCAGTCGTCGCGACCTGATGAGAAGACTGATTTTTTCAAATCAATAGTCTCATTTGTTCGAAACTGATTGTTGTGATTCTTACACATTAGCCATCTATAAGTCAAAAATTCAAATTTATCCGCGATCCGGCGTTAAAAGGAAAAGCAAGTATGGGGTGGTTGGGAAGTTGATGTGTATAAGTAAGTGTCGATTATCATATTCGTTTGTCACACAGATAGTGACGCTAAATGGAAGAATTTCCTACGATTCGTGAATTTAATTCGAGAGTGCTGAAATATACCAATATACAGAACAATCACAATAACACCATTACAATTGCAAAAACCAAAGGTAAAATATATAATAAAATTCGTAAATGCGAAAAAACTTAATTGTTAAAATTGAATATAGATGGAAATATGAAAGAATCAAAAAAAAATTTCGTACGCTATGCAGTAATTCGCTAGTAGTACAACTACATGGTATGTTCTATATATATAGACAATATTCCAATGTAGTAATACAACATCAGTCGTCGCGACCTGATGAGAAGACTGATTTTTTCAAATCAATAGTCTCATTTGTTCGAAACTGATTGTTGTGATTCTTACACATTAGCCATCTATAAGTCAAAAATTCAAATTTATCCGCGATCCGGCGTTAAAAGGAAAAGCAAGTATGGGGTGGTTGGGAAGTTGATGTGTATAAGTAAGTGTCGATTATCATATTCGTTTGTCACACAGATAGTGACGCTAAATGGAAGAATTTCCTACGATTCGTGAATTTAATTCGAGAGTGCTGAAATATACCAATATACAGAACAATCACAATAACACCATTACAATTGCAAAAACCAAAGGTTTGTACGATATTTTACCTACATATATTAACATCTCAGCTAAAGAAGCACTAAAGTCTATTATCATAGTCATCAATTTGGTGTAGATTTAGCAGATCAATTATGAAGCATATACATACGCAGTGTTGTGCGTCTATGCGTATCTCCGCATTGTCTACATGTTGGTGTTGAAAATAGCGTAGGCAATTGATTTGTAAGTAAATAATGTAGAAAATTCGTAGAGTATGTAGACAATTCGTAGACAATGTATGCATATTATTATTTGTTTTCCATTGTTTTTCTGTATGAAGTTGTCATCTTACAGTTTTCCATTTTTTAAATTGGGTTTTAAATTGGGACATCCCTATATTTTGGAAATTAAAATTCAATTTTTGGTACAACCATAAGCCATTACATTTCCGTTCATGATATTATAATCATAAATGCAGGTTTAATAAAATAAATTATATTATTAATAGTTGACATTTCTTTAGCGTACACTTGTAGGTCCCGTAACTTTCATGCCAACGATTTACACGATTCTGTACACATTTGCTGTACAAAATGAGAGAATTTTTAAGATTTATTCAGTATGCAGCGGGCTTTATAGAAAATAACAGTTTTCATTCTGGTTGAAATCGATTTAGTGTTTAACGAGGTCAAATAAAATGTCGAGATGTATTGAATACTTTCTTGAACTTAATCGCTTATCATATCGCTGTGCGAGGCTACATTTGGCTATGGTTTAAAATTCTCCGTGCCAATGAAATTCTCCGTCTATCATGAACTTTTTCGAAATGAATACTTCATTCCTCATTTTAACGTCCATTTCTTGAGAAACTTAGTCGGAGTTACTATACATAACTTCTAGTAGAAAAGAGTTTATTGATTGATTTTAGTGTTTTAGTGTTTTTGGTTTTGTATTGACTCAAATTAAAGACAATTTTTTAAAAAATGTTGCGTCCAGATTTGGCGGACACACGACGAGTTTGTGCACAACCGATTGTTTCATAAGGTTTTTCCAGACTAAAATTGTCTGATAACTGAGATTAATTTTTTCTTGAACGGGTCTTGATACGGGTGGGGACTTTTTAATGTAAGCGATATCCAATTTGTTCATGTTAGCTGAAAATTACATTTGGTCGAGAGATTTACTAATTGATTATCAATCGACAACAAATTTTTCACCTACGTCAAGCAACCATTGCTTCGGTTAGCGGGAATATGGGTGAACCATTACCCGGCATGCCAGTATGCCTAAACCACCAGCCCTGGGAGCTGGCTAGGATTCAATGGTTAAATTATTCATTGATCCAATCAAAATGATTACAGAAAGGAATACTAGAAGAAATAATCTAAACCGGCAAACACAAATATCGATCCTCGGCTAGAGGAATCCAGAAATTCTTGGTCTGGAAATTAACTCTGGACGCAATGATATATTAACAACAGCTAAAGCAAAGAAGACACTAATGGAATGGAACCATTCAAAAATACGAAACACAAACCATAATTCAGTGCTAAGCCCCAACAGACGTCGAGAATGAAACAACCAAGGATAAGTTCTTTGAACTGATGGCAGAACAAGAAACTAAATAGATTACGTAATGATAAACAAGAAATTTCGTAACGCCAACAGATTAAACGATGTTGACACAAGAAATACATTCTATTCATAGAAGCTCTCAAGCTTAGCTTCGAAACCAATGAAGAAACAGCTATAACAATCCACTTGGGTGAAAAGAATACAGACGCAAACTCTAGATCAGTGATAAAACTTGGAAGAAATTTGAAGTTGTAAATGTGTCAACAAAATAAATCGGAGCTTAAACGTCAATACGAACATTATTGCACGTGAAATCAAGAAAATGGAAAGGCGCGACCGTAGCCAATTTAATGAAAACATTCTCAAAGTAACAAACCTTAAACATGCGACACTACATACGCATGCGACGGGCAAGTGGAAAATTTAGCAATAACCTACCAATAAGAGATGCATCTGGTCAAATCCTAACAACAGAGGTTAAATATTCAAAGGAGCCATAATGACAACTGCAACGACTCTAACACCGATAATAACAGAAGTATGTACTTCCGGTAGAATACCGCGAAAAGAGAAGGAAGCCTTTACTATAACGATTACCAAAAAAGGTGACCTGAGAGAATGAAAAAATTTGCGGGTATATCCCTCCTTAACACAACCATAAATATATTAGCAATTTTTATCCTAGATAGCACTTCACAGACAATCAACTCGAAAATAAAAAGGGACAAGCTGGCTTCAGAACAGGGCGAAGTTGCCCCGCCACACAAACACGCCGGAATGCAACATAACAGAAGCTATGTGATCTAGTAAAAGTCATTGGCTTCAAAATAAATATCAGGAATCCACCCAGTAAACTCAGTAAACTTGTCAGCACAGACCCTATTTACAACCGATTTTTATTAGTTTAACGATTTAACGAATTCGCTCTATAACCGTAACATATAAAGGGTGTTTTTTTAGGAGGTTTGTTTTTCCGATAGATGTCGTTTTATTTTATGACAGTTGTTTTGACAGCTCAAAGTGGCATTTCTACTCAGTATTGTTTGGCAAATCATTATGAATAGGTTAACTCCAGAACAACGTTTTCAAATCGTGGAAATTTATTTTCAAAATCAGTGTTCAATTAAAAATGTTTATAGAGCACTTCGTGAATTTTATGGTGCACATAATCGTCCGTCAGAGACCACCATAAAGAACGTAATTACCAAATTTCGGTCTACATTCACTCTTTTGGATGCCAAGCCACCGACAAGAATGAGAAGAGTTCGTACAGAAGAAAATATTGCTGTCGTTGAGGCCAGTGTCGAAGAAAACGACAATTTATCGATTCGTCGTCGTGCTCAGCAAATTGGACTTTGTCCATCGACTTTATGGAAAATTTTACGTAAAGATTTGGGTTTGGTGCCATACAAAATTCAATTGGTGCAAGAATTAAAGCCACACGACCATCGTTTGCGCCGTGAATTCAGTGATTGGTCGTTAAATCAATTGAACGAAGATCCATTTTTTTACCGTAAAATTCTCTTCAGTGGTGAGGCGCATTTTTGGTTAAATGGATACGTCAACAAACAAAATTGTCGCATTTGGAGCAAAGATAATCCACACGCCGTTCAAGAATTACCAATGCATCCTGATAAATGTACTGTTTGGTGCGGTCTATGGGCTGGTGGGATCATCGGTCCATATTTCTTTAAAAATGAGGAAGGACGACGCGTTACCGTGAATGGAAATCGATACAGAACCATGTTAAATGAGTTTTTGTTGTCAAATCTTGAAGATATGGATATGGATGAAATGTGGTTTCAACAAGATGGTGCCACTTGCCATACAGCACGTGAAACAATCGACTTATTGAAAGAAACTTTCAACGACAACATTATTTCGAGAAATGGTCCGGTGAATTGGCCTCCGCGTTCGTGCGATTTGACGCCACTCGATTACTTTTTGTGGGGATACGTGAAGTCATTGGTTTATGTGGATAAACCTCAATCGATTGACGCTTTGGAAACCAATATTCAACGTGTCATTGCTGACATACGCCCTCAAATGCTTGAAAAAGTGCTGGAAAATTGGACCTCCAGAATGACATTTGTGAAAAATAGTCGTGGTAGCCATATGCCAGAAATTGTGTTTAAATGTTAAATGCCAAAAAATTATCTACCAAATAAAAAAAAATTTTGGTCATTTCATAATTTTATATGTGTTTTATTCAAAAAAAAAATCGGCAACCTCTTAAAAAAACACCCTTTATAAAAATGTGCTTAAATAGCATATAAAATCTTGGATTTAAGTTTATAATTGTGACGGTTGAAACTAAATAATAATTTAAAACATAATAATTTTCGACATTGTCTATATTCTCTACATTGACAACGCCACTTTTTTAATTTTCTACATACATTGTCTACACGTGTAGAATATTAATTAACTGCGTGGTGTTGACAATATGGCACAACACTGCATATCACAAGTCAACAAAACAGTCTGCCAAGAGTGCAAATACTTTTTGTGCAAAAATTGTTTTACCTCATACCACCAATAAATTTCAGAAACCAAAATAAAAACATCTTATGAATTGAATTGAAAAACTTATAAATTGCATTTTGTTTTATTTTATTAACTTATAAATGTTGTTTTGCCTTAAATACTATTGCTACAATAGTATACCACATAGAAATACGGTTGGTTCATATATGATTCCACAATTAGGTTCAATATGATGATAATTCATAGTGCGACAAGAAAAAGTTTAGCAAAATTCGGCATTCGAAAGCCATAACGTCGGTTTAATATCGAAAACATCGATTGACCATGATATTTCAATTTCACCTATTCGTTTTATAAAAATTGAATTTTAATTTCTAAAATATAGGTAAATTCCAATTTAAATTGGAAAACTATAAGTTGACGACTTCGTACCGAAAAAAAATGGAAAAACGACAAAAAAGCAATAATCTACATTCGTCTATATAATATACCAATTCTCGACATTTTCTACTCAAAAATCAATTGTCTACGCTATCTTCGACACCAACATGTAGACAATTCGGAAATAAGCGTCAACACTGAATATGATCCTAAAATTCTAGCTTCGCACCTCAAATATAATCCCAATAATAAAAACAAATGTTCAACGAAAATGTTAATTTATTTTATGTATTTGACATGATATATTTAGATGGCGAGCTAATATACATTTAGTTAGAGTAAATTAGAATATATTAGTAACATTAAATAATTACTCGTACACATTTGCGTTGAAATGATGAAATTTATTAGACAATGTGAAAAAATATTACTATTCATTATTTAAATTTCTCAATGTGTTATAAATTTATCAATAGATTCAATGGCTGACGCCGACTTTACACTTAATAAACCCTACATCAAATTCTAAAAATAAAATAAATTTTTTTGTTTCATACAAGTAAATTAAATAAATATTGGGTTTGCCCCTCTACACACCGCACATGTACCCCTTAGTAGAGTAATTATCGCTTTGGAAATTTGAATATAAGAATTTAATATACAATTATTTATTATTGACCTTATTTTATAATTTATTTATTTAATTTTTAATTATAGTTATTAATTTTTAGTGTTGCAAATACTATTCCTCTACATGTTCTGTCAACAGAATTAGTATAAAGTAAAATAGCCTAGGAATGGGTGATCAAGTTAAATGACAGTAATTCGCCCAATCAAAGTACAAAACGACCAGTTCTGATTGGCTGGGGCTCGTCTAACAAAACCGTGATCGGTACCCCTTTCGACTTTTTTTCTCAGATAATCAAAGAAATGGAGACTTTGATATAATAGAGACTTATAGGCCAATCATAATAGTGATCCTAGGTATGTATAACACATTTCTGGACGATACATTAAAACCTATATCTAGCTATATTCCAAAATTATGCGAGGCCTGTATCCTCGACATAAATAGTTTATAGGGATAGAAAAATTATTGTCTAACTACATTGTAAGGTTAGTTAAGTTAGTTATAATAAATATCACACTTTGGAGGATAATTTGTTAATTTATTAGTTTGTGTTAATTGGGAAATGGTTCAGAAACTTTCAAGATTCATTATATGTATTTATCGTCATCATAGTATGACTAGCATAATTATTTCAAGTAGCATCTAGGGGTTGTCTCATCTTATGCTGCATATAATATTTCTATGTTCATGAAGAACCAACAGCACATAATTATACATATGATGACCTAAACAAATTCTGTAGTCCATGTGGTGTTGTCCAAATGTTAATTATAATTTAGTATAATCTGTCACAAAGCTTCTTGTATAATTTTGCCATATACATTACTACATCTTCGTAGAGTAACTGTATGGTGTGCCATTTGGGCCGGCGGCATCATCTTTGAGGAAACTAGAGACAATGCTGTAACAGTTACTGCGGTGACCGCTATCAGGACATGTTGAAAAACTTTATTGTACCCGAATTGGATCAATTATGCTTACAGCACATGTGGTTCCAACAAGATGGTGCCCTATCACAGATAGCTCGTTTTAATCTCATGCGTTTTAATCTCATATATGCTTGTAAAACGACGGCCCTTTAAGGTTATCTGTATGTTCAGAAAAAAATCATACGGAGTCATGGCAGTAGTTTTGCATCGTTATTGATTTCATTTAGTGACTCTTGAGCAATTTCCATTGCTGATGTTTTTGTTCGAAATTCAACAATTTTTGCAACACAAATTTTGCAGACATCGGTTTCACTCCTAAATCATTCGAAATTTTATGGTATATATGAGCCAATATGCCTTCATCATCAGCAACTTTTCTGATTGTGATTTGACGACCGTTCTTTCATTTTTTCCACGTTTTCATCGGTTGCTGATGTGCTGGGGCGTCCATTGCGCTTATCATCTTCATCATTTTCACGGCCATCTTGGAATCGCTTATTCCTCTCGATTGTTTTACTCAAAGCAAACTTACGAGAAGCAATATTTAACATATCCAGAACCCGTACTTTTCTTCATTCTTATAGCACAATTTAATACAAATTCTCTGATTCATCTTTATACAAACAAATATAAACCGATCCTACCAAAACAAAAATAACCTTTTGACAGTTGACAATAGAATAAATATGCAATATAGTTAACACGGTACTGATATTTGTTTACCAAGCAACAACGAAAATATCGTGCGAATCAGATTACTACAACGCACCAAATTACAAAATTCCCGTTACTTTTGAACAAATCCCGCAAATATCAATTGCGGAGTTTGTCGTATTCAATTTGAACCGACTCATCGTACATAATGAAATCACTCTCTATTACATTACATTAAGAACGACAACTTTCACAGGGACTTGAAAATGGAACACATCACCGATGAAATAAAGGAACAAGCAAGGAAACACGTACAGCTATTATCTCGAAATGAAAATGCAGATATCCGTCGTATGTTGGACACCACTAATGGAGCGAGGAGACTCGAGGAGGCCGACATCGCTGGAACTGGGCAGTTTTAATTAGAATAATACTACTCATCATAACCCGAGAAACTAATTTAATCAGTTGTAATATTGAATCAGTTGTAATGTTGAATAAATAAATAAATTTATTAGTTAAAACACTCTTGATTAGATATAATATCTGCAAACGGCCAGGTGTTCGTCATTTTCAACCTACTGCACAACAGTGAACACTAGCGTAACTCGATCTAAATACCTCATTACTTGATTGATTACATGAGGTCCGTACAATAAGTAAAGCTAAAAACGAAATGAATCCAATTCTTGGTTCTTATTCGATTTCATTTCCGTTTTCCTGTCATTCTTGGGTAATCGACTAATTTTACTAAGTCTTTGTGGCTGATCTGTGCTTCTAAATCAATGATTGACAACGATACGAAAGATTACAACAAAATCGGGTACAGTATTTTCAAGTAATAGCAATATTGGGAAGCTACATTTCAACTTTTCAAACCGCAATCAATATATTCTGCGTGGCCTGCACGGAGCAATGCTACTCGAAACAATCTTCAACCTCGTGTTTTTTGTCTCCATCTTCATCTCCGTCTGTCTGTCTGCCTGTTCCTGCTTTTGTCTCTGTCTCCGTCTCTGTCTGTCTGTATGTATGTTCTTGTTTTTTGTCATGGTTGCATCTCCCTCTGTCTGTCGGTTAGTTCCTGATCCTATCTCCGTCTATCTAATCTTGTTTTTCGTCTCCGACGCCATCTCCGTTCCTGGAGCCTTCGTCTGTCGTTCCTATTTTTTGTTTCCGTTTGCATCTGCGAGCCCCACTTCTATACAAGGTGGAATGAAGGTTCGTGTCAGACACAGATAATAACGCTATTATACAAAAAAAAAATTGGCTAAGGAATTTTCTTCTGTGGCAGTTTTCACACGGATTGCCTGAGACTTCGGCCACTGTCATGAATTAGTTTAGGCCATCCGGAATCCAAATAATGTAGTCCCATTTCTAAACGAGGTGGAAAGAAGATTCATGCCAGTCAGAGATAATAACGATTTTATACAAAAAATTTACTAAGAAATTTTCGTTCTACGAATAGGGTTGAGTTTTTCTGAAATATCGAATCTTCCCCTACAAACATTTCTATATACATAGTTACAAACTTGTTTATGTCGCAGTCATAAATAAATATGTACTGAAACGGTTATACCAAATTGAAATAAATCGTCGATTAAAACTTAATCGTAGATTTCTTACGTATAAATTATAATAAAATTCCAAAATAAATTCCATTTTATGCCCATGCAAATATGAAAGGCGCACCTTTCTCATTTCCGGGTGCGTGGAATGGAAAGTATTTTGGATTTTGGTATATAAGAATTTTCAAATTTGGTTTGAATTAATGTTATTGAAATTTGTTGTTTAGAATTTTTATTTTAGAATTCTGGATTTGGCGAATCGTACCCATCCTGTTCTGGTGTTCGGTCATGCTGAATGTATATAGGCAATTTCTGATGTAAAACTTGATTGGAATTTTAACGTGAATTTGGGATGAAGTTCTGAATTTCAATTATTGTCAAATTTGATATGCAAAAGAGGATCTGCGTTCTAAGACGAATAGTGGACGTAGTTCTAAAATTGGACAATGCTGAATAGAACCAGACAATGAATTTCTTCACTATATCATGTGTAGTTAAATTTGATTTGTATAAGGTTTGGAAATCTATCATCGATTGTATATGATGTTTTAAATTTTGGCTCATTTGAAACTAAATTAATGAAGTAAATATAAATAAAATCATATTTCACATTTCATTAAAAAAATAGCCGTCCTTCTCAACACGACCAATAAAAATGAATTTGGTTAAAAGAGTACATTTAGAGAACCATTCGTATTAAACCATAAAAAATCTCTAATCAAAATTTCGAGTTAAACTGCAAGATATTAGGTGAATAGTATTTAAAACTCGGTGACTTTTTATTTTATTGTTTTCAATCAAAAAATGTTAAATGTATAAAAAAATCAAGGGAACTGTCTGGTTTCTAGTCTGGACTCTAGAATATTTGTAGCTGTGTTGTATTTATTCGGAAAATATTTTCATATTTGAAAATTATCGATTGAGAAATGATCAATTTTCATTTCTGCAAAATTCAAATTTTTTAAAGGTTCATGTTAGAGTTCTAATTAACAGGTGCTCGATATCGAAAATAAATTACTGCTGGAAGTTGCGCCTAATATAACCAAAACATTTGGAGGATTGAACAAACAAAAAAATGTTAAAATGTTTAACAGATCTAAGCCGAGAGATTAATTTATCGGCTCAAGTTGTTGTATTCTACTGTGAAATGCCGATTTCAGACAACAGATGGTGCATCAATGCAGTTTGTGCTATAAAAATTTGACATTCCGCTATTTTGTTGTGTCATCAACAAGTGACGGATGCACATGAGTGATAAATTAGAAAAGTGTGCGCTTAGTGTTCTATTGTTGTGTTCAATATGTCGAAATTTATACCGAACAAAGAGCATTCGCGGATAGCATTAACTTTTTGTTTACATTTGAAGAAAACTGCTGCTGGATCATACCGATTACTTTGAGAAGCTTATAGTGAACATGCTTCATCGCAAGATACGTATGAATGATGGTTTCGGCGTTTCAAAGTGGTAACTTCGATATATCAGACAAGGAACGTGGAAGGAAATATGGAATTGCAAGCAACATTGAACGAAGATGATTCGCAAACACAAAAACAACTCGCCGAGCAATTGGGCGTAAGCCATGAGGCTGTTTCCAATCGGCTACGAGAGATGAGAAATATTCAGAAGACCGGTAGAAGAGTACCACATAAGTGGAACGACAGACAAATGAAAAAGCACAAAAACACTTGTAACATTTTCTTCGCTCGGTATAAAAGGAAGTCGTTTTTGCAGCGTATATAGTTACAGGGAATGAGCTGTTAAAGCTTGGGGAAACGGTTAAAACTAAACGTTACCAACAACAATTGACCGATTTGAACCGTTCGCTGCTTGAAAAAAGGCCAGAATACCGAACGCGGCAACAGATAGTAATTTTTCTTCATGACAATGATTCATCACATACGGCAAAATCAGTTCGCGCCACGTTCGATCACTCAGCTGGGAAGTTCTACCCCATGCGACTTATTCACCAGACTTGGCTCCTTCCGATTACCACTTGTTTACCTCGATAGGTCACTTACCGAGCAGCGCTTTGGTTAGAAAATGTGGAGAAATGGCTTGATGAATGGTTCGCAGAAAAAGGGGAAAATTTGTACTGGCGTGGGATTCACAAATTACCCGAAAGACGGAAAAAGTGTATAACAAACCATGGAGCATTCTTTGACACATCATTCTTCCGAATTTAACATGTTCTTTTACTTAAAAAATCACCATTTCATACTACAAATGTGTGCCATACAAATGCGTAACTTTTTTTTCGTACCGAGAAGTTAATAATTTGGAAAAAAATATTCGAACTAAACTAAACTAAGTGTCACCTGCCGCTTGAAAAAGAAAGACCGGCAGATAAAAGCCCCTAGCTCCAGTAATTTAAATTAAAACTATTGTATACATACTATCATAACTATCGTACACCTACAATCTATATGTATACGATAGTTTTAATTTAAATTACTGGAGCTGGGGGCTTTTATCTGCCGGCATTTCTTTTCCAAGCGGCAGATGACACTTAATTTAGTTTAGTTCGAATATGCGTACGAAAAAAGTTACACATTTGTCCTTTAATACTATGTAATATAAAGTTTATTAATGATAAAAGAGATAGCGTTGAGATTTTTTTTTAAATACTTCAATATACGTGCTTGTAATACCTTGTTATTACCTTAATATTTTACACGTACTTATCTCATCCATTTGTTTTGTAAAAATTGAATGTTAACTTCCAAAATTTTGAAAAACGCCAACCTCTTACTGAAAAAACAACGAGAACAGCTACAAAGCAACAATATTCTGCATTTTCTACGAATTGTCTACATACTCTACCAATAATCGACATCAATTATCTACACTATTTTCGACACCAACATGTAGTGTCACTGACCCGTCCGTGTTTATACCAGGGCATATCGATTGCGTGATTTTAAAATTTTAATTTTCTAACCCGCGGAAATCAAACAGAACAGAATCCTGAAGTTTAACAGTAAATGATTCCCATGTAATTTATTAAATTTCACTGAATTCAAAATTGCTCGTCATGTTTTAAACGTTCATTGATTCTTGGATAAAAGGAAAAGCGGATAACTCTAGCTCTAGAGGACCTTGACCGAGCAAACATCTTTTTTCAACTTCATTTGGTAATCTGAATTGAATGTTGAAATTGAAATCTAATACTAATACTCCAATCTTCTTCAAAATCAAAACACATAAAAAACGAAAATCAACACACGCTGTCTCAATCACCTGTGTCATATGTATGTACATTGTACATACAAATTTAAGAGTAATAGTAAATAAATAGTAAGTGGTAATTTCAAAAGTTCTACTACAGAAAATATCGAGGGCACAAAATTTACAACGCAAACATAAAATAGAAAAAAAAATTAGCAGTTAAAAGTAAAACTATAAAACTAATAAATCAACAATGGAAAACAAATAGTTTTTGCGGTTATGTAAATATCCATCATCATCAATTGCAATAATAATCGATCGTACACCACACATCTCTGTAACAATAAGAGAAAAAAATCTTTAATTATTCGCGTCTTATTTCAAATTCTATTTATAAAAGAAACAACTTTCACTTATTTTTTCTGTTTGTTAGCCCAACAAAAAAAAAAACAAAAAGGATAAAATTACCACACTGAGTGAAATCGGTTAAGGTGAGATCTTCATAATATATACACCATCAACATACCGCGTCAAATAATTATCATGAAGTCGGTATTAAAATATCACACAACTGCGCGAATTATCGATTAAATTTGCAAATCGAAGTGTAGAAAGTCTGCGAATGATAATTCGCCATCTAGTCATCTAATTTGCCATAAGCCGCTTCTTCAGCCAATTGATAGAATAAAATCATAATCATGTTTGTGTAACACTCAACATTATTTATACAAAACAAAACAAAACAACAAAATTATATTTTCTTGTTATTTTCACTTTTCTCCACAAGTATTCGGATGTATCTTCCGTTTTCCTTTCCTTTTTCTTAATACAATTTTTGTTTTGTCTCTACTTACATTGTGTGTGAATATGGAATTGTGTCATACGCGTAGATGTCATATTGCATCTTTGCATAATAATATATACAAATTATGCATACGCGAGATTATATTACGTAGACATATGATAATATTTAACATATTTTAATATGTTTAATGTTAGTCGAATATATGTAAATGAGTATGTTAATATAAATACAGGTTATTGGCACTCCAATAGTGGAAAAGAATTTTGATACTATGATTTATTGTACATAACCCTAATGTGACAGCTGAAAGGAGAAACGTTCTGATACGTCATAAATATCAATGATGAAATCCTAAATTCCCATGATTTTAATAACACATCAGTATGGCGTCACGATAACTCATTGTAATTGCAAAAGGTCTCCGTGACTTAGTGATCTCAGTACCGAGCTTAGTGGCTCATTGCAAAAGCTCACATTTAAAAATCAAATGTTAATTTTCATTCTATTTTAATTAAGACATGAATTAAAATTTGGAACGTTCGAACGAGTTAGATAGCGCATGTTGAGAAAGATATGAAGCGACATAACCTTGAACTACTATGCCTGTGAGTGATGCAAGATGGTCAAACACTGATTTTCTATGGCAATAAGACCCAACACAATAAACAGATTTAAAGAAACTAGTACTATTTGGTCTGAAAGGAAGCAATTGGAAGAACCATATGACCCTATAATTCATCAATTGAACGCCGTCGACTGAGGCTATAATTTTGTCAAACCGAAAATTCATTACTTACGGCCTATACGAGGAAAAATGTGCCTTTCAAGAAAAGGCGCCCTCAAACAACAAGAATGTCTTTGTAGCATGCGATATTCATACTATAAAGACATTCTTGTTGTTTGATGGCGCCTTTTCTTGAAAGGCACGGAATTGGAGAATAAAATAAGAAAGCATCGGACAACTTATAGTAATAGCCCCTTTATTGAATTTCCCAAAACACAGAAACAATTAAGGCTAAACTGCCGCATGTCAATGTGTAACTACTTAGATATGATAAAAATAAGTTATATACTTACAACAGCCATAGCTTACGAAAGATTAGATTTTGTCAATTTACTAATTGAACTATTAGATTTGATGAACTAAAAAATAAATCTGATTTCAATTGCAAAAGATGTTACAACATAGAATCCAAGGTGTTACTTTTAACATGTATATACAACTAGCCCGATACTCAGCAACACTAAAATATCGCTATCGTAAGAATTTACTAACGAGAATTTACTACGAAGTGCGTCTTGATACACTGTCATGGCATTTATAACATTCAGACCGAAATTTTAAAATCACTTTTGTGTTTTGTTAAGATGTATTCCTATTGCATCGTAGCCTAGACAGACCTGAACTTTTCATTTATGTTAAGCTATCACGATATTCAGTCCAAACAGCCCGATAGCAACATTAAAGTATAACTATCGGGATATATTATCGAAATTATAAATATTACTTTTATGTATTTTTTGGTTATTTCTACAACTGCTGGGAAGCCTAGACAGTCTTACCCTAAAATGAAAACGACAAAGCGGAAACTCAATTAACACTACGTGATTGACTATATACCAGCCCAAATGCCAACCTCACCTGCACGTGATAGCAAATGATGTTCTCTCCACTGACCCATTACCAATCTCACTGGTTAGGTTGGTAGCTGCTGCAATAACTAGTCGTTAAAGTAATGAGTGTACAACAAAACGTAAATTTTACCTCCAAGTGGTACCCATTCATACCAAGCTCATGAATCTCTAGATCACCACCTAGACAAATGCATTCCGCGACTCAGCAGACAACTATTCAAAGAAGTCCAACAGTTTAAAGAAGAAATTGCAATAATCAAAAATAAGAATCAAGCCAAAAAAATACTATAACTACGTATGAAATAGATGAAGATGAATTGGCGTATGACAAGAGTTTTATACGAAGGTAAATTAAAACTAAACGTCAAAACAAAACAAACGAAACTCAGAGTCTTCGCCCGAGGTGGAACAATCAACACAGAGCGTAAGAAAACTACAACCCGAACGACATGATCAGTTATCCACGGATCTACTGAATGTAAATAAGAACGTATCACTGCAACCGAAAGCGAGGCCACTGCAACTAGTAATACACCAAACGTAATTAATAAAGGAAAAGAGTAGGAAAATCAACCAATATATAAAGAGATACCACCTCTAGAGTATGAAACAATTAAAAAAATAGTGAAGCTAGCTTGAAAAATAACGTTTGGAAAGTGAATGCACTTGATCCAGAAACCTATAGAGTGTTATCAAATGCAATCACTGCTTAAAACATCGAATGGTTCACCTATGAAAACAAACCAGAGGGCTACATCACACGTGCCCAAATGAAGAAATAATTGAGGAACTTAGTCAGAAAGGATTCAAAATCCTAAATGCTGTGAACATGCTAAAGAAAAAGGTCACTAAAAACGCAAACCATGAAAGACCTTTCCACGTTAACATTTGATAATTCTGAGAGCATAAGGAATCAAGCGACTCCTTAATATGAAAGTTAAGATTGAGACATTAAAAAAGAACACTAGTAGAATGCCACAACCACAATGCTAAAACTGTCAGGCGTATAACCACACACTCAAATACTGTAGTAGAGAGACCAGATGCGTAAAATCGAAGAAGAAGCGTAACAACGAACCAATGAAATGCATACTCTATGGTGACCATCACTCAGGAAAGAATGAGAGATAACATATGCCCAGAACGAAAAAATCAAGACAGCACCGAAGCGGGAAAACATATGCCAGAAGCAAAACGCTATCAATTCACATCTGGCTGCGCAGAAGCAAAGACTAGAACGTATGGGCGACCTACTGAAAAAACAAGAACAGAGACTAGGAAAATTAGAAAATCCATCGATGAACCAAGATACAAAAAATAACGGATGCGACAAGTAAAACTCAGGTAGTCATTGACTACCTTAATTCGACTCCATATAAACTTAACAAGAGAAAATAATGTCACAATAATTAAAAATTGCTACCTTGAATGCAAATGGCATAACGCAACGCATTTCAGAATTAGACGTATTTTTATATAGAAAAGAATCATCAATCAATTTCAAAAAGTCATTTTACCAGAACCTCGTATGCCAGAATACGTGGATACTAGGGCTATCAAGCTCTACATCCAGCAGAAAGAGGTAGAGGCGGAACAGCAATCTTCATTTACGATAATATTAAACACCACGAAGAATTAAAAATAGAGCAGGAAGCTATGGTTCTTAAATCGCTTGGTAGTAATTTTATTATTTATTATTTATTATTTTATTATTGGACTTTAACAAGAAAAGAGTATTCTGGGGATCAAATAACTACTATTAGCAGTTCTAGTTTTTTACCACCCAAAGAAAGATAACAGGCAGAACATTAAAATGTGGGCTCCACTGAGTAGAAAGTGAACCTACTGGCATACGGAAATTCCTAACCTTCTGGATTTCTATATAAAAGAGGTATCTCCGAAAATCTCTTAGCAGTCGAAAATGAACAAGGGCTATCATCAGACCATTCTCCAGTTTTAATGACAATAAGTGCCACGGTAATAAGGCAAGCAAGCCCTTCCAAGACTAACAAATAACAAAACAAATAACAGCGTCAATCTACGGGTGCAGATCCAAAACACTTACATGATAGAAGAAGCAGTGGAAAGCCTCACAAAAAGCGGCCTGGGAAAGTACCGCTGATAAGCCAGGAATATTACAAAAAGTATGTATTATCCAGTTGGAGTAAGAGAGTTGGTTAATGAAAAAAGAAGAGCTCGTAAGACTTGGCAGGGACCTAGAGCCCTTAAAGACAAAACAATCCTAAACAACTTATGCAACAAACTTGAACTACTTATAAAGGAGATTAATAATGAGTCAGTTGCTAGCTTCTTAAGTAATCTAGCAGATGAACCTGACACGGACTATTCCTTGTGGAAAACCACCAAAGTTTTAAAAAGGCCTAAAATGCATACATGTCACACATACAAATGGTTAATGGAACCTGGGCTCGTAGTGGTAACCAAAAATCTGATCTGTTTGCCGAACACCTAGAAAATACCTTTAAACCACTAACTGAACAAGCGGATATTGAATATTTAACTCCTATAGGCAAAATAAACGATGTACCTGTGCTACCATTTACTCTGAACCTACCAATACTGTGAAAGAAGTATAAAATCTCAAAGATAAAACGCCCCTTTGGAAGTAGCGGAAATCATAACGATTCCAAAGCCTAATAAACCGCTAAGCTACAAAACATCGTATAGGCCAATTTCATTACTAACAATAACATCAAAGATTTTCGAGAGACTGTTTCTCAAGAGACTAAAGCTAGTTATAGAGAGCAGAAATCTTATACCAGTAGCAGTACATCAATTTGGGTTCCGATAAAGGCACTCAACGATAGAACAGGTACATAGGATCACTGATACAATTGGAGAGGCGCTGAAAAAAAGAAAGTATGTTCAGCAATATTCTTAGACATAGCCATAGACATAGCGCATTTGATAAGGTTTGGCACTGTGGTCTGGAATTTAAGCTCTAACGAGATTTGCCAAAACAATATTTTCAATTGCTAAAGTATTACCTCAATGACCGTTTCTTCCGGGTGAGACAGGAAGGGGAATAGTCAAAACTAAAGAAAATATAACAGTTATAAAACAGTTGTATACAAATTATCTACCACACGAGGCAGAAGCTAGAATAGGAACGTTTGCTTATGACACAGATATTTTGACCACTGATGCTAGTATTTTTGAGTGAACGCGGAAACTACAAAATGCTATTAATATTGTGAATAACTGGACAATAAAATGGAGAATAACTCTGAATGAATCGAAATCAACATATATAAAGACTAGACTGAATTCGCAACAAATACCATATTCTGATAACGCGCAGTATACACGCAGTAGACACTAAGCTCAGAAGGTCAGAGATGAAATACAAAAATTTGCAAGGGGTCATGTACTGCGACTGTAGCAGCATGCCAACGAGGTGCTGCGTAACCTACTGGACCGCACCAATGAACCGCAAAGCCTAAAAAGAACAGTGCTTTTAGAATTAGTGGTTTCCTTAGTCGCTGAAATCAACGGACTGGCACGGCTGGGATGAACCGTTAGGTTTCATCCCATAAAAATAGATTTCCAATTAAGCAATTAAACTAATAAAACAATCACTAGATAATCACTGCGATTAATTGTAATATTACATAGAAAAAAAAATTCTAACAAAACATTATTTATAGTAAATTAGTATCAGACGTTGTTTGCTGATGTTGGATTGCATACAATTTTCGTATACTATTTATACCGCTTCGTTGAATCGGTTTGGGGCCTACAAAAATTGGAACTGAGAAAAAAAATTCTTTACGCAATGCACACTCAAAGAATAAGGGTGTTTTGCAGACACCGACTTATATTTGGTCACCGCCTTATTCAAATAAGTCACATCACAAGGAGACTGATTTGAATAGTTACATCTGCATAGAAATGCCTCCAAAATTGTGTCTTGACTAAATCAAGAAAAGATGTTTATCATAATAGAAATTACGTTTCGTTTTGTCATTACGTCACAAATATGTTAGTATATTGAAAAGGAATGACTTGACCGACTTATTTAAGATGGCGCCAAACAAGCGAGTTTGTTCTCTTTATACGAAAAATTATTTGTTTGTTCGTTCTCTCTTTATTGCGGTCTTGCTAAGACCAGCAGTTTGTGCAAGTTTGTGCATTATTTCATTTACTCAAAACTATAATTTTTAAAGAACGAGCAAATATTTAAATTCATGTGAAAAGAGAAACAAACTCGCTTCTCATCTTATGCAAAGGCCCAACCCTGAGGTTAGGTTTAAATTTAAATTGAAATGTCCTATACTTTATATAGAAATAGAAATGATTAAAAAGGCGATATTAAGGAAACAATTTTAGAAACTTAAAATCGTATCGAAAACCGCGGTAATCTCAATTTTCAAACACGAAAGCTGCTGTTTGCAAAAATCCGGCTTTTTGCAAACTTTAAATATTCTTCAATAAGATTTTCGTAAAGCTGCAAAAATGCCAAGCAACAGAAATTTGCCAAGTTATTGAAAGTTTCTAGATCAGAAAATTGTTGTATTTACTGAGATGGAAATTTATTTTAAATCACATTACACATATCTTCAAAGCCTGCTTGCCTTTAGGATATGTGCAACATTGGGGTCGTATTGAAACCCAGAACTTAATGTCTCAATACAATATTTTACAAAATATTGAAAAATAAAATCGAAATTTAAAATATTGTAATAACATTCTCTTCAAATACTAATACCCCCTCTTTCTTACTATAATCATAATAAATTAATAAAAATTAGTTAATTTGGGGGAGGATAGCGTAGCAGAAAGAAATAGGCTGCGACAAAATCATCATCGCCGTGACGCAACTGTTGCTTGGAATAGTGCAACTTTGGGTGACCTTCCAGCAAGCGTGAACCTGAATGGGATCCAATGAACTTATAAATCATGTAGTTTGCCATAATTTGATATCGCTCATGAAATAGGCAATAGCGTCAGTCCTTTTTCTTTGAATGTTTAGACAAAATGCACTTTTGATTATATTTACAACTTGCAATTTCATAAACTTTACAAAAATTTGTTCCTGCTCCTATTTAATACAAAATGAAATGTTATTTGGAATTTACTCGACCGGGCAAGTGGTGTAATGGTTAAATTAACCGGGAGGTTCTGGGTTCGAAACCCACCAATCAAATATGTATGTACATGTAGGTGGTATACCGTAATTATGTTAGTGGGTTAATTGTAGTGAGTAAATGAAAAATCGAATATTTACTGACCTTTAACAGTATATTTTCCATCAAAATTCTTGTTACGGTAACCTGTTACCATAACCAGTTACAGTAATCTGCTTCAATTGTTTAACTATTTTCAGTTTTTCGAATACATGTAAAGGTTTTAGTGTTCAGCTATTTAATTAAATGAAATTGGGATTGTGTTCCAGCCTATTACTCGTTAAGTTTAAGCCTTTAAGGCATTACTCTATTTTCAATATAGGATTTCGTTGGTCGGTGTTTTGTCTCGAAGCATCATTCTAATATTAACATATCGACTTCAGTATTCGGAGCAGGTAGTCGCGCCACGATCCTCTGCTTTGAGCGATTTATCTCGGTAGCGAGTGAACACCTTAGCTATTCGAACCATCTTTCATGTCAAATTTTGCGTAAAAAATACAGGCTTTAAATTTAATGCGATGGCAAACTTTAAGCAGTTTGATAAAAACCATACCATAAATTTAAATATCGAGGGCAACCCAGCCAAAAGATCAGTAATTTAAGAGACAACTTAAACATGCGAACGACAGAGTATAGCATACGGAACTGCAAAACTGAACTGAGGGGATACAACGGGTCGCAGTACCAGAGGCAGAATTGTTCTCGTCTACTCGATGAATACAGCTGCGCCACGTATATGTAGTTAACTACGTAAACTTCTATTTAGGAAGAGGCCAGCTTCCTTGTCACATAGTCCGTGAGCGAAATGATCGATGAAATGATTTTGTGGTCAAGAACGATAACTGTGACGACGCACGTGGTTTCGGCAACAACTAAAGCGATCAAGGACAGCCCCGAGTTATCAGGTATCCCAGGTAAGATATAAATCTAATAGAATGTCAAACATAGCTGCTAAGTGTTATCGATTTAACGGAATACGTACCCAGAGCAACAAAAAATAGTACTAGAGATTCTTTACCGGGCTAGCAGACTATGGTAAAGGTATTCGTTAAAAATGGTTAATAACGGGTGTTTTTTTAGGTTTGTTTTTCCGATAGATGTCGTTTTATTTTATGACAGTTGTTTTGACAGCTCAAAGTGGCATTTCTACTCAGTATTGTTTGGCAAATCATTATGAATAGGTTAACTCCAGAACAACGTTTTCAAATCGTGGAAATTTATTTTCAAAATCAGTGTTCAATTAAAAATGTTTATAGAGCACTACCAAATTTCGGTCTACATTCACTCTTTTGGATGCCAAGCCACCGACAAGAATGAGAAGAGTTCGTACAGAACAAAATATTGCTGTCGTTGAGGCCAGTGTCGAAGAAAACGACAATTTATCGATTCGTCGTCGTGCTCAGCAAATTGGACTTTGTCCATCGACTTTATGGAAAATTTTACGTAAAGATTTGGGTTTGGTGCCATACAAAATTCAATTGGTGCAAGAATTAAAGCCACACGACCATCGTTTGCGCCGTGAATTCAGTGATTGGTCGTTAAATCAATTGAACGAAGATCCATTTTTTTACCGTAAAATTCTCTTCAGTGATGAGGCGCATTTTTGGTTAAATGGATACGTCAACAAACAAAATTGTCGCATTTGGAGCAAAGATAATCCACACGCCGTTCTAGAATTACCAATGCATCCTGATAAATGTACTGTTTGGTGCGGTCTATGGGCTGGTGGGATCATCGGTCCATATTTCTTTAAAAATGAGGAAGGACGACGCGTTACCGTGAATGGAAATCGATACAGAACCATGTTAAATGAGTTTTTGTTGTCAAATCTTGAAGATATGGATATGAATGAAATGTGGTTTCAACAAGATGGTGCCACTTGCCATACAGCACGTGAAACAATCGACTTATTGAAAGAAACTTTCAACGACAACATTATTTCGAGAAATGGTCCGGTGAATTGGCCTCCGCGTTCGTGCGATTTGACGCCACTCGATTACTTTTTGTGGGGATACGTGAAGTCATTGGTTTATGTGGATAAACCTCAATCGATTGACGCTTTGGAAACCAATATTCAACGTGTCATTGCTGACATACGCCCTCAAATGCTTGAAAAAGTGCTGGAAAATTGGACCTCCAGAATGACATTTGTGAAAAATAGTCGTGGTAGCCATATGCCAGAAATTGTGTTTAAATGTTAAATGCCAAAAAATTATCTACCAAATAAAAAAAAATTTTGGTCATTTCATAATTTTATATGTGTTTTATTCAAAAAAAAAATCGGCAACCTCTTAAAAAAACACCCTTTATAAACGTATAATCTCTTCCTGGTTTGTGCTACTTCCTGCAAAGCGGTGGTGGCCAGAGACGGCATAACAGTGCAGTCGGTGTTTCGTCTGCGTATGCTCAGGACGATCGCGCCAGTTGAAGTTCTGCACGGCTACGGCAACATATGTAATACTTGATCGTTTGCACACTGCCGATGGTGGATGCTCGCTCTCCTTAGTCAAGCAGCGAAGCAATATTTTCGAACTCTACTCACAAAGCCTTTTTTGATGGACGTGCATATTGATATGTAAGGGATGTACCAGATACAGACAGGACGACAACAACCTCATTATCAACACAAAGCAATCATTGCTTAAATTAGTTGAAATTTGAGTGACCAAACTTCAAGCCACACCACGCTGCATTACTGAGAACTGGATAGGATTCCATGACCATTCATTTGCTAAGAAAAACAAGGTGGGCCATATGTTTGTCCTTTTATCAATCAATGAATTTTAGTACTTATCTGTTCTAAAAAATTCTTTGACATATGAAAAGTCAAAAAAATGTCATTTATCATCATGGAGTCGATAACAATACAATAACGCATTTTGATTGTCCAAATTTATTATGAAAATAATCGTTCAAAAATAACAACATTTCGTAAATTACGTGAGAGTTTTGGTCTACCTGGGCGTGCAACTGGCAAAATTATTGATCGTTTTGAAGAAACTGATTCAATGGAAGGTCGTAGACCGTATCAACATGTTCATCCAGTTCGTACTCCTGATGCAGTGGCAGCTGTTAGTGAAACTGTTCGTAACGAACCAAGCACATCAACCCAGGCATCGTTCACAAGAACTAAACATTTCACGAACCATATTACGACTCTTTTTGCATGTTGATCTTCATTTGCATTAATACAAAATTCAACTAACTCAAAAATTGGAGCCACCAGACCATTTAAATTGTCGTCGTTTTGTTAATTGGATGCTCGAACGAAATGAAGAGTTTTCATCAAAAATCATCTTACATTGCTCATTTTCATCTTAATGGGTACGTCAATAAGCAAAATTGTCGAATTTGAGGAGAGTAGAATCCTCATGTTATTCACGAAGCAGAAGTTCATCCTCCAAGAGTCACTGTTTGGTGTGGTTTATGGGCTGATGGCATCATTGGGCCGTTTTTCTTGGAAAACGAACATGAAAATGCCCTTACAGTGAATGGGGAACGTTATCGCAACATGTTAACTGGTTCTTTTGTGGCCCAAACTAAATGAATTGCGTGTCAACGACATTTGGTTTCAACAAGACGGAGCGACATGCCATAGATGCCATTTCTCGTACTCATCCATTAAACTATATAATCCTCTAAATTCGATAACAATGGTCCTTAATACTAGTACAGCTTCAGCTTGAAAATATTCGTAAGGCTTCTGTGTTAGTAGCAGGCTTCGAAAATAGGAAACTCAGCCAAGTTATGACCTTAAAACATCTTCTTCAAACGAATAGTTATACCTGAAGTCTAGAAATACCTTTAATACTTTTCTGACTTTCCGTGGGAATAGGAAATTGGGAAAAATAATTTCATAGCATTTTTATCTGAATTATATTTTTCTGGAGTACTGATGGGATCAGTATGGTGTAAGTTTCCTATGTAACTTTGTTTCGGAAATATTTACACCAAGGCCAGGAAAATACAATTCATATATTTTTCCCAATTCCCCATTCCCACAGAAAGCCAGAATAGGGTCATTAGGGTACCTTAATCGATGTCTCGATGGAACGAGTTCTTCTTTCGTGGTAGTTAACACTCTCTTTTTCTCACACTCTCGTTTAGAGGGGTATTTCTTTCCAACAAAAGGTATGTTAGTAATTTAACTGTTTGAAAGTTTTATTTTAGCTACCGTGTCCCTTCGCCGCCTATACTTCAGTTAACTCATTAACGGTAAGTTGTCACACAGACTATCGATTTGGCAATGCGCCGAGATATGTAGTCTAGTATTGCAGTTTTAATCGCTAATTCCCGTAAAGAACTTTTGTGTGCTTCTTTCATTGCTGAGTTGTATCCTGGGAATAATGACCTTCCACAGAACGTTTATCTTTTCTCGTCATAAGGGATTGGGCATAGATATAGATCTTCCTGTTTTTGCTACTTTAAACTGCGGGTTTGTAAATTTATTTGGGCTATACGTTGTCACTCAACGAAACACCTAAACAAGCCCAACCAATCAGTTTCATTTTCTAGCAGAAAATGATTTATTTAAAGATCTGCACGGATTTATAGGAAGAAGTAATAATAAACTTGGAGCATGGGACGCTTAAAAATAAAGAGCTGAGAAGCTTAAAAATAAAAATACATACACGGAGTTCATCAAAATGGAAAAATGTGTGAGAGGAACATACGCTTTTTAAAATTACTATCAGTGAACCCTACAACTTTATACAAACAACTAAGCATTTCAAAAACCGTTTTTCTCACTTTAATCAAATGGTCACCCCAAATAAGGGTTTTATTGATAATTAGCCCTCAAATCAAATTTGCAGCAGAGAAAAAAATTAAAGTTTGAAATAATAATTGGCTAACACTGGCGTAAAAGTAAGGACGGAAAAAACAAACTGCGAAAGAGTTGGGAGAACCTTGGCTCCAGAACAGATTGCAGGGATAATAAAAAAAAGTTTGAAATAAGATTATTAAACAAAATTTAGTGATTAACTGAATTGAAAGCTTTAGAATAATTCAACAGAGTAAAACAAGTCACTTCTTTTCTACGACGAATATAAAATATTTTGTACACTACGCCAAAATATCTTAGAGGGAAATGAGGCATATAACTTATCCTTGAAAAAATCTTGTTTAGATCAGACCAAGAATTAGGGCTCATTTTCCAAAGGATTTGGAAAAAACGAACAGAAGTAGCATTGAAAATCTCTTGAGTCATCCAAGGTTTAAAATATACAATAGTGAGAGTGTATTTGATCAGTAGAAAAATTAAGAGAAAAAATATTGTCCCAATAAATAGAGCAACAAATTTAAGAAAGATGAGATTGATCAATTTTGGAAAAATTGCTAAACCTAAAACTTTCAGGTTTAGGTCGAGAGAAACACTTAACGGAAAAAGACAAGAAGATCAGATTGAAAAACTAAACTGAATTATTAGCAGAAGCGACAACGTGATCAATGACAGAATAAGAACCACCACTTGCGGTTGAATAAGAGTAAGTGGGCGCTACAGTATTATAGACCGAAAGATTCACGCTATTTAAGATATTTAAATATCAACGAGAAAATAAGGTTCCTTGAGAAATATCAAAATTGAAATCACCGGAGATGAAAACCTCATCATACCGACAGAAAAAATAACTAAAACGACACGCAATATCTAGTCTCTGACCTCTTGTTCCTTTTAGGTCGATTATAAACCCCACTCAAATGAAATTTCCACTTATTTATGAAGAAACAAGAAGACAACAACAAGAAACTGAAAATCAGAAACGAGTATTTGAGAAATTGAGGGGAGTACCGATACAACATTGCATTTAATAAGATCGTTAATATATAGGTATGCTTACCCCACCATAATTAACTGGTGGTTTAGCCCTATCTCGCACGTTTAAGCTAACTACATTAAACAAGTTGGACCTAGTTCGAAGCATGGATTTTAATAAAAGGTAAAAAAAATACTATCGGCGGGCATTGCGAAGAGAAGCAAAGTCCTAGATTCATTCCTTCACACGGTGCTCTATGAATAACTCTAAATGAATTAAGTGGTGTAGTGGAAACGAGCAGGGGAGATTCTGCTTATAGTCACAGAAATTACATGTCAGGACGAGTCATTGGCGCCCTAAAACCAATGCCAGATCAGCGTCTGTTGTCTTGTGCCAAGCGGCTGGCTATACAAATGTGTTCAAGTTAGGACTGGATGTCTCAAGATTCTCGCCAGTAGGTAACCCACATACGCAACAAGCGGGTTGATCCGTAGGCTAACAACCTTTCCTCATAAAAACAATTGAGTTATCCTAATCAAAAGCCTTAGATTACCATATCGCGTTTATCACAAACGCGACCGCGGAAATTGTACACGAATAATGCTTTAAAAACCAGAACATGGAAAGTGCTTAGCCTCAGACCTGGAGATCTTCAGAACCTTTCGAACCAAGTAAGGTGCTATACATTAGACGTACTTGCACTACAAGAGCTTAGATGGTCTGGGAATGGGATCCATGTCACCACAAATGGTTACACTTTTCATCAGCGGCCATCAGAATAAGGGAGAATTTGGAGTTGGCTTGCTCATCTATCGGCATGTGAAGCAACATATCATCGACTTCCGCCCTATCAACATGCGGATATGCACGGTTGAACTCCACACTTTAAAGATTTTTGTCAAGCTGGTGGAAGTGCAGGAAATACATCGCACATCGGTCCTAACAGCCTGCACCTAACTAGTAACAACAACGGTCAACGCGTCACCGACCTGGCAATAATGTACAACAGAGAATCCACAAAGTAACGTGGAGATCGAATCATGGAAGAACGGAAAATAAATCGATCACGTCATGGTGTCTAAGAGACACTCCACCAGCATATCCGACGTTAGATCTTACAAGGGTGCAGACGTGGACAGCAATCATGTGCTCATCATATTCAAATATAAGGACAAACTGTCATCTTCGTTCAATAGACAAGAACAAAAGACCATTCGGCTTTAAAAAAAACCATGCGTCACTGCAGAGTAACCAATCAGCTGTGACTAGCTATTTAAACCGGCGCAGTAACAACGAAGAAGCTCCTCATAACATCCAGGAGCAGTGGCGCGCTATAGTCAGCCAAGGCCTCCCAGGCGCCGCAATGATTGGTTCAATGATCAATGTCGAATGGTCGTTGAAAATAAACAAAAGCTTCGTGAAAAATGGTTGGCTCGCAACACTAGAAGCACTCTAGCAGAATATATCCGTGCTAGAAAAGCCATGGCTAAATACCTTCGAAAAAACGCGATCATATCAGATCATGCATCGAAAACATCAGCTTCCAAGCGGAACAAAGAAATTTAAGGGACTATTTTGCTGAGAGCTGAGAACAAACACGGCTGATGTTCTCTCAGTATGGCAAAACTACTTTTAAAATCTGCTAAATCGGAATGACGAAGTGACTCTCATTTGAGCAATAGTTCCTTCAGGTGAAGAACTATTTGTCGAATTTCCCATAGTGGAGGAAGTAGACGCAGCTATTAGTAGATTGAGAAATGGAAAGGCATCTGGTCTCAGACCACACACAGGCGACCTTCTTAAATGTGAAAACTATCGTTGTATAACTCTATTGAACACTGCTTACAAAATGTTGGCTAAAGTTGTACTTGCCAGACTTATTCCTTTCGCCGAGAACATCATTAGCGACAACAAAATAAAAATTGTGGAAGTACAACATATCCATACATCAACTAGATATAGACTTCCGACAAGCTATGGGCTGCGTTCATATGTCTAGGAATTCTAGAGAAACTCGTTTCTCTGTGTAAATTAACAACGTCTGGGTCTGTACGTAGAATCTTAATTGAAGTAACTGTATCAGATTCCTTTGAAATAACAGCTGGTGGTCGACAGCAAATCTTGGAATACCATAATTTTGATAGCGTTGAAAACTATAAATACCTCGGGTCAGTTATAACATCGTTGAATGATATGTAAGCAGCAATAAGAGCCCGAATCTCTGCCGGACAACGAGTTGTCTACGCCCAATCAAAATTATTGAGATCTAAACATCTATCGCAGTCATGCCAGCTCGCACTTTATAAATCTCTCATAAGACGTGGCTTTCGGAAGCGAGACATGGACCATGACCTTTAACAATTGTAGACTTTTATCTATATTATCTATATTATTATTTATCCATATATTTTTATCTACCTTCGAAAAGAAGACCATTTGTTCCATATTTGGTCCAATTAAGGTTACGAACAACGAATATCGGATGCGTATGAACCACGGGATAAATTAACTTCTCGGAAGTAGCGAAATCATCGGATTCTTGAAATCCAATCGATTTCGATGACTCGGCCACGTTGCAAGGTCTCCACAACAACGGATGATTAATAAAGTGTTCCGTCAACAACCAGCCGCTGTGCATAGTAGAGGAAGACCTCGATTGGGGGGGGGAGGAAGACCTACACGTAATAGGATGTCGAAACTGGAAGGCCATAGTGTTGAAAACTAGAGAGGGTCAAAGAGCATTGCGAATCGTGGCGCACTTCAATAACAATACCTACATGCCAGAATATTTTATTTGAATAATAAAAATATTCATCGAATAATACCGGCAATAGAAACTGTGTTAGAGGACCGATACATATCTAACGGGTGTTTTTTTAGGAGGTTTGTTTTTCCGATAGATGTCGTTTTATTTTATGACAGTTGTTTTGACAGCTCAAAGTGGCATTTCTACTCAGTATTGTTTGGCAAATCATTATGAATAGGTTAACTCCAGAACAACGTTTTCAAATCGTGGAAATTTATTTTCAAAATCAGTGTTCAATTAAAAATGTTTATAGAGCACTTCGTGAATTTTATGGTGCACATAATCGTCCGTCAGAGACCACCATAAAGAACGTAATTACCAAATTTCGGTCTACATTCACTCTTTTGGATGCCAAGCCACCGACAAGAATGAGAAGAGTTCGTACAGAAGAAAATATTGCTGTCGTTGAGGCCAGTGTCGAAGAAAACGACAATTTATCGATTCGTCGTCGTGCTCAGCAAATTGGACTTTGTCCATCGACTTTATGGACAATTTTACGTAAAGATTTGGGTTTGGTGCCATACAAAATTCAATTGGTGCAAGAATTAAAGCCACACGACCATCGTTTGCGCCGTGAATTCAGTGATTGGTCGTTAAATCAATTGAACGAAGATCCATTTTTTTACCGTAAAATTCTCTTCAGTGATGAGGCGCATTTTTGGTTAAATGGATACGTCAACAAACAAAATTGTCGCATTTGGAGCAAAGATAATCCACACGCCGTTCTAGAATTACCAATGCATCCTGATAAATGTACTGTTTGGTGCGGTCTATGGGCTGGTGGGATCATCGGTCCATATTTCTTTAAAAATGAGGAAGGACGACGCGTTACCGTGAATGGAAATCGATACAGAACCATGTTAAATGAGTTTTTGTTGTCAAATCTTGAAGATATGGATATGAATGAAATGTGGTTTCAACAAGATGGTGCCACTTGCCATACAGCACGTGAAACAATCGACTTATTGAAAGAAACTTTCAACGACAACATTATTTCGAGAAATGGTCCGGTGAATTGGCCTCCGCGTTCGTGCGATTTGACGCCACTCGATTACTTTTTGTGGGGATACGTGAAGTCATTGGTTTATGTGGATAAACCTCAATCGATTGACGCTTTGGAAACCAATATTCAACGTGTCATTGCTGACATACGCCCTCAAATGCTTGAAAAAGTGCTGGAAAATTGGACCTCCAGAATGACATTTGTGAAAAATAGTCGTGGTAGCCATATGCCAGAAATTGTGTTTAAATGTTAAATTCCAAAAAATTATCTACCAAATAAAAAAAAATTTTGGTCATTTCATAATTTTATATGTGTTTTATTCAAAAAAAAAATCGGCAACCTCTTAAAAAAACACCCCTATTAATAAAATTCTTCAAACCATAATCGAGGGAAAAGCAAGAAAAAACCCTCAAAATTTCTATTTAGCAAATATAATGCAAAAAATTAAATTTGCCTGTATTCGAAAGAAAACCCAAACACGCGCGTCAGCAAAACTTACTCGAATCTAATAACTGAGTAGCTGATGATTATTAAATGATCAACCTGATGATTTTATAAAGATATTAAGAATTAAGATTCGTGAAATCGAGGTTTTGATGATTTGTTGACGTAAATTGAACACGTACTGGTTAGCAATGTTAAGATACCAAATCCAGATGTACCTTAAAAGCGCGGGAGCTTTTCTGGATAGAGAAAAGAAGGTATACTATATATAACTATATATATATATACATATATATTTAAATATATATATATAAAGGGTGATTTTTTTGTGGTTAGGATTTTCATGCATTAGTATTTGACAGATCACGCGGGATTTCAGACAAGGTGTCAAAGAGAAAGATGCTCAGTATGCTTTGACATTTCATAATGAATAGACTTACTAACGAGCAACGCTTGCAAATAATTGAATTATATTACAAAAATCAGTGTTCGGTTCGAAAAGTGTTTCGCGATTTACGTCCGATTTATGGTCTACATAATCGACCAAGTGAGCAAACAATTAATGCGATTGTGACCAAGTTTCGCACTCAGTTTACTTTATTGGACATTAAACCAACCACACGAATGCGTACAGTGCGTACAGAAGAGAATATTGCGTCTGTTTCTGAGAGTGTTGCTGAAGACCGTGAAATGTCGATTCGTCGCCGTTCGCAGCAATTGGGTTTGTGTTATTCGACGACATGGAAGATTTTACGCAAAGATCTTGGTGTAAAACCGTATAAAATACAGCTCCTGCAAGAACTGAAGCCGAACGATCTGCCACAACGTCGAATTTTCAGTGAATGGGCCCCAGAAAAGTTGGCAGAAAATCCGCTTTTTTATCGACAAATTTTGTTCAGCGATGAGGCTCATTTCTGGTTGAATGGCTACGTAAATAAGCAAAATTGCCGCATTTGGAGTGAAGAGCAACCAGAAGCCGTTCAAGAACTGCCCATGCATCCCGAAAAATGCACTGTTTGGTGTGGTTTGTACGCTGGTGGAATCATTGGACCGTATTTTTTCAAAGATGCTGTTGGACGCAACGTTACGGTGAATGGCGATCGCTATCGTTCGATGCTAACAAACTTTTTGTTGCCAAAAATGGAAGAACTGAACTTAGTTGACATGTGGTTTCAACAAGATGGCGCTACATGCCACACAGCTCGCGATTCTATGGCCATTTTGAGGGAAAACTTCGGAGAACAATTCATCTCAAGAAATGGCCCGGTAAGTTGGGCACCAAGATCATGCGATTTGACGCCTTTAGACTATTTTTTGTGGGGCTACGTCAAGTCTAAAGTCTACAGAAATAAGCCAGCAACTATTCCAGTTTTGGAAGACAACATTTCCGAAGAAATTCGGGCTATTCCGGCCGAAATGCTCGAAAAAGTTGCCCAAAATTGGACTTTCCGAATGGACCACCTAAGACGCAGCCGCGGTCAACATTTAAATGAAATTATCTTCAAAAAGTAAATGTCATGGACCAATCTAACGTTTCAAATAAAGAACCGATGAGATTTTGCAAATTTTATGCGTTTTTTTTTAAAAAAAAGTTTTCAAGCTCTTAAAAAATCACCCGTTATATATATATATATATATATATATATATATATATATATATAATATATATATATATATATATATATATATATATATATATATATATATATATGTATATATATATATATATATATATAAATATATATATATATATATATATATATATATATATATATATATATATATATATATATATATATATATATATATATATATATATATATATTTATATATAGATATATATATATATATATATATAAATATCTGTCATAAATTCATATACATACTTACTTCTTACATATTTTTATTTAATTTAAACAAATAAAAATATTTTAATGTCTTTTCTTTTCTTACATCTATTTACTTTTTTATATAAATTTTTGATCTTTTTAACATGTTAAAGATGAAAAAATATGATTATGTATGAAAATGAGACGAAAAAAATTATTTTCTTCATTGTCACATACGGTGGGGGTACTACCTATATTATGCGATTACAACTCGATTAAACATATCAGTCACATAAGGTCGATTTATCAACGTACATCTCAAATCACTTTTAAATATTCATCAAAACGTTTGCTGAATATAATAATTAATTTTTTCGTGTGTAATAAATTTTGTGATTTTACTTATCTCAAAACTACCATGAGATTGTTTGTGGTAAGCAAGAAGCAATATAATAAGTGAAATTATCAAGTGAATTGTGGATATTACTTGGATATTATACAGTTATCACTAGTGGCTTATTAAAAAAAAAGTTTAAACTTCTTACATTTGTTTATAAATAATATTGTGAATATACACAGGTTTTGTCATTGATTGCGGTTGCAATTGCACGCCCAGAAGCAGGATACTCATACAACCCACCAAATCGTGGATTTATTGGTAACGGTGGTGGTAATGGATTTGGTTTACAAGGCGGCGGTTCGGGAATTGGGTTAAGTTTGAATGGCGGTGGAATAGGTTCAGGTATTGGTGTTGGTGGCTTTGGCGGTGGTTCACATGGAGGCGGTTTTGGTTCGGGACTTAGTCTCGGAGGTGGATCAAGCGGAGGTTTCGGATCAGGACTTGGCGGTGGTGCTATTTTAGGATCATCAAATAATGGTTTCTCACAATCAATAGGAGGAGGTGGAGGATTTTCAAATGGTGGTATTTCTTCTGGAGGATCATTTTCAGGTAAAACAGTTTACTACTAATTTCTATTTAGAAATGAATATTTAGTACGATAGATTTGAGAATTAATTTAAGGTCAAAATCTAGAGGACTATATATACAAATATAAATAGCATATATGAATATGTAGCTTTAAGTTTTATGATTACTTGTATTTAACTAATATATGTACTTAGGCCCATCATTTGCTGCCCCTCAACAAGCTTTAATTCAAAAACATATCTACGTGCATGTACCACCACCAGAGCAAGAGGAGTTCCGTCAACAAGCCCCATTGAATGTCGGCGTACCTCAGAAACATTATAAAATTATTTTCATCAAGGCTCCATCTGCACCACAACCTACTCCACAGCAACTTGCAATTGCCGCTCAAAATCAAGAAAAAACAATTGTATACGTTCTAGTAAAGAAACCCGATGAAATTGGTGATATTTCAATTCCAAATGTAGCCCCACTTCAACCATCTAAACCAGAAGTCTATTTCATTAAATACAAAACCCAACGAGGCGGTGGTGGCGCTATTGGTGGCGGAGCTATTGGTGGAGGAATTATAGGCTCATCAGGACCAGCAAACGGCCTTGGTATTGGTTCATTTGGAAGTGGAAGCGCTGATTCAGGAATTGGCATTTCCGGTGGCGGACTAGGTGGTGGAATAAGTAGTGGACTAGGAGGCGGACTAGGCGGTGGTCTAGGTGGTGGACTTGTTGAAGGTTCAAGCGGTGCATCACATTCAATTGGACAAATTATTACTGGTACGTAAATTACCTATAATTTTACATATTCTAAAATTTGAGAAAGTTGTGTATAAAGATGACATTGTTTATTTAATAACAAAAAAAAAGAAATCTTTACGCACATAAAATCACTTTCAATAAATAAATAAAAATATTTTAGTGCGGCTTGTGACACCAATTAAAAAATATTATTTATGACGGTTATGAATCAATCAATCATATTTTTAATCAAAATATTTTGTATTACAGGTACACCCGCAGCTAATTATGGCCCTCCAGGACAATCAGGACCCTATTAAAAGAGTATTTATTTTATTTTTAATGATTATGATTATTTGTTAATTATTTAGTTGTTAATGTAATTAAATTAAATCCCTCGAAGTATTACTTTTTATATTATGTTATGTTTTGTAAATAAATGTTATTTTGCAATAAAATTAAAAACCTCAGTTTCTTTCAATTATCATCTCATACCGCACGCAAGTTATAGGTTGTTATTAAGGTTAATTTGAATTGGTTATGGAATTAACTTTAGTGACGTGTGGACCCTTCTATAGGCTAGATTACAGTAGGTGACCTAACCTACGCTCTTGTTCTGAACTAATCCGAAATAAATATTCCAAACATTTTGAACTCGCTTGTGTGGTAAACACTTGCAATAAAACTTGTCGAGATAAAAAAACAATTAAATTAGATTTCTTCTTTTTATTTTGAATACAAACGTTCAACAGAATTAATTAAAGAATTTTTTAATTTCAATATTATATTCCTCAATCGAAGAAACCGCACATAGCAAATGCTTTTGCATTACATCAGTACTAATCTTGAGCTAAATGAAATGAGTTATATGCTTATTTGAAGGGAAGACTTAGGGTGTTAAACTTTACCCATTTGCTACTATCTTCAAATGAGAAGGAATGACTCGATCTAATGATCAAAACAATTAACTCTTGAAATTATTAAATTGAGGTTACGCATTCTAAACCATAACCATAATTTAGAATGCATAACCTTGATTCCAAGCAATTATACAAGATTTATTGCCGACTGCCTGTCCATATAGTGTAAAATATCGATATACTGTGCTTCAATCAAATCAAGACCTTCTTAATAGTGATAGCCAACTGGGTACACGCAGTAATCATGGAGTCAGAAATACTCACAGTTATCGGTTAGTTAGAGCAATCAGTGGAAAATTAAACAGCTAAGATGTAGTCAGAAAACGATTATAAAAATTACGAGTATATAATTGAATCAAGATTGGTTAGCTCGACCTTTTACGGATTGCCTGTTGTCTACAGTATTCTATTTTTGTACTGATCTACTGAAAATCTCGCAAACACATTGTAAGGTGCTTGCTTAATATAAATATGCAACCAAAACAGATGGAACTTACCTTGAAAGCAGGCTTAGACGTCGCCTTCAGTGCATGCCACATACAAGTTGGTGTTTAACTTTCTGCATCATTTTTCTGTGTGTGATTTTCACAAGTTTCGGCTTGAAATTCAATCGTTTCCCAATAACGTTTTAGAAAGAGTACATAGCTATACTAGCCTTGCTTATAGAATGCTTTATAGAATGCTTGGCTTGCAACTCAGCTCAGCAAAAGTGAGCCTAGTGATGATAAAAGTAAGAGTATCTGTTGCCAAAATATTAGGCTTATGTTGACATGCAACAAGAACATAGTTATATAATCCCGTGTATAATTATATATTAATTGTTGCAATTACAATTAATACGTTACACTTTCCTTTAATCATGTTATAAAATTATTCATTAGTTACATTTTTAAATTTAAAAATACATGTTTTAGGTATCCGCCCTTTATCAATTTTAATGAAATACTAAAATATTTTACAAAATTTAAAATTTAATTGGTTTGGTCTAAAATTACTGTTATCATGTCGTATAATTTCTTTGTTTTTGTTTTGGCTTCGTCGTCTAATTGTAGTGAATTATTGCGCTCTCAATAAATCTCCGACTCTTCATACTCGTATCTATACATCATATTTCCCCACTTTAACCTGTAAATTAGTGTTGATATCATTGAATGTGTGATTTTGTCTTGCAAATGACGTGCAAAATTTGATTTGTATTGATCTTCTGTTTGTATCATTTAATTCGTTAGTGTGTGCTTCGAATTTGCAAGTCCCACTCTTTTGTCGTTCTTCGTTGTATTTTATGAGGCATGTATTTTATAATGCGGGAGTGTTTTGATATTAGTGCAAGAACTTCTTGATTATGTTGCAAGTGGTGGTATTATATTGCGTATTATGGAGACGTATTTTTATGAGATGGGAGGGTAATAAATAACGGGTTTTCCAATAGGGACTTTACAATTTTGCATTTTAATTCGAATGCACCCCTGAAAGTTTTTCATGATCTGTCAACGTCCGAACGTCAGTCAAGGCTAATATTTTTATCATGGTGAAGTTCGCGAACGAGCAACGTTTCGAAATTACTAAAAATTACTACCGCAATTCTGCGCTTTCTATATCTATTTATATTCACTATTGGATGTTCCTGTGCCAGTGAGAAACACACCGGTCGAAGTGCTTCATTTTAAAATGAGCCAAATCAGTCGATTCCACGCCGTTCATATTAATTTGGAATCTCTGAGATATTGGCTTACACCCTTACAAGATTAAATTAACTCGAGCACTGAAGCCTCTTGATCATTTGAAGCACCAAAACTTCTCCGGTTTTCCTCTACTAAAATTTGAAGAAATTCCTGAATTTCATCGAAAAATCATTTTTGGCTTAATGGCTGTGTCAGTAAGCAAAATATGAGTTATTGGACAGCAACAAACCCAGTGACCGTGTGGTGTGGATTTTATGTTGAAATACTATTTTTGACCAGAATTGGATGGACTTGACATCAGTGGTATACGGTTCCATCAAGATGGTGCCACATGCCATACAGATGGGGTTACGTTAAGCCGTTGGTTTATGCCAATAAGCCAACAACGTTAGAGAAACTCAAGGACAATATCGAACCAACGTTACGGCCGATATGTGTGGAAGAGTGGTGGAAAATTGGCTCCGAAGAATCGATCGCTGTAAACGTGCTCGTGGTGGTCATATGAACGAGATCGAATTCCATAACTAAATGTAACATATGTGTACAAAATTGTTATATGTCCTTATTGAAAACCCAATACATAGAACAATTTTATGCAATTGACAGCACTAGCTATCGCGGTTAATAAATAGGGTGCAACCGGAGAGCTATAATACAGACACAATTAACGTATATTATCGATGCGCACCAGCAATAGTATCGACAACAGAAAATTATAACCAACAGCAGCAGATTCATGATCCCAGTCGATGAAGTCAACTTGCTACCAGTTAGGTCGTCCCACCCATAGCCACAAAGCCACCATCAAAGTTGGAATTAGCTAAGCTCGCAAAAAACAATATAAATTGATAAGTTAGGAGAACCCAAGTTGCAAATGGGAATTAAACTCAAATGCCATATTTAAAAACTCGCATACCGTTAAGAATATTTCATTTAGAGATCACTCTCTCAGCACAACATAATGAATTTTGTGAAAGAGGACTGACTAGCCTTACTAGTCTATCATACTTTATAGACCTTAGAATATAAATGTCACATGACGAACAGAATATAAAATTTCCTTTTCGACACCAGCGCGAACCAAAATTGTGTTAATCAAGAAGGGAAGGTTAATAACCGGTAAAAACCACTCGCAATTATATCGACAGGCGAGTTGTATATCAACAAATAAACCGGAAAATAACTACTACACATATAAGAAAGTTGCGAACGACCCAATAATGAACTTTTTTATACTGTCAGGCCTAAGCACAATCGATGATATAATCACGGATAAGAGTTTGAAGTAAGTAAAGGGACTGTAGATTGACGATAAAAGAGAAACTATCGGTTCACGTCAATACATCGAATGGTAAGAGTAACCATTTGTATCATGAAGCCAAAATAAATCTGATGGAAGGCTCGAATTGATACTTCTATATACATTTTACCCAGGCTGATTTATAGCCATTTTATTTATGTTCCTATCGTTATTATGTGACATCTGTCACATTGTCATTCTAACTACAACAGTCCGTAGTGTACAAATAAATTAAAAGCATTTTTTTCAACTTCGCATTTCTTCTTCGCATGGTCCCTTTTATAATATTTTAACGGCAATTTGTGCGAGTAAAACGAAAATTAAGGTAAAGTTTATGGAAATTCGTGTAATTTGCCATAAGCTGCGATGACATCTTTTCATATAAAAATCACTGTAGCATCAATCTTCAAAAATTCCATGCGCGAGCTCTACGTCTTATTTCGAAATGGCATTATGTAACTTTAATTTAGCGGTGTATGCCCTTTCTTAGGAGGATTTTAGACAGATATTTGATTACACGAGTCTCAGAGATTGGCTCCCCTAGTTGCTACACAGATTAAAAAGAGCATACATTACATTGTAGAACTAAAATCACCCACAAAGAAAATTTTGAACATTGACGCTACAGTGACTTTAATATGAAATTATGTCGTTGTAGTTCATCACAAATTACACGAACATCTGAGATTGGCTTCGTCAGTGGCTATATAGGTATATAGGTGGGTATGAGTTAGAAAGAGGTTACATTGTAGGAATAAATCACATAATGCAATATCGAAATAAGCCATGAGGCGTTCGCTTAAAATTTTTGAACATTCACGCTATCCGAGATTTTTCTATGAAAGGATGTCATTGTAGCTTATAGCAAATTACAGGAATCTCACGAACCAATCTCTGAGATTCGGGTAATTTGTCATAATGGATACAACTTATCCTTTCATATAAAAATCGCCATACTTAGGGAGCCAATCTCTGAGATTCGTGTAATTTGCCATAAGCTACAACAACATCCTTTCATATAAAAATGGCGAGCTGAATTAAATAATATCAATCCAACCGTATTCTTAGTTGCATTGAAAAGTTTTTCAAATCATTTATGGTATTTAAGTGATAACTCTCATAGTTGTTTCATTTTCCTCGAAAATTGTGGGAAATTATAAAGAAAATACAAAAAGAGCTGCGAAAAGTGAAGAAGATTTAAAACCGATATTTAAAATGTGCTTCGAACGATTGGAATGCCTAGTAGTCGGCATCCGCTCATAAATATAAAAAATCTACTTTAAACTCGAATAATAAACAAAAATTTAAATTGATTGACCCGTTGGCACTAGAAACCTATTCTTATCCGGAAAACGAGGTAAGCGACAATAACAAACCTAAATTCTAGTCCAACTATGCAGTTAATCGTGCCTTTACAAAATTCCAGGAAGAAGAGATAGTAAATTGTATGAAAAAATGCTAAAACTCCAGTTCGGTTTAAGCTATCAATCTTAAGCTATCTAGCTTCGGTTATCAGTTTGTTTTATTAAATAAAATTCCACACCCATCGGCGTTGGGATGCAAATAAAAATGTAGGGAAAAACCTGTTTAGGTTTCTCAAGAGGTCTTTCTTTTTCTTTGAAAAAGCTGAAAAAACAAGTGTGCCCTCTTCTTAGGAAATTTAACAGAAATGCCGTTTACGAGTTTTTTTTTGAAAATTTGAGGAAATGATTGTTGGAGTATACTAAACCGAAAGATATTTAAACAAGCACATCAAAACTACAAAAAAATGCTCTGACACATTGTTCCATAGAATCGGTTCCATACGATCGAGAAAACGGGAATTATAATGTTATCATTCCCATCATACATATCATAAACTAAAACCGCTAGATGTTTCATTTTTGGACCATTTAAACATTTTAGTAAAACTTCTTACTTTAAGAATACGAGGTTTTATGTGACAGACATTTCCCCGTTTAACAACATCATTCTTTACTGAGGAGATTATTGTTGTTGATAGTTAGTTAATTGATCAAGTATCCTAAATTTCTTTCTACCTAATTTAATTCTCAGATGATACTGCATAGAATGAAGATTTAGAGAACGAGCGTGTGGAACGGCGTTGGAACGGCGTGTGGATTATCTTTGCTCCAAATGCGACAATTTTGTTTGTTGACGTATCCATTTAACCAAAAATGCGCCTCATCACTGAAGAGAATTTTACGGTAAAAAAATGGATCTTCGTTCAATTGATTTAACGACCAATCACTGAATTCACGGCGCAAACGATGGTCGTGTGGCTTTAATTCTTGCACCAATTGAATTTTGTATGGCACCAAACCCAAATCTTTACGTAAAATTTTCCATAAAGTCGATGGACAAAGTCCAATTTGCTGAGCACGACGACGAATCGATAAATTGTCGTTTTCTTCGACACTGGCCTCAACGACAGCAATATTTTCTTCTGTACGAACTCTTCTCATTCTTGTCGGTGGCTTGGCATCCAAAAGAGTGAATGTAGACCGAAATTTGGTAATTACGTTCTTTATGGTGGTCTCTGACGGACGATTATGTGCACCATAAAATTCACGAAGTGCTCTATAAACATTTTTAATTGAACACTGATTTTGAAAATAAATTTCCACGATTTGAAAACGTTGTTCTGGAGTTAACCTATTCATAATGATTTGCCAAACAATACTGAGTAGAAATGCCACTTTGAGCTGTCAAAACAACTGTCATAAAATAAAACGACATCTATCGGAAAAACAAACCTCCTAAAAAAACACCCGTTATAATAATGCTTGGCCAGCCATCAACGCATTTATTGAAGAAGACGCGCATTTATCTTAGGATTAAGAAAGCCATACTTTGAGTATGTTGAAGCGGCAAAACCCAAAGATATAGAAGAAGCGTATGCTTTCTTGTGTAAGTTCAGTGCAAATGAGATAATTGCAGGAAATTCAAAAAAAGCTAATTTTAACAAACCAGATTCCCCAGTCTCAAGAAATCAAAATGGTTTTCAAGCAAAAATTAACAATCCACCGAACCAACAAAATTTCGGTGTTCAAAATTATAATAGAGGTTTTAATCAAAGTGTTCAGAGAAGAATCAATCCGAATGAAAAACCAATTCCCATGGAGGTAGACATAAGCTGAAGATAGATAAAAAGCTTATAAATAATCACGAAATTGAACAAGACGTCGTTGAAAATTTTCAACAGGACGAAAACTCGGACACGGAAGATTAAACTTCCTACCTTATTTAGTATGCCAAAACACAGAAACTACCAAATCAATAAAATTGTTATTTGATACAGGAGCTAATAAGAACCAGGTATCATTTCAAAAGAACTATCAACAAAAGGGGAAGTTTCTGTGAAAAATATTTTCGGCATACATAAATCACATAATAAAACCAAAATAAACTTATTAAAAGAAAACTTACCCGAACAAGTATACTATGAACTAGAGTTTCATAAATACTTTGATGGAATTTTAGGGTCGGAGTACATGACCAACACTAATGCAAGAATTGATTATAAATCAAATTCAATCACGTTAACGTTAAATAATGAACCATTTAAATTTCTTCGTAATTATCCCACGGAAAACTTCTATCACCATACAGTTACGTTTAAAACATCACAAAGTGGTGACTGGATTGTAACAAACTATGCAAAACTAAATAATACAGCGAAAAATTCAACAACAACGGTGAAAATTCTGTCTAATGAGCCAGACCTACCGAAAGAATTACCTAAGTTGCAACTGACAATTAATAACTTTGATACAATGGAGCCCATTCCGGTAGATATTATTTCCACAATCAGTCAAGAAACTATTAAAAAATTGATCCGAATAACAAAAGTAATTCACAAAAATCAACAAGTATTGCTGAAAAAAAATGAAAAATTATCAGCAACAACCATCAAGGACGAATCACCTGTTTACACAAAAACATATTGTTATCCTCATCATTTTATAAAAGATGTTGAGGATCAGATACAAGAAATATTAGATAGTGGGATTATCCAGCATTCTAACAGCCCTTATTCAGCTCCGATTTGGGTTGTCCCGAAAAAACTTGATGCATCAGGGACACGAAAGAGAGTGATCATAGACTATCGGAGTTGAATGATAAAACAATAGACGATAAGTATCCTATGTCCCAAATTGAGGAAATCCTAGATAATTTGGGAAAATCAACTTATTTTTCGACGTTAGACCTAAAAGCCGGATTTCATCAGATTCCTTTGGATGAGAAATGCCAAGCTAAAACAGCTTTCTCAACCGATAAAGGCCATTTTGAATTTTCAGGGATGCCATTTGGTTTAAAAATGGTCCCGCGACATTTCAGAGAGCCATGAACAACGTTCTACATGGCTTGATTGGAAAAATCTGCCATGTCTATCTTGACGACATTATCGTAGTCGGATATAACCTTGTTAATCATATCAATAACCTTGACATAGTGCTAAGAAAACTTTCAAAATTTAATTTAAAAATACAACTGGATAAGTGCGAGTTTCTAAAACGTGAAACTGAGTTCTTAGGACACGTTATAACTCAAAATGGGGTTAAACCGAATCCAGATAAAATCAAAAAGATATTAGAGTGGCCACTGTCAAAAAACCCCAAGAAAATAAAACAATTTCTAGGACTATCTGGTTACTATCGGACCTTCATTAGAAATTATTCAAAAATAACAAAAGCAATGACAAAATATTTAAAAAAAGGTGAGATGGTAAATACAAATGATCCAGGGTATATTACCTCATTTGAAACACTGAAGAGTATACTTTCCACAGATCAAGTTCTTTCATATACAGACTTTACACTACCTTTCATCCTGACAACTGATGCGTCAGACTTCGCCCTGGGAGCCGTACTCTCACAAATCCAAAACAAGTTAGAGAGACCCATAGCATTTGCCTCAAGAACGTTAAATAGTACAGAAACCAACTACGCAACAAACGAGAAAGAGGCACTCGCAATAATATGGGCAGTGAAAAAATGTCAGCCATACCTTTATGGTAATAAGTTTACGTTAGTCACTGACCATAAACCTCTAGCGTTCATTAAAACATCTGAGAAAAACGCAAAAATTTTGAGATGGCGTCTCGAGCTCGAAAATTATGATTATAATGTAATATACAAGGAAGGAAAAACCAATGTAGTGGGAGACGCTCTCAGCAGAATGCCAGCATTAAATAACGAAAGCGAACTAACGAAACTTTAGCTGCCACCTCACAGTAGCGATATGGACACAATTCACTCAGCGAATACATCAGAAGATTACTACATGCACTTCTCTGATCGTCCACTGAATTACTACAGAAACCAATTGGTCTTTAAAATTTCAAGAATTGATACCATCATTTCTGAGAATATTTTTCAAAATTTTAACAAAATAATTATTTCAAAAAAGTCTTTTGGGTTGGAGGATATAACCAACTTTATCAAAACTTACCATAATGGGAAACAAACAGCGATTCTCGCACCTGAAATCCTTTACGGAAAAATTCAGGAATCGTTCAGAAACAACTTTTCAATATTGGCCGTCAAAATACGATCATTATCAAGGAACATGAAGGAGCCCATAGAGGCATTAGAGACGGGGAAAATCAATCAGATCATATTTTTTCCCTAATTTAACAAACAAAATTAAGAGCCACATTAATGCATGCATAATATGCAACGTTCACAAATATGACCAAAAACCATATAACATAAAGATATCCCCAAGACCAATAACTAAAAAACCTTTGGAACGAATCCACATCGACATTTTCAACATAGACAAAATGAGATTTTTGTCAATTGTAGACTCATTTTCAAAATTTTTTCAAATGATCCCAATAAATACGAACACTTGGTGGATATAACCAACGCCCTTACAAAATACTTTACACATTTCGGTATTCCGAATACGATTGTCTCGGATCACGAGACGACTTTTCAATCGATTCAATTCAAAGCATATTTAAATAACCTAAATATCAAACTAGAATATGCTTCATCATCTGAGTCAAACGGCCAAGTCAAAAAGACTCACGCGACTGTGATTGAAATTTTCAACACAAATAAGCACAAACTCCCCAACCCAAATACACTAGCCATCATAGAACTCTCAGTGGCTCTATACAATAATTCTGTACACACGTCCACCGGCTACACGCCAAATGAGGTTATATTTAACCAAAATAACTAATTTGCTGATAACGTTGAGTCAATGGATGAGTACTACATTCGAGTGGTGCAGCCCAGAAAGTGGCTTTTCGTAAGCCGCATACATAATTCTGTACCGGATGAATAGTTTCGCAAACTACTGACAAAAATCGCGAATACTGACGATCTGTTTGCCCATCGCATGGTGCCGAAAGCAAGCTTTGGAATGACATATGATTACGTATCATATAAAATCAATATCCCAGGTAAAATTGTTCAAAGCACCATCAACTCTACTCTGTGGCCAGTAGGGCTGTTTGGCAAAGAATTTGGTTGGGGTCAAAAAAAGACTTTTTCAGTCACCCCATACGCACCACCTAATTCAGTAGTAAATTTTAATGCTGGACAAAATAGTGCCTGCCATAAATTCGAAGTGTAATCATGACACCCCAACCTTGTCACATCCACAAAAAACTATTAAACATACATTTCACTTTCAAAATGTAAACGTCTTCAAAGGCAGCAGCTCAATTTCCTAATTTTGTTCTAAAAGCGCTCTTTCCGGTTTATATCATCTGTGAAACATCATTCAAAGACAAAATCTTAAGTTCGGAATTCCCTAGTCAATATGTGGTTTATAGATGTGATCGCTCACCCCAAACCAGCATAACAAAATCGGGTGGCAGAGTACTCATAGCCATCGATACATCACAGTTTAATGAATTGGTAGATTTGACGAATCCATTGATCGAACAATTATGTGTTAAAGTTGTCATCAATAATAAGTCAGTACGAATTTACGTGGCGTAAATTCCACCTGATTCGCCAACATTATCGTATACCAAGTGCTGCGACCCAAGTATGGAAATTACCAATACGGCCGATCAATCAAACATAATTTTAATAACTGGGGATTTTGTAACGTGCGTTCCATCTACGCGTCGCGTGTCCGCTTCAACTTTCGTAACACAGTGTATAGAATTCATTACGCCTAAACGATTGCTACACACTATCATTATATCATTTAAGTTATTGTTTCGCCTGCGATGTGGACAAGTCGATAGTACAGATGCTTTCGGCGATTGTTTATTGTTATGATCATGACTTGCAATATTGGTGTATGCACCCATACTCGGTTCGAAAAAAAAAAAAAATCGTACGATTTTTTTTTTATGGTTGCTTAGCGGATTTCTATTGTAGTACGGCATAAAATGATTGAATATTTTTTTTTTTGTAAACCACACCAAAAACACGAATTTTTTTTGGATGATGTTGGGGATTCGATTGTGATTTTTTAAAAGAAGAGGACAAGCTTTCAATAAGTGAAGATAGTCTTTTTATAATAAATATCGAACGATACATTTTTATAAGTGGTGATCAGTGGTTGAATTGAAGTTTTTTTTTCTCAGTCACGCAAAATTTTCAATTCTTTTTTGTGTTGCGTTGGTCGGTACCATCTATACCCCGAAAACACAAAGAATTTACGAAAAATTCGTGGGTGTGAGCATTCAAAACCGTGTGTGCATGGTATTTGTTTGGAATAAAGTTCCAGTAACGCGGGTGGAAGTGAGGAGTTCGGATAGCGAGACCAGGTTGTGAACCGTGGAATGCAACACATTGAGGCATCGTAGCGGTACGAACAAATTGCGTACGTTGGTGCAAAGAAACATCACCGTTGGATAATCGTGTGCAGTTACAAGCACATCAGAAGGAAGAAAAAACCTTTTTTTCATTATATTGTAGGGCAAGCGTATTTAATGCAATTGGCGCAATCCAGATAGGGTGATATATCAATCAGAGGTGCTTGCGTTCGTAGAGTGATAAATTACGGCGACTACCCGTAAAACACCGTATGTGGTTGGCGGGAGTTTCTGGCGAATTGCATATTTTGTGGTATCCAGAAACCTAGTGTCGCTCGAGCGTTGGCAAGGGTCAAAGACGGGGCGCGTAGCTGTAGGAGGTGAGAGCCAGCGGTCAACGATAGTTTTACAGATCAACCGGTTGGCAGGGTCCACGCAAGGACGTGTGATATCGGTGGCGAGAACAAGCGGACAACGGCAGAGTTCCGGTCCAGCTTTGGCTAAGTTCAAATTTGTATCAATTTCTTTATTTACTGTTATATTTTTTTTTACTGTACATTTCACAATTTTTTTTCTGAATTAACTGTTGTAAGCTAGTTTTCCTGCTTTCAAATTTTAATTTGCTTAATTTGTACTTTTGCTCAAATTGACGAACTGCATTCATAAAATTAATTAATTCTTGCTTTCTTTTACTTTTATAGCGAATATATACAATTTGTTTCATGTGCCGTGCCCGGATGCTGGAAAGCGCTTTTCTACGTTCGCGGATTTAAGGTAACGTGTGGTATTTATATAATATATACATATATTTTTTTTTTGATTCCTTTTTTTTGTTATTTTTTTTTTGAACGGATTAATTAATTTAATGTAAATTTTTATGTAAATAGCCCTTTGCTAGTTTGTTTACTCGAATATAATTTTATTTTGAATATTGAATTATACAAATTAATTTAGAATGGGAATACTACCTTTATTATAATTTTCTTTGATAAAGTTAACTTATATGAATTGACCTTTGTTTATAAATATTGTTGTTAAAAATGAACTTTCTGTGTAACGAAATTATGGGCGAGTGAAAGGAGATGGGCTAGAGCGGAGTGATGGAATGAGGGTAAGTAATTGGATGGAGTGTCGGAGTGTGTCTATGCGTTTCTCCTCTTGTTAGTTTTTGTTTATTTCAATGTTAATTTTTTTTGAACGGGTTCTTCCAAGGTGTTCCGAAACATCTCACGAGCGTACCACCCGCGACTAACGACCCTTTACCGATGAGCTAGCGGCATACCAAAAGGAGACTACACTCGGCGGGACACCTTCGACTCCAATAATTGGAAGATACAACAATGTTTTTCACTTTTGGCAACGACATCTACGAACTCGGTGTCGTTACAATTTCAATCGATCAAATAGCAGTTGGACTTATGATAAAGAAACCAACGAGATTATGCCTGTAAACGTGAATTCGGATAACGAATACATATTCATCGATACTATATTTGACTAAAATTTGAGTCAAACCTGCGAATTGTAAAATGGACGAGACCGAACCTTATTTTTACTAATAAACCAGTTTTCGTTATTAATGATATTCATCACACCGCAATAGAAATAATATTGGAAATTAATGTGAATAATAGGATTCAACACTACCAAAACCGGAAACCATATTACAACTTCAGAAAGGCCAGTTCGAATAACTTACAACAATATTTTGAACAAATAAATTGGAATGCCGAGTTTAACAGTAGGAAAAATTTTACATACCTCAATTTAAAGGAATTGATTTATTCATTCCCGTGTCTATGAGCAAACCGGACAAATATCATGCATGGTATGACAATCAACTTATTAGTCTTAAAAACAAAAAAGTCCTCAAATTATGTTCCCAGGATAGTAAACAGAAATTTACTGCATACAACCAAAATTTTGAATCTTATTTTGAACTGAGATACAGAAGCTATATTCGCAATCTAGACGATAAAATAAAAGGCGATCCCAGACACTTTAGGATTTTTTTTTAAAACCCAACGCGAAACTGATGGTTACCCAGCCTGGATGGAATTTAAAGATCAAAAGTCTTGTGACCCACAGATCATAACCAACATGTTTGCTGCGTTTTTCCAATCTGTTTATAAAGTAAGAAGACATTGATAATTATAAAGATCCAACCGCTAGTGAATATAGTAAATTCATATTTACTCCACACATCGAGCCTGATGGTGGAAGAGGTCCTGGTTCAATCAGTCATTAAAATTAGCAATGTTTCCACAAAAGTAGAAAATAACTAGAGTAACGCCTATTTTCAAAACTGGATCTAGAAATGACGTTTCTTGCTACAGAGGTATTACATCTATATGTGCTATACCTACGTTATTTGAACTGGTAATATGCAACTCATTCAAAGCAGTGCTTCTGTGTTCCAGTATTTACAAATCTCATAGAAATTTCTAGCTATAGTATTAAAGAAATTGAGAATCACAAGCACATTGATGTGATATACACCGACTTTGCAAAAGCTTTCGACTCCGTCAGCCACTACATAACTTTGGTACACATTTTCAAGTTCGGATTTTCCAGCCAGTTCGCATCCAATATATTGAAATAGGAGATAAAAGGTCGAATACAATACAAGCAACCTCCGGTGTACCACAAGGCTCGCACGTTGGCCCATGAAGTTTCACAATCTTCATTAATGGTATTACTGAAATGATAAAGCATTCTAATATCAAATGGAATGTTGTTAGATGACCTCAAAATTTACAAATTCATCGAATCAGTCGACGATGCGAATAAACTACAGGAAGATATTGACAACCTAGCGTTATGGTGCGAGTTTAATTCTCTGAGTCTTAACATTGAAAAGTGCAAATCTTTATCATTTCACCGAAAAGCCAACCCTGTTTGTTGCACAAGGCTATAATGGTGTACTTCTTCAGGTAGTACTTGAAACTATAGATCTAGGGGTTACTTTCGATGAAAACATGAGCTTTACTGAGCATATTGAGGTTTTGTCAAACGTTGGACGAGTGACTATTTTGATTTGGAAACAATTAAGATCCTGTATTGTGCTTACGTTCAATCCCATCTGGAGTATGCTGTAAATGTGTGGTGTCCGTTCTACGAAGATCATATTCAAAATATTGAGAAAATTCAAAAGAAGTTTATACACTAATTGACCTGGAAAGACGGATGGGTTTATGACCATGAACTACCATACCACGTAAACATCCAGCGACAACCATTTAACCGGGTGTAAAACATACAACGCTAGGAAATAGACGCGAACTGCTAAAAAGTACATTTATTGGTAACCTCCTACTAGGCCTAATCGATGCACCGGATGTACTAAAGTCAATTAAAGTAAAGGTTTCTGGTAGACAAATAAGACTTCTTCCTCTTGAATAGACACAGAACCAATTATGGCGATAATGAACCAGTGAAGATAATGTGTAAGTGTTTCAATAAAATTAACTATCTATTTGGTTTTTGATTAACTTAAGATAATTTTAAAAGTAGATTAAGGCAATTGTATGCCCCTCAGTGAGTATTACTTACTTGGTACTTTACTTTTGCATTTTAGATTTTTAAATCCAAAGCGGATTTATTATATTTTATATTTTTACATTAATATTTCTCAAGTCAAATTTGTTAACTTATAATAAATAAATAACTAAATAAATATCAGTCCTGTTCCGTACCATGTACTTTAATGTACTATGTACTATGTACTGTTTTGTGATATTCTATTTTAGCACATCCTGTTATGAAATGTGCCGTTCCGTATGAGAACCGTGCTTTGGTGGCTATATAAACGTAAGAACTGGAACACTCTTTCGGTTTGTAAGGCTTAACGCTGACCAAAATATTGCATTAGTGGCCTCAATTGCCATTTTATTCATTTTACCTTTCACTCATACGGGTAAATTCCGAGGATTGCAATTTTACCCTATTAATCAAATCATTTTTTGACTTATAGTAATAATTATTCTTTTATTAACATGAATTGGCGCCCGCCCTGTAGAAACCCCTTATGTATTAATCGGACAAATTCTTACTTTACTTTACTTTTCCTGAGTATGAAAATCTGGTAAAGTCTGTTGTATCATGTGGTTCCGTTTTGTTTAACCTTACCCAAACCGATTTGCTGTTATCCAGGTCGAAAATATTAAAGGTATATCTTTTCCGTTACAACAAAGATAAAATAGCACATGGTAATTAAATACAGTTAACGTTACAATTTTCTATTCCTCCCTAATGCTAACTACGAGCTGTTTACTTCGAATTGATTTACTGTTGAATGCTGAACCATATGCTCGATTTCAATAAATTGATAATTGCTTCGCGTTACCTACAGTTTTGTAATCTAGTAGATTATTAGATCAGCCAACACTTGTGGTTGCGTTAGTTATTTCATTGGTTTTTGTTACAGGGAATGAATTTAGATTTTTTATTAATTTTCTTTTTGGGGTAGTGTTTAAACACATAAAATAAAAGCGTACATAAATTTTGACATTAAAAGCGACAAATGTGCACTAGCACATTTTTGTGCTACATATATAACGCAAAATATTCAAAATATAATTCTTATAATACGTGTAATAAAAAATGCACTCATTGCATTTTTTTGGTATAAAAATTTGTATATAAGTTGATATTCAATTAATAAAAAAGTTAGTATTCAAAAACTTTACTCACATTCTTTTACTTAGTTTATTCCGGTATTAGCTCCCACCAGAGGTCCGCTCGGAATAAAAAGCAAGAATATTTTAGTTCAAGCAGAGGCTGAACTAACAAATGGTCCTTCGAGTCTATAAAATTAAAAGTGTTAGAACAAACCATAAAAAGTGAACGAAAGAGCTTAAAGAACATCCGCAAGCGTATGTACACGTAATAGAAATCATAAAATCAGATTTCACGTGCGTTTTAAAAGTTCGCGTAATCGAAATCATAAAAACAGATTTTACGTGCGTTTAGAAAGTCTTACCGTCATAAAAACAGACGTAATAATTTAAAGTGATCACAGTGAATTAGCGGCAAAGTGTCAAAAAGAATTCTGTTAGAATTGAAGAACATCACAACCAAGCAGAAATTGCAGAACAGATAGAGAGACTCTGGATAAATTATAAAAAAGATGGTCCGGAAAGGAAAACCAAAACATATTTGGAGAAAAAAATTGCACAAATAAAAGAACTCTATAACAAATTCGTTAAAACAGATGAAGACTTAAAGGTATTATAACCGAAAATTATAAGAAACCTACATTTTCAACAAAAAAACCGCATACATCATGGCAGAAGGAGAGTGATCAACAATCTTCATCTGGAGAACGACAACCTGAGGTTCCTGAAGGAGATGAGATCCTAGACCTGCAAATAGTAAGAATTCGAAGAATGAATAACGAGATAGCAAGTGCTGAAGAATTGCTAGAAGAACATTCATCAAAAGCCACACTGGAAACTACGCATGAGGAGTTGCGCATTTTAATGGATAAAATCACAAACCTTCATGACGAGATTTGCGTAAAATCTATTAAAAATGAGGGAATTGGGAAATCAAATTACTTCACCTTCGATTATTACGTAAAGACAAGGAAAGCATATAAAGATGTAACACATAGAATACAGGAAGTGTTAGCAGGCACGAAAGATGAAGCCAAAATCAACACATCATTTCATCAAGAACAAACGATGCATTGCACTATGAGACTACCGAAATTAGAGTTACCAAAGTTCTATGGTGACTATTCGAAATGGTCAAATTTCCGAGATTTGTATTGCCAAATTGTTCACGAAAATAAACAAATACCGAACGCAGTTAAAATCTCGTATTTAAAAACATGTATTGGTGGCTCTGCGGCAAAAATTATAAATAACCTGGAGATAACAAACGACAACTACAACATAGCATGGCAGCTGCTAAATGAAAGGTACGAAAATAAAAGGCTACTTGCTCACAAGCAGTTAGCCATTTTCTTACGGTTACCTAAGCTATCGAATTGCATGATACAACAAAGGAAGTTCTAAATGCATTAAAAGGATTAGGATTCAATACATCTACCTGGGACTTATTCATAACGCATATATTACTAAATATGGTTGATAGCGAAACCAGCAAACTGTATGAAATGCAGTTAGAGGATCCCAAAAAGGTGGAGGATCTCAAAGATTTTCTCCATTTTTTGGAACAACGGTTTCTCTCACTTGAAACACACAAAAAATTCGCCACAAACAACAAACCTTATGAAGTACGTGCAACACAGCATAAAATTGTTAAGAACTTATACATCAATAAGGAGAATACTATTAGAACTAATTGTAGACACTGCGATGGAAATCATAAACTAAGTCAATGTGCGAATTTCAAAGCATTAAGCGTACACGAAAGAACACAGCTCATCCAACTCCTAACGTTATGTAGAATTTGCTTTGAGAAACATAGCACTACAACTTGCAAAAGTGGCGAGAAATGTAATGTTTGCAATGGGAAGCATAACACACTCATGCATAACGTTAACAACCCAACTAAAGTGAACATGCTCTCTCATAATTCAAACAATGAAGACACTTCAAACTCTGCTTGGTACGGCATTAATTACAGCACATAGGGATAACCAAGAACCAATAACTTTGCGGGCCTTGATCGATTCCGGTTCGCAAGGTACCTTCATCACAAAAGGTGCTGCAAATTTACTCAACGTAAAGAAGAAGAAAATAAATATTGCCATATCAGGAATGGGTGGACTCAAAGCAGGAGTTTGCAAAAGCATAATAGAATTCGATGTAGCTCCGAGATTTGACAGTAAATTTTCGGTTCGAATGGAAGCAATGGTGTTCGATCAACTGACGCATCACCTGCCAGAAGCTAAATTTAACACAAACAAATTTAAGCACCTACAAAATATAAAATTGGCAGATCCAATGTTTAATGAACCAAGTCAAATCGGCATTATAATTGGAGCTGACTATTATCCAGCAATTGTGTTGAACAACATAATAAAGGGGAATGAACGAGAACCCATGGCGCAAGAGACCGAGCTTGGTTGGATAATAATCGGATGGAAAGAATGGATGGAATCGGATGGAACAATGGAAGGTATATTGTAAACTTACCCTTGGTAGAAAACGTTCCGACGCTAGGAGAATCACGAAAAACGGCCATTGCCAGGCTAATTCAATTAGAAAGACGGTTCGCTAGAGATGTAAACTTTAAAAAGAGATATGTAGAATTCATGAGAGAATACCTGAAATTGAAACATATGGCAGCAGTGAACTAACCGCCCACGTGTCACAAGAATGAATCCAGCAAAATCTACTATATCCCACATCATGGCGTAGTAAATGAGGACAGTAGCACCACCAAACTGAGGGTCGTATTTGAAGCATCAGCTAAAACAACAAACGGTATAAGTTTAAATGATATAATGCTAAACGGCCCAAAAATTCAAGATGACCTGGATAAACTGATTCTAAGATGGAGAGAACATAGATATGTTATAACGGCAGACGTGGAGAAAATGTTTAGACAAGTTTGGATAGATGAAAACCAGCAAAACTACCAGAGAATTGTTTGGAGAGAAGATTCTAACCTTGCAATACAAGATTTTATCTTAAAAACAGTCACCTATGGAACCAAGGCAGCTAGTTTTCTAGCAATAAGAACAATGCACAAATTAGCGCAAGATGAAGCTGAAAGCTATTCCGTTGCTTCTAAAATATTAAAGGAAGACTTTTACGTAGACGATATGTTAATCGGAGGCGACACAAAAGCAGATGTTCTCAACGCGTATAATGAATTAACCGGCGTAATGGCCAGAGGAGGATTCTTGCTACGGAAATGGACTTCGAACGATGCAACAATCCTTGCCGAAATTCCAAAAGAAATACAAAGCAATGGCACAATCACCATTAAATTGAACGACATAATTAAAACGTTGGGAATTTTATACAATCCAAGAGATGACAATTTTCAATTCAACACGCAACGTTTACAGCTTTCTACGTCAAACCTCTCAACTAAAAGAGCAGTGCTATCGGATTCATCAAAGATTTTTTACCCGATGGGCTGGCTTTCTCCGATTACAATCAGCAGTAAGCTGTTAATGCAAGATGTCTGGATAAGTGGAATTGGTTGGTATGACAAATTGCCCACAGAAATCGACAAACGATGAGCAAAATATAAAGATGAATTGAACAACATTGACTCCATCGTCATACCAAGATGGGTGAACACAATTAAAAGCAAAAAGGTTGAAGTTCATGGTTTTGCGGATGCATCTGAGAGGGCATTGGCTGCGGTAGTTTATTACCGAGTTATTGATGAAAAGGTGAAAACAAGCCTAATAATGGCCAAAACCAAAGTTGCACCCATAACGAATAAAATTACTATCCCAAGGCTTGAACTCAATGCAACTTTACTACTAGTGAAGCTTGTAAACCATATTCGTGAGTCAACACAATATGTCGATGCAAAAGTGTATTGTTGGACAGATTCAACAATCGCGTTAAGTTGGATTAAGGGCAATATAAATAACTATAAACCATGGGTATCAAATAGAGTGTCTACAATGAGAAAGCTGCTTCCTAAAGCTGTATGGCGTCACGTACCATCCGAAGAAAACCCGGCCGACGTTGCTTCAAGAGGAATTACACCAGGGAGACTTACAGGTTACGAGCTTTGGTGGAATGGACCAACATTCTTACGCTTAAATAAAGGAAGGTGGCCTGAAGATATTGTGTCTGAAACGAAAACGGAGTTGAAACAGATAACATCATTAAACGTGAAAATAGAGCACCCATTTCTACAACTATTTTCGAGAACATCAGAATATCGAAAATTAATTAGAGTTATAGCTTATACGCTGAGGTTCATTGACAAATGCAAAAACTTAAAAATATCAAGAACATTGGAGATCAATGCTGCTGAATTTAAAAAAGCAAATGAAATCGATATTAAGATGACGCAAAATGAGGAATTCAACGAAGAAATCAAACGATTGCAAACATGACAACAGTTGCACAAGGACAGTAAGTTATTATCAATGAATCCCTTCTTGGATGACAAAAATATACTGCGAGTAGGCGGCAGAATCGAAAAGTCATTAGTCCCATATGATCAGAGATATCCAATGATCTTGCCGAAGAATAGCCAATTAACCATCCTGATAATCAAGGATGCTCACCGTATTACCCTACATGGAGGAACAACTTTACTTGTCACATTTTTACGACAAAGGTATTGGATTACAAGCGCCAGATCAGCAATAAGATATGTAATTCACAAATGAGTAACATGCTGTCGATACAGAAAAAATACGAACCATCAGTTAATGGCGCCACTACCTCGAGAACGTGTAACGGCGTCAATGCCATTTGAGATTGCTGGAGTAGACTATGCGGGCCCTATCTCTATTAAAACATCGAAAGGCAGGTCAAAACAAACATATAAGGGGTATAAAGCCATCTTTGTGTGTTTTACGACAAAAGCCTGCCATATTGAGATAGTTAGCGATCAAACAACAGAAGCATTTATTGTCGCATACCGTAGATTCGCATCACGAAGAGGCGTGTGTACACACATCTATTCAGATAACGGTACAACCTTCGTTGGAGCCAACCGAAAAATAAATGGGCTATTTAATAAACTACTCCAAGCCCAACTAATAGAAGAAACGGCGTACCAAGGTAAAAACTGGCATTTTATACAGCCTGGAACACCACATTTTTAGTGGTTTGTGGGAAGCGGGAGTGAAAGCGGCAAAATATCACCTAAAAAGAGTTATAGGCGATACACATTTAACATTTGAGGAATTATCAACGCTATGTAGTCAAATAGAGGCATGCTTGAACTCACACACCTTTAATCTTGACACCGGCACACTTTCTAATTGGGAGATCATTGCTAACGGTGCCAGAAGACAATTATAGCGAAATAAAGCAAAATCGATTAACTAGATGGGAGTTTCTACAACAACTGAAGCAGCATTTCTGGAAGCACTGGCACACAGACTATTTGAACTCACTTCAACAACGATACAAATGGAAGCAAGTGCAACCAAATATTGTCAAGCATCAAATTGTACTAATAAAGAACAAGGAAGGTTATCCCAGTACATGGCCAATGGGAAAGGTGGTGGAGGTTCATCCAGGTGATGATGGTAATGTCAGAGTGATATCAGTAAAACATAAGAATGGTATTACAAAACACTCGATAAGAAATTTGTGCCCTTTGCCAATCGACGATATATCATATATTCTGCACCACAAGCACAAACAAACGAAAATCGATTTGATAGGGAGGAAAATATAACAACGGCCAGAAGAGCGACAAGAAGCATGAAAGCCAACCACTGTGGATTGAGTTCTGTTACGAACAATATGACAAACGATAGAACACAGAAAGGAGAGCGAAACCAATGAGGTTTGTGGCATTAATTAAGGCCATTATGTTTGTAATGCTAATTTCAAGAGGACACCTCACCAATGCAACTGGCAAAGTACACATTCAACAATTCAACCAGCCAATTGGGGTTTATCTGGAAAACATCGGCTACGTAGAAGTAATTGCAAAGGAATGGAATTTAATAATCCGTTACCAATTGACTAACTATTGGGAAGAAATAAAACAAATAAATGTGATTCATACGGAACTGGCGGAAGCCTGTAAAAGAACACCAAGCATTAATTGTACCTTGATACTACACCAATTGGATTGGTAACTAGAGCTTGTACGGAAGAACAATGAATTCTTAATGTCCAGTAATAAGGAGAGATATCGCCAAAAGAGGGGAATTGGAGATACTACGGGGATCCTGCTTGGAGATATATTCGGAATACTAACTCAACGGGAAGCAAATCAATATGAAAACCATTTTGAGACGATTGTTGAAAACGAGCGGCATCTATTAGATCTTCTTAGCAATCAAACCAGCATCATTGACAACACCATCAGACTATTCAAACATAACACGAACCTGACATTGTTGTCGTTAAACAATTTCAGGGAAAATCAGAACAGACTGCAAATAGAAATAGATCTGCTGAAGGAATATGCTTCCATTGAGGAAAAGGTACGAGCAATATTTACAAAAACTCTCGAAATAATGCTAATATTAAATAACATTAAAGAAACACAGGAAAGTTTGTTGGGCTTAGTGCATAATGCTCAGCAAAACGTCTTACATTCCACTCTGCTGACGCCATCGCAACTAGTACAAGAACTATCTAAGATAAGAAAGTATCTGCCCCCGTCAATAACTGTGCTTAATGATCACACAGCCGACAATTTAGAGCACATTTACAAAACCATGAAATTAAAAACACGAATAACTCAGGATAACCTAATAATACGAGCAACTATTCCATTAATATACTCATGGAGCTACACACTCTTCTCGGTTATTCCATTTCCAAATATCTATTACAACGAGTACCAAGCATATATTGAAACAAGTGTAAATTATATTGCTGTGGATGAACGTCGAGAACACTTCGCATCATTTACCAAAGAGAAATTGAATAATTGTCAAGAGGTCGAATTTAAATATTTCCTGTGCAAAGTGTCACAAGTTTACAATGTAGCATCTACGGAACATGCTTGTGAAATGGCTATTCTTCGTCATACCACTAATCTACAAGGATTATGTAGCATAAAAACAATAAATGCAACCAATCACTGGATAAAATTACATGACACAAATCAATGGTTATTTATCGTCGTTGAAGAAACAAACAAGGATGCAATTTGTGGATCATCTGTCATAACGACACGGTTTAGTGGGTCAGGTATCTTAACATTAGATGATGGATGCATGTTACGAGATTCAAGCCAGTATATAATTGCTGCAGATAAAGTTAATAGTGAGATAAAAGGAGAAATCAATACGCCCGTTTTCGTAAGGCACAACAACTCGAGCAAGCCAAGTTCAACCCTGAATTGACGAACGATAAGAAGCAACTATAGTCATCGGGCGGAGTTAGATTATATTAACCTAACTGTGGATAACAGCAAACTAGAGCACGACATAAAACTACTGAAGGAAAATCAATATATTCACGAAATGAATAACACACATCATGTTCACCACTACGTATTAACTCATATATTATTGTGGAGCGGCATAATTGCCATTAAATATTTCAAGAACAGACAGAAAAAGAGGCACACGGCCCGTCGTGGAGTTTTACCAATGGTATCTCCCATTCCAGCCCCAAGAACTTCTAGGGCGCCCCAGGATGTTTAAACACATAAAATAAAAGCGTACATAAATTTTGACATTAAAAGCGACAAATGTGCATTAGCACATTTTTGTGCTACATGGGCTATGTATATACGAGTATATACGCAAAATATAATTCTTATAATACGTGTAATAAAAAATGCACTCATTGCATTTTGTTGGTATAAAAATTTGTATATAAGTTGATATTCAATTAATAAAAAAGTTAGTATTTACTCACATTCTTTTACTTAGTTTATTTAGGTATTAGCTCCCACCAGAGGTCCGCTCGGAATAAAAAGCAAGAATATTTTAGTTCAAGCAGAGGCTGAACTGACAGGTAGATTTGAATGTCATATAGTTCGTTCCTCTGGAAAAGAAAATTATATACTTTCTTCATTCCTTGTTATTTGATTGACTTGATTATTTTATTATAGTTACTTTATCAGATAAATTCAAATTCATGCACGATGATAAGATAGAAATAAATGTGAAGATATTGTGCTCGATTTGGTGGAGCTTACAAATATATTCATCATCTGATTTGATCTCATCTCCATTCCTATTATATATTTTGTTTTTGGCACTAGTGCGATACTTGGTTATAATTTATATTTTTTAATTTGATTCGTTTTGTTTATCATAATTATCGTTTTTTTTGCTTATCTTATTTAAATTATTTCAATGGGTAGAGTTTGGTTACGACTAATATATTGAGTCATGTTGTCGGATCGAATAAGATACCTTGCGAAAGAAGAAAAAGACCTATCCAAACAATTAATTGATTCTCACGTGAGTCCTACTGAAGGTAAACAGGAAGTACATTTGTGTATTAAGGCTACTAGTTCATGTTCCCAGATAACTGATAAATATACGGTAGAAACTGCCATACCTTTGTTAATCGAAGCCATAACTCGAACTACACATTGGTTTCAAAAGGCTAACAGAGCCAAAAATGCATTTGGTGATACTCCTGAACTTGACAAAACCATCGTTAAACTCAGACGTACGTGTCAGATGTTACAAAACTACAGAGAATCCCGCATGCGTGTGGAGGCTAGTAAAATCCAGAAAGTTCAAGACCCCATAGAACAACGTGACCAAAGGGGAGGTGCACATACTGCAAAAGTGGGTTCGGGTGAGGATCTCAGGGGATCTATGTCCTTCGAGAATTCAAGTTGGGTGGAAGGAGAATTGATCGCCAATAACTTTAAAGATCGTTTATCAATTTCTAATCAGCTGATTCAGCCTGATCAATATATTGAAGAAGTTAACAATACGTCCCTTGGGGCTACTACGAAATATAATATGTCCGTTTAGCGTGCCACAATTCGACCCGACAGATTAAGTGAAGGTGGTAAGGTCGAAATTGCTAAGCAAAATGCATCTAGGCCCACTTTTTGTTGACGTCCAAGATGGCGGACGTATCCCTCCGCCTACTAATGAAAGCACAAGCTTTTTGAGATCCCCATTCAACTATATGTTAAAATTACCAAATTGGAATGTGCCAAAATTCTCTGGACAACCCACACTCCAGAACCCTAGAAACCATCATGTAAGCGACTTTGTATTTCAACTGGAAAACCAAGCAGCTCTTAGTTGTTATCCTGTTGTGGAGGGTCAAGGTCAAACTTGGATGCTGATTTTTATGCGGAAGAATGCCAATGCAAATTGGGACGAAACAGGAAATGCTTTTATAGTACGTTTCTTGGATCCAGGTGGCGATGCCCAAGAACGTTTGGCTTTGCAACGACGAAGAAAAGGAAATCAATCAATAGACGACTACGTTATCGAAATGGAATCGCGGAATTATAGATTAAAACAACCCTTTTCGGACTTTCAGTTATTAAAGATTGTCCAGACAAATGTACACCCAGAACTAAAAACACAAGTCCTATTACATAATTACAATAATCTTGAACATTTGCGAATTTCGAGCAAGCAGTTTGATTGCCACTGTGCCGTCGAGTAATCTCTTCTCTCGAAAGAACTCATGACAGTCAAAGTCACATAGATGAATATCAAGACCCCGATTTAGCAGAATTTAGGGAGCCAAAATTCGTTCCAGATATATCAGCCGTCAACATGTCATCAGGAAGACCGTTGCGGAAAGATCCCGATTTTAACATATGTTGGGATTGTAAAGACATTGGCCATTTGTTTAAGGATTGCCGTGAAGTAATTACCAGCGTATTTTGTTTCGGTTGTGGTAAAAAGCGGGTGATTAAGTCATTTTGTGTTCAATGTAAAAATAAACCCATGCGAGGAAACAGGTAGGCGAACCTCGCCCTATCAATCGAATTACATTATTAAACAACCGTGTAAGAGCGATTTCCCATTTACAATCAGAATCACTTCTTTAGCTAAAACAGGGAAACACCATCTTACCCGTAACCTACTGTACTTCAAGCTAAAACGTGGAATTCGAAGAGAGTGTGGATGTTGCAATTGGCGGAATCACTAAACGAGGTTTAATGGACAGTGGTGCCACAATTAGTATATTAGGAAATAACTCATTGAAGTTATTAGAAAATACACGATTGAAAGTACATAAAATAAACTCGGTCGTTCGGACGGCTGACGGGACACCTAACACCATCATTGGATATATCAACGCGCCAGTGAAATATCAAAATAAAGAGAAAATTCTACGTATATTTATTGTACCTTCACTTCAAGGAGAATTATAATTAGGTATAAAGGTTTGGACCGCTTTCGACATAGCCCCAGCTACAATCCAAGTTATTGAATTACGAACGGAATGCAACAATACCTCCGTGCACACACTTACCGAATTTCAAGCGTCTCTACTTAAGCAGGGAAAGAGTCTTTTCCAACGTTCGAGAAACAAGGTTTAGGACGAACTACACTATACGAACACAAGATAGACGTAGGAGATGCGCAAACCATAAAACAGCGACATTACCAGTACCAATATCACCAGCTGTTCAACAGGATATGTATAAGATGGTCAAAGAGATGCTGGAGAAAGGTGTGATCGAGGAGAGCAATAGTGCTTGGAGCTCGCCGGTATTATTAGTGTCAAAACCAAATGATAAAAAGCGGTTATGCCTTGACTCGCATAATTTAAATTTAGTGACGGAAAAGGACGCATATCCGGCTCCCCATATAGAGGGATTGTTAGGCAGACTTGGGGACACAAAATTTATTACAAGTTTGGATTGGATTTGGACGATCTACTGATAGTGTCGCCGACTTTTACCCATCATCTGAATTTATTACGAATGCGAAATGCGCATTCTACTGCGAGAGGCTGGCTTAAATATCAATATGAGTAAGGGTCATTTCGTTATGCGCCAAATAAAATATGTAGGATACTTATAGTAGGAGAGGATGGTCTGCGAAGCGATCCAGCCAAAATCGACGCGATTGTTAATTTTCCCCAACCGATCTCAGTCAAACAAGTTCGACGCTTTATGGGTATGGCCAGCTGGTATCGTCGCTCCGTTTGCAATTTTGTCGAAGTGACCGCGCCCATTGCTGAGGAAAGATATGCCTTTTGTTTGGAGTCTAGAAATTCAGGCAGCCTTTGATAAATATAAATACCTCTCAACAACGTCGCCGGTACTGTTGACCCGGATTATATTAAACGGTTTTATATAAGTGCCGATGCCAGTACGGAGGGTTTAGGCGGTGTCTTATTTCAAAAGTCTGAAGATGGCAGTGAACAACCGATTGCCTTTATATCGACTAAATTAAACAAAGCTGAAAGAAATTATTCCATATCAGAACTCGAATCCTTGGCAGTGGTAAAATCAATAAAGAAATTCAGAACATATATAGAGGGATTTCCATTTACTGTGATCACCGACCACGCGGCATTGAAATGGCTAATGACGCAGAAGGATTGAAGCTCAAGGGGTTTAATTTCGATATAGAACTTCAAAAGGGAAAACAAAACGTAGTACCAAGTGCACTTTCACGGATATATTGCGATTCGCTGGATGAACTACACGATCAAACAGATTTGTCCACCGCAGGAATAGATTTAAGTTCTCCTGATTTCGATGATGACGATTATAGGAAGTTACGAAATAACATTGGAAATAATCAGCAATCGTATGAAAATCTCCGAATTTGTGAAAATCGCATATACATCCGAATTGAGCCTAAATGTGACCAGAGTCTCACTGATATCCCAGCGTGGAAGTTATATATTCCATAGTTATTGACTACACGAAGCATACGTCAGGAGCATGATCTACCTAACTCTTGAGAGAATTAGGCGTTTTTACTATTGGCCCAGAATGGGTAAGCAAAATTGTGAAATTTGTAAAACTACCAAGGCAACGAACAAAATATGGCGCCCCCCATTAGGACAAACCATACTCGTATTTGCCGAAAGACCGTGGTAAACAGTATACATAGACTTATTAGGTTCATACTTCAGATCATCGAATGGTAACACTATGACATTAATCGTTCTAGATCAGCTAACCAAATTCGTATTACTGAAAACATTAGCAAAAGCTACAGCCGAAAAATTATAGAATACCTTAAAGATACGTTTGATATTTTTGGAGTACCGGAGAATCAACATTCCGACAACGGCGTGCAATTTAAAAGTCACTTATACACCAATTTTGTTAAAACCCACGGTATTAGACCCATGTATACCGCATTATACTCTCCTCAGGCTAACGCTTCTGAGAGGGTAAATCGCTCAATAATAGCCGCTATTCGCTCTTACCTTAAAGAAAATCATCGGAAGTGGGATGTTCATACTTCCGAAATAGCTGCCACCCTTAGAGGTTCAGTTCACCAATCAACCAAAAATAACCCCCACTATCTAATGTTTGGATACCATAGAATTTATCATGGAGACCAGTATAAGTTATTGAACGGAAGCCAAATGGTTATCCGATCCAGATGTGCAAAACCTGCCAAATAATGTTAAATTACCATTACTTCATGAAAAAAAGGACACATCTACAGAACGCATACAAAAAATACGCTCACTCATACAATTTACGCACACGGGCGGTAGAATATCAGCCTGGACAAACCGTATTTGTGAAGTCTTTCCAACACAGTGATGCAACTAAGCAATTTTCAGCTAAATTAGCCCCTTATAGAATTAAGGCAAAGGTAGCCCGCAGAATAGGGTTAGTTAATTATTTATTGGTTAACGACGGTAGCAAAGTAATTGCTACTTACCATGCTAAAGATATCTCACCCTAAAATTTGGAAACGAATCATACTATTGGCTATCATCCAATATGAATGTTCAGCTTCTATTTATGAATTTGCATTCGAAAATAGCACCTGTCCTGTACTGTACCAAATTTTGGGTTACCAATGTCTTTAAACCACGGATACATATCTTCAATATAAACGATACTAACAAATAAGGATCAAAACAAATACCCACCAATAAAAAAAAAATTTTGTGGAGTACCTATTATGATTGTTATTGTTATTCGTATACTGGTAACCTTAGTAAAGCGTTTTTATTTGGACTTATAGTTCGCATTGTTGATTAATTCAATTTATGAGGTGTTAGAATAAACGTAATTTAAAGACTATCTGCTCATTTTAATAACGGTATTAACTTAAAAAAAAATCTAATGTTTTGCTAGTCGGTCGCGTTGTTATCGATCATTCTATTTTTGTAATTTGGAGCCTCCATTACCCTATTGGGTGCACCAGATTTTAATTAAAGTTTATAGCTACGATATTTAAATAAATTTAGCCAAATTTTTCTTATTTATTCACAAAGTGAAAATCCAAAAATAAAACTGTTTTATCCCAATTAAATTATTGGTGGAATATATAGTATACTAGTAGTGTGTACGTTAACATAGTTAGTAGCATTAATCCAGGTAATGTAGAGTTTATACCAGTAAATCTCGATAAACCTCTAACGAATTGTATTTTTTTGTGGTTGTATAATCACGGCCCGCAGGTTTAGTGCCTTTTGAAAACATACGAATACGGTACAATTCCGCTAGCATCCATTTAGCTTAAGACAGCGACCACACATCTACAGAGAAATTAACGGGTGCTCCTTCGTGATTAACACAACAATTATTTAGTATAGATTTCAATTAATTTTAATTATTTAGTTAAGTAGCGCTTAGTGTTTTTCTTTAATCGTAATCATATTTTTTTGGTGTGCTTATATTTAGTGATTTTTGGTTTCTAATTGTTTTCTGATTGAGTGATCTTATTTGGTGGTGTAAGTAGATATAAATAACGTGAATTAAAAACAAGAGTCGGTGCATCTGTATGCAAGGGTGTCCACTCTCTTGGACGGAACCTTGAGCGCTCGAGTGTCTGCAAGAAGAGGGTAAGTTTTTTTAAACAGTATAAATAAATTAATAATATATTTATTTACGCCACTTTATTCTAATAAGAAGAGAAAATAATAATAATTTTTCTATTAGAACTTGATCCTCAAATTTCGTAGGATAGTTTAGAATTTGTGGTATGACATAAGCATAATGTTAAAAATTAATTAAAATAAATATAATGCTTATAAAACGTTTAGTTATGGAAGATTAATTTTTTTTGGTTTGGAGATGAGAAAAATGACGGTCATGGTGGTCACCTGTGTATGAAAATCTCTAAAAATCTCTTTTATCATGTAGTTCCGTTTTGCTTAACCTTACCCAAACCGATGTGCTGTTATCCAGGTCGAAAATATTAAAGGTATATCTTTTCCTTTACAACAAAGATAAAATAATTATTACACAGGGGACATAAATGTATCCAGTACAGAATTAGTAAAGAAGTAACGGAAGCCACAGAGAGCAGCAGTATACAAATACTAAACACCGCAGAACAAACAAGACAAGACCTAAGACACAACACAAAGTCAGCCATAGATATTACACTCTGTACCCAAGACATATACTATAGCTTGACATGGAAATGCATGGAGGACAACATAGGCTCGGATCATTTACCAATTCTAATAAAGATGAATATAAATAGACACACACGAAAGGATGTAGTCAATTGGAAGCAAGTAATTAAGGACATAACAGACAAAAAGGAAAATGCACAGATAACAACAATATAGAAGAAACTATAGAAAAAGCAATAATAGAAAATACAAAAAACACAAATATTAACAGCAAAATCATTCCGAAACATCGATGGAATGAACATATTGAGAGACTATGGGAGATAAAACAACACAAACAAAAATGCTACAATAAACACAAAAATCCACTGAATTACTGAAACCAACTACTGAAAAGGGAAATAAAAAATGGCAAAACGACAATCATGGGAAAAGTGGGTCGCAAGCATCAACAATACATTCGTAGAGGACTACGATATGGCAAAAAAAAAATCATAAATAAAAATTTCCCGGAAACTACCGAAGAAATAAGGCTACCATATGAGGTACAAATATTTAGTTAACAATAAGAAATTTAATAAATTAAATTCAGATATTTTGTGAACCACACACATCGTTTTGAGCATTAGAGCTCATTTATAATAAGATGTGCGGCCCCTAAGAACCAAATGCATATGCCGTTTCGTTTTCTGTGGGAGTGTTTCTTTAATAATTTGCTTCTTCATTATTTTTTCCTTCTTAACAATTGCGCTGTTAATTGCCAAAACTCATCTTATTCTCGAACGAATGTGTTGCCACTTGGTGGTAGCCCCGCACAGATCAACGCATTACAGGAGACCAAACAGGACATTTTGACAACATGAACGGGTTTTAAAGTATTTTTATAAAATTTAAATTCAGAGAAAACGAAAAAGCAAGTTCGATTGACTTGAGAGTCAATGACAACTAAAGAACTAATAGTAAATATTTTAAAACAAAAGAAGAACTCTGCTCCAGGAGAAAACAAAATATCTTATGCAATGATAAAATGACTAATATAAATAAAACCAAATATGATTAATAATATGACAAACTATTTAAATAGTATACAATATATGTGAATCAACAATACCCGGACAAATGGAAAATAGCAAAAGTAATACCCATTCGGCGTGTTCAGTCCGACCAAAATGATAATAATTATCATGATATTTTTTGTGACTCTAACTTCACTCCGTATAATTTGCTGTCAAACCCGACTGAACAACCAAATCGAAAAAATAATCATAAATAGATTCTGTACGTCAAAACATTGGTGACGTTGTAATTCTTCACATAGCAATACATTGTAATTCATGTTAGCGGAGATTTGCAGATGATTGTGCTAAAAACTTTCACAAGTTGTTTTTAGGTGGCATCTAAGGAATAACGATCATATTCTCGCCCAATTCGTTAATACACGAATAATTGTAATCACACAACGTCACCTGATCAATCATTCAGACGAAATGAAACGGACATTGAACGAGAACACAGAAATGAAACTAACAACAAATTAAATATAATTTTATTAAATAAACACACATTTTAATTGTTGGTTTTATCCAACAGATAGCTTTAAGGTTCGAGAAAATTTTCGTGATTTCGTAATATTTATGACGATTATAAGCGATGCATTGAAATATGTTTGCTTTTAATTTATTGCTGTTTAATACGAAAATATAATATTAAAGTTGGGCAAACTATCCATGTTAATTCATAAAAAAAAACATTAGAAATAAAATGTGAATTTTGACAGCTAGAATCAAAAATATTCTTAGTTTTTTTTTGTGATAAATGAGTGCGTTTTATGGCAAAAGCTGATAAAAAATATCGTGATATTTATCATTTTTGCCCGACTGAACACTAGGATTAAAACACAACAAAGACGAAAATGACACCGAAAGCTACAGACCAATTATGTTTACATAACACTTTTTCAAAAATATTCACCAAGAGCATATTAGAGGAGCTAAATCAACACCTAGACATTAAAAACGTCGGGCCAAAAAAAGTGTTCCGGGTTCAGAAAGGGATACACTATAATGGATTACTTTATTAATTTATTAAGCGACATACTAGAAGACAAAACCGACTATAAATACCAAATATTAATAACTACAGATATATCAAAAGCATTCCATAACGTCAACAAGACAATGCTGATTAATAAAATGTAACAAATAGATACTCAAAAACACATAATCAACTGGGTATTCCAATTCCAAACAAATAGGGTAATAGTATATAATAATGGAAGCACCGCAATAAAACAGATAAAAAACAAAAGCATCCCACAAGGAAGTTGTTTAAGTCCAAATGTTTCAATATACCAGGTTGCAGACGATATAGCAACTCTAATAAAAGAGAGAAATCAAGAAACAGCTCAAAATTAAGCCAACAACATGTTAAGGGCATTAAATTAAATTAAAAGGGCATTAAATGAGGAGTTTAGGACGAAAATTAGAATTGAAACTAAATCCTAATAAATGTACATTCACTAGACTATTCAAAAACAAATCATCGAATATAAGAATAAACATAAATAACACCAGATTAATCGAAGATAAAACTGTAAAACTGCTTGGGGTACATTTCAACAACAAGCTATTATTAATGCCACACTACAAAAACTAAGAAAAGGAGATTAGAAAAGCATCCAACCCATTAAAAACAATAACACATAAAAATGGAGAAGCACACCCGTTTACAAAAAGAACACATTTGAGGACAGTATAACAACAACAGATATAAAAGGATACATAAAAACAAAACAAAAATTATAAACCAGAACCTGATAATATGCAGCGGATTATTAAAAACGACACCAATGCCAACACTACTAGCAGAGAGAGCCACATTACCGGCAGAATTGGATAATAAACATTCCACACTAAAATACATAGCAAATCAAATTCATAAAAACAACGATACGGGTATAAAGATAAGAAACACAAATGTAATGAAGAAATTACAGAAATTATTATATAACGAAAATAGCAACCAATAATAACAAAACAATAAGAACAGCGACAAACCTAAAAATAAATGAAAACTTTGGAAATATGAAAACGAAAAAGTGCATGAACCAAGTGGAACTAATGGCACACTACACAGAAATAATAAATAGATACAAAGGCTACCAAGAGATGTATCCGGATGGATCAATAATCCAAAACAAAGGGGGAATCGGACTATACTTTAAAAATACAAATAAAGAAATGAAAATAGGAATAAAAAACCCAACCACAATCAAAACCATAGAAATAATAGCAATAAAAACAGCAATAGAGAAAGCAATAAAAGAGGGATTTACAAAAATAATAATACCAACAGATTCCAAAAGCAGCTGCATATCCATAAACAACGTAAACAGAAGCAAAAAAAATAAATTCTTTGAAGAAAAATCATAGATAACGCTAATGACAACAAAAAAATTAAAGTTACAATACAATGGATACCAGGACATGTAGGTATAACTGGTAATGAAAAAGCAGACCAATTAGCGAGAACAGCCATAGAAGGACCAGACGAAGCGATAGACAACCACCAATAGAAGATGCACACCAAATAATATCCGAAACGATATGAAAATTGGACAACAACAATTGGCTAATACATAATTATCCACCAAGAAAACCATGGTATTACAGAATAAAACTAAATGCTTACAACACCAGACAAATTAATCGACTAAGAGCGGGCCATGCCAAAAATAAAAAATTTAAAAAATTAGTGGGACTGGAAGAAAATCACATATGTGAAACATGCAATGAAATAGAAGACAATGAGCATATATTTGAAAGGTGCCAAATATATAACATCATCAGAGACAAATATGATTTAATAAAAAAAACAAATTAAAAGATATATTAGAAAGTGAAAACCCGAGCGACTACAATATACTTTGTAATTTTCTAAAGGAAATTGGATATCAGATATAAAAATTATGTATTTAAGATTTTTGTTCATAGGTTAATTTAGGTATAATTATTTTATCAATACTATAAAATTTTGACATTTGGAATGTAGAACAAACTGAAATATGATAGGTTTATAGGTCTTATGGAAAAAAATATCCGACCATACGTAAACGAATAAAAAATACTAATTTACTTTGAATACTAATTTACTGCAATAATTTTATTGCGTAATATTAAAACATTAAATAAACGGACGCTTAGCTTTACTATAGCATGATAAATATTTTGACGTAGAAAGTAGGGCTAGCATTTGTATAAGTCGAAATAAACTAAAAAAAAATGTAAAAATTAAATTTAAAATTTATTTTATTTTAGTTTTATATTTTACCTACTTGATGTAAAGGTTTTTTCGCCGTATAATTCACGCAAACACAACGTATTAAAAGATGCCGAAACAATTATAAATTAAATTATAACTCACAACTTTCTGCTATGCAATAGTAATTGCGTTTGACAAAATTAAAACAAAATATAAAACAACTGAATTTTTTAAAATTTAGTATGTTTATAAAAAAACTAGATGACTCTTTTCATTTAGTTGCCGCTTTTGACAAAATGACGCCACTATACTTTTGTTTGTTTAGCAAAACCATAAACTATACAAATTTAAGAGCCAACAAGAAATGTTACATTTTATGAGCGAGTGCGAAGCTAACGCCGCTTCCCAATATATTAGTTTTCGGTACTACACATTACGCGATACAGCATGAAATAGTTTATTTTATTTATGACAAATATTTCAAAGCAGAAATATTAGATTTACTTTCACCGCTGTACGTACAAGAAAATAATTTTTTTGTTATATTTCATTTGGTACGATCATCGTGTTGTTTTTTCTGTTGATCGGTTTGTTTTGGTTTATAAAAAATTTAAAGAATCAGGAATCAGAGCGCGATATGTAGAAGTAGAGAATATATCAAAACAAGCTGTGTGTTATGTATATGAACAAAGTTTTTGTTTTTGTAATTTTGAATTTCTATGAAAAAGAATGAACGCAAACATTTTCCGTAATAAAAAAATGTTCTTGTACCGCGATCGTATATCAGATATTATTGTTGATACGAGTATTATAAAATATAGTTATTGAGCGTTTTTAATTCAAATTAAGTAAAGATGTCGTTAGATTTTTTTTTTAAATAATATTTTTATTTCTAACCGACGTTTCGATCTTCAAGTTTTTTGAAATATTTATTTGTACAAAATTAATTGTAAAAACTTACAAATATTAATAGTGTTGTAAAATAAGTAAAAATTTGTAAATACTATAGTTTAAGAATTTAACAAAACAAAATACGCTTATCCAAAAATGTTAAATTCATTTCTAATACCTATGTGATTTATATTGTTGCCTGAAGAATTCCAAAAATTGTAATTTCTTAAGTCCGCTATCTTCTTTGCTATATCTGTAATGTCAGTAAATGGCGTTATGATGGTAACACGATGCTAAAATACTCGCAGGTGATGATCTGTAATATGATCCATTTCATGGCCTGAATGGTAACTTGTGCCCCGATTTTTGGGTTTCTGCGAAGGATTCGTGATTCTAACAGGATTTTTCGTGCAAAATTACCACGAACGAATAGTATTAACACGACAATTCATTAAGATAGTTGCAACTAATTCAATGAAATATTTTGATCAGTAATGCAACACATTGAAAATGTGCTTTATATTATAAAGTCCTAATTTAAAAGTAAGTATGGGGTTAAATTTTGGAATATAGTAAAGCTATTCGATCAACAAGTTTAAACAAATTATATCATTAAACGTGAATTTTTAAAATAATTTGAATAGTTATCGAAATTTTGACATATAATGGTGACTGACTGGCTGACTGTCTTTAACCTTCACTCTGTACATTGCGGTAAAAAACTACCCCAGACCTATATAAAATGTAAATAAAAAAAATTATTACTAAAAACGTAATTAGAAAATTTTTTTTTTGAGCCAATAATAATAATATATTGTTTTTATTGGTTTGTGGCTCTTTTGAAAAAATAATTATTTACTGAGCTTTCGATGTCAATTCGACATCATTTTCAAAACTAATGAAAATTTATTAAACAAAATTTCTCGATTACAAAATGTACAATGCCTATACAGTAAATTTTATATAAATACAAAAAGAATAGAAGATATAATTAAAATATTATATAAAATATGATTTGAATTTGTAAAATGAAAAATGTAAATACGAGTATAAGAAATAAATTTAGAAATTTTGAAAATTAAAATCACAATAAGGGAGACAAAAACAAATTAGACAAAATAATTATAAGCATTTCCGATATAATTGCAATCATTATTAATGTTTATAGAGTTAATACTAGATTTAATGTAAAGCATTTCCAAAAGTGATCCCTTTCTAAAATTTCGTTCTTTATCAAGTATCTTGACATTATCTAAATTAATTACATGTCTTGTATTTTGTAAATGTGTTGTGAGTACACTCGTACGTTGTTCGTTACATATCAGCTAATCTCACAATTGATGAGCAGCTAGTTGCAACACGAGGTACATCGACCGACAATATATTTCCAGTAAACCTGGGAAATGCAGTATACAAATTTTCTGGGATGTGACTCAGAAAACGCTTATCTTCTGAAAGGAGAAATACATGTTGGACGCCAACCGAATGAAGTGAAAGTTTCAAACTTACTTTTACTGTTAGTTTGGTGCACCGTTTGGCTTGCCGTTCTAAACAAAAGTAGAAATATCACGATGGATAACTTTTCTACAAGTTGCCAGCGAGCAGAAAATAAAATCAAATAAACCTTATCTGCTTGCCTAATTTACAAAAATCGATGAAATAAAAAAAAGAGATATTGGATCATCACTTTTCTGTTTTGATAGAAACACGACATTAGTTAGCTATATTCCCAAAGCGGCAAAAACGTATTATTACTGTCTACGTCTACGTTACACAACAACGCCACAATAGATAAAACCACTGGTAAACCGAACATCATAATCGATTATAACTAAACTAAAGGCGGTGTAGATACTTTTGATAAATCGTTTAAAATATGTACCGGCAAGCGAAAAATTAAAAAATGGCCAATGGTACTCTTCTTCAACATGTTAGATGCGGTGGGTTTTACCGCTTATAATTAGCATAAATTAGTAAACCAGCATCTCTATGACTCATCGGTTTCTTTTGAACGAAAAGAATTTCTCAAGAAATTGACATTGCATTGAAAAGAAGCGTAAAAATCAGCAATGAGCCAAATAGGATACAATGTTGTAGAATTGAGATTAGCACCAACCGCTCAAAACCAACAAACCAGAAGTCGTAAAACACAAAGTTGCACTTTATGTCCACGAAGTGCTGACGTGAAATCCGTAACTTGCCACTTCTGCGATAAACCAGCATGCAAAAGGCATCATCAAACCGTGTGTGACGATTGCATTAATTTAGAAATAGTTCATGATGAAATTGAACAAAATGAAGAAGCTGATGACTCTTCATTTTAATAATTTTAATAACCAAAATTTAATGAATTAACTATAATTATCTTTTGTTATCTTGTACATTGAGTTTTTGTATTTTTAATAAATTATAAGTAAGTAAAAATAATAATTTTTGTTATAGAAAATAATTTTTAAGTACAAAATACATTGGGGTACTTTTTTACCCCATGCACAGAAGGTTAAATAGCTGAACCAATATTTTAGGTGTTCCTATGTAGCTACTCCAGCACAATGATTCGCTAACCAAAAAGTTGATGCGTAAAAGTGAAAACCTTAGTAAGTTTTTGACTTTACACAAATTACAACAACAATGCAATGTTTTTGTTTGTGTTTAATGTTTACATCTTATCTTGTTTCTTAGATAATCAAGGTGCATAACGTAAATTATCTCGATTGGACATGTCATATGCTCGTCTGAAGTCTACAAGTCATTTGTATAGCTAACTCTTTAGCTCCTTTCTGACTAATTTCCTTCTATCGAACAAGATGCAATGGCTGCCTTGAGCTCTCTGACACAAACGCCAACAGAAAATTATGTATTGTATAACAATTAAAAACTTCTAAAACTTCTTGAAGATTGAGCAAAATACCATTTAAGTGTGCATGCACACACTATTTTAGGACACAAATTTCTTGAAATAAATTTAGTTTTATTGGTAGTGTGGTTCCATCCAAGTAATGATTTCATAAGAAATAGGGTTCGTTTCACCTCATTGAGGTACTGTTTCAAAACAGTTCTTAATTGTATTTCTTATTTACACCTAGTGTTTTAGCTCTTTACTTTCACTATACAACATTCTAATTTGCTTCTATTACGAGTACATTACATCACATACTAATTTTATAAACCAGCTTAAAAATGCTGAATAGAGTTCAACTTGGCCACATTTTAAAACTTTAGCCAAAACATTATTCTAGGTACTAATTTATAATCCACCTAATATAACAAATTTTATTGAACTGTTAAATTTTCAATCAATTTCATCCATAGCATTGGCTATGGATTTTATGTTTCGTCACAGTTTCGAAAAAATTTAAAAGTTTTAATTTTCATTAAATTTTTTTAACATTGATGTTTTTCCTTCGTTTCGGCACGACGACATCAGAAAGTATCTTCAGGCTACCAAGGATACCTACAAAACACCCATTTTATCGACAACAGATATGAATATAATAAAATATTATTTTACAAAGTGAACCTAACCTATCAAGAAAAACTATTTATTTTGATTTTGGTTAATTTAATTTAATCGATAAAATCGGCTCGATCGATAAACAAAAAATTTGAATAGTGAGGCATCGAAAACAATAGTACAAAATTTTTACTCGGGTGTTCAACTAAAAGCTATTAAGAACGAGGACGATCGTTTTCAATAAAATGACCCTAATTTCAAAATTGTACAATGTCTCGCCTTGGTGGCATTTTGCAACGAAAATCGCATACTTGATTTTTCTATCTAATGTAGACATCAAGACAAACCGTTTATATCTCGGTATGAGCCAGCGCATATTTAGAGGTATAAATCTAGCAGTCAGAAACCAAACGATAGCATTAGTTACCTGATTTCTAAGAAACAACTTTAAGTTAGAAAAAAATGTCTACCCTTCCTTTAATTTCAATAAAATAAAAATCAACTGGTTAAACTAAATTAAAATGATGAGCTACAATCAAAAAGGACAATATTCTCGTATTTCAGAAGTTTAAGAAAATTTAGTTTTGAACATCGTAGACACAGACAAACCATAAAAATTGTTATAAAATGATTACTATTCTACTTTTTAAATTGGACCAATGTTGCCTTAACTAAACTATTTTTACATTTTGGAAGTATTAATTTGGTCTAAGCCAATGAACTTGCATTGGGGTTGCAAATGTAGCAAATCCACCGTTGACAATACAAGTAATGGTAATCCGACAAAAACACGCTCAAATATGACACTCCATTCCAGAAAACAGAACAAAGATCAAGCACTAATGGTTTTAAGCCACAGGTCTATCGGAAAAAATAGTCTCATTTTGGGGTCCTTTGCATAATAAGACTGTTAATCCGAATAAAATTGATACAATCGATGACCGTAGGTGGCTTTAGCAATTCATTATATCAAAGGAAAAATCTGACGGCTAACCTACCTCTCAGAAGTATGGTGATTGTGCTTCGATAATCCTAAAATTCTAACTAACTTCTTTCGGTTTATTTTCAGTCGATCGTTTTTGAATAATGGTTTCGAAAACGACGAAGACCAGTTTAAATATATGAATAATAGTGCTCAGTCATATTTGATTTCCAATCATGTCGATTATGATGCCATAGCAAATTACTTACGGACAGGTATTCACCCTACTCGGATGGTTTGCTTTCTATCATCTTAAAAAAATGCACTGGCACTTGTTCAATCACCTACAAAGTTTTTCAAATCTTGCTTTCAGTTTTAATATTTCCAACAATTCAATTTGAAAGACCTTTTTTGTCCCAATCCGTAAGAAATGTTGTCAATCGGATTTATGGTCCTGTAGATCTATCTCGAGGCTGTCCTGTATTCCTAAACTATTTGAAAGTATCATGTATAAATCACTACACTTTCATAACATCCACGACTACCCATCTTACATAATTCAAATGTAGTACTTTGAATACCATGCAGACCGTCAATACCATTGATGTTATTGCTACCGACTTCAGCGTGTCATTTGTTAATGTAGTTCATAGGATAATCATTTTTAAACTGGTGGTTTCCCACCAGCATTTTTACATTGGGTGAAATTTTATCTGTTGGAAAGTAGATATCAGGTGCTATTCAGGTCATCTACGTCTCTTCCATTTAAGGCGTTTTCCGGAGTGCCCCAAGGCAGGCGCTTGGAACCATATATTTTATTTTAAATAAATGAGAGTTTGTTCTTTTCTTTTTGTGATGATTTATTTTATCTTTATCAGCTTCAACTATATTCTCGAGAATTAATTCTCCACGAGAATAGTTAAAATTGACAAAGAGCGACTGCTCGAAACTAATGCTTAATGAAAAATCAATAATATAATATAAATTTCACAAAAATAAAAGAACAAACCCTCATTTATTTAAAACGAAATCTATGAAAAGAGCACAATAACCATCGAAAATAACTTCGATTTTGGGATCTAATTTTGCCATGCTGTGTTTTAACGATATTGAACGCGTAATTGAGAACTCGGCCATTTCTAATGGATGGCCATTTCTAATGTAAATTTCAATTTCGTTAGTATATACGAGTATATGGACCTCGAGCTAAACGTCAGCAAGTATTAGTTTGCCTTAACACATTCTCGCAAGCGAATGCAATCCATTTTTCGAAAATATTATATTACTTGTTGTCGGAGTGGAGTTTCATCCGATTGAGATTTGGGTGTTACATGTGACAGCGAATTAAACTTGCAAGATCAGATCGATAATATCATCAATAGAGCGAAATCTATGCTTGATAAGTGTGGTTCTCTCATCACAATGTTCACGTAACCAGAATCGATGTTTTTGCGTTGCGAGGTAGTTTTGGGAGGACAATTTGAAATTGACTCCTTACCTGAATCGTATAAAATTGATTAATTTACAACCACTAAGCCGTCAAGCGATGGTTCAAATTTTAAATAACCTGATCGCTCTCGCCAACAAAATCTATCATAAAACATAGGACAATCATAATTCCGGCTAAATAATTGTAAGAGATCTCTATTCGGTTCTGTTTATAGTCTAGGCGTTTTCAAATATTCAACAGACGTACCTACGAAATCAGACATCTAAACTGAAATTTATATGCAAATTACTGCAATAATAAAAGCTAAAATATTTGGTGTCGGTGGAAAAAAGGCACAATGTCTCTGTGAATACACAAGATCGAGGATAGGTGGCCAAATCTCTACATGGAATGTAACGCCACCATTATAAATAAGTAAGTTACCGTCTACTCTCAAGAATACTATGTAAGGATCGTAATCGCATCTTGGTATTTACATAAAACTGAAGTACGGGCGTTAACATGTACTGAGTTAGGTACAGTCATTAGATTGGACACCCTATAATAAATGATCCTTTGGATCTTGTTAACTAAATGGATTTGGGATACACGTTACTATTATTATAGTGTTCACGAGACGCGTAGCGTTGTAAATCGACTGTAGCTCTTCTGTTGGAGACAACTACCACTTATAAGGTTGAAATTTAGAAATAAAATTATTAAATATCATTGAAATGACCTGGTCTTTCAAATTTTTTTTCTCAAACCATTCATTCATATCAAAACTTTTGTAATTGCTGTTAACTTTTGTAACTTTTGTAAAGTTTATCACAATTTGTTCATCAAAATAAATTAACTCTACCCCGAGGTTAGGAATTGTTACGAAACATGATTTATTGTCCCATGCAGTTGCATAAAAAATTACACCGATAGTGGAATAGACAATTATAGATTTCATAGGTTACGACAGTTATAGACTTCTTAGGTTATCCACGATCTTATACAGTTTTATCTCCAAACGAATTCAGTTATCCTCTTGGAATGCGTTAATTGAACGGAATTCACTTCTCCCTCGTAAAACCTGTTTGTTTCTAGTTTGTTTTTCGATTTACCTAGTCCAACCATTTTTTTATTAAAATTTTATTAGTAGCATAGAAAGACGTTACGTTAAATTATTTACGAAAAACACAAACCAAAATATTTTCTTTTTCTGTGTGTACAGTCAAGAAAATAAATGTTTGTTTTGGGTTTGATTATTTTTTCGTAAATATAAAAAACTATTTTATTCTGTGTCGCTTAATGTGTAATTTTATTATTGCCCGCAAAATTTATATTGGCGCTATTCCAGTTTTTTTGACGTTTGCGCTAGAGTTTTCCTATTGTGTATATTCTCTGTGTAGCCCTGCTGGTTAGGTAAAGACACAAACCATTAGTTAAATGTATTTCCGCTTTTGACAAAATGACGCCACTATACTTTTGTTTTTGAGCAAAACTATGTCATGCTCTAAAACTGCTCCAAAACGGAAATTTTTAAAACCAGATTTGATATTTGCCCTGTAGTGGGCAACCTTCCCACATTTTAATGTGTTAATTTTATGTTTCCAGTTTCCACCAACTTCTAATCCAACTTATTTTGCTGGGTATGCTTTAGGCACAAATAGCATAGACACAAATTATCTTCAATAAACTTTTGAAAGAGGTCAATAAATTATTTTCAGCGAAATTACGTTCAAGTGGTGAATATAAAAATTTCCGGTGGTACAAAATTATATTGAGCAGTTTTATTTGAACATGGATTCTTTATTTAACTAAAAGTTTGAAAATTTAAATATGTTAGATCATTTTTCTCGAGAGAAGCAGAAGAAAAAATTATATATTGACATGGAGCACGATATAACACTGTGGGCAAAAAATAGTAAGACATTGTTCATAATTTTAAAATTCTTTATTTATTTCTCCAAATCTATTTCGTCCCCCTTAAAGTAATCCCCCCGGCCTCAATACACATGTGCCAACGTTTTTTCCAATCCTCGAAACAGTTGTTAACGTCAATTTCCGGAATAGCCTCCAATGTGCGTAGCGATTCACGTTTAATGTCTTCAATTGGCTCAAAACGGTTTCCCCGGTTCGGTCGTTTGAGTTTGCTGAACAGCCAGAAGTTACATGGATCTAAATCAGGCGAATACGGAGGTTGCGGAACGATATGGGTGGAGTTTTTGGCGAAAAAATCACGTAAAACCAATGCAGTATGAGAAGGTGCATTATCGTGGTGCAAAAACCAAGAGTTGTCGACCCATAATACCGGCCTCTTTTTACGAATAGCTTCGCGCAAATGACGCATAACACTCAAATAGTATTCCTTGTTGACAGTTTAGCCGGTCGGAAGGAATTAGGAGTGCACCACACCTCGATAATCGAATAAAACTGTCAACATCACCTTGACTTTTGACTTGCTTTGACGTGGTTTTTTCGGCTTCGACTCACCTTTGGCACGATATTCGGCCGATTGATCGTCTGTTTCCGGGTCGTAAGTATAGACCCAAGACTCATCGCCAGTTATAATATGTTTCATGACATCCTGGTAGTCGGAAAACATTGTTTCACAGACGTCAACGCGACGCTGTTTTTCCAAAAAGTTGAGTAATTTTGGAACCAATCGTGCTTTCACTTTTCTTAGGCCTATCTAATATCCTTCCGATATTTCAATGATGCCAGTAAGGTCTGCTGACTGTTAATCGTCGATTCTCGAGCACCAATTCCTTGATTTTATTAACGTGCTGATCGTCAGTTGATGTTGATGGCCGTCTCTTTGAACAATTTGTACCAATCAAAAAACACTTGCTCGTGACATACAATTATCACCGAAGGCCTTTTGCAACATTCTGAACGTTTCGGCACCACAAAATTGTTTCCGAACACAAAATTTAATGGAACTTCTTTGTTGAATAATTTCACTCATTGTCAAAATCGCCGAATGCACTTTTTGTACTTCAGAAAGACAAGCGTATACTAAACACTAATGATTATTTTGATGTGACATTTGGCACAGATGTCACTGGCAGTCATACCAACATAGAAAAAAAAATATTTCGACGAATGGTTTTCCGCGCGAAATATAAATTAAAAAGTCTTACTACTTTTTGCCCACAGTAGTATGTTTGCTTTTAATTTATTGCTGTTTAATACGAAAATATACTATTAAAGTTGAGCAAACTATCCATGTAAATTCATAACAAAAAACATTAGAAGTAAATTGTTCACAAATTTTGAGAGCCAGAATCAAAAATATTCTTGGTTTTTTTTTGTGATAAACGAGTGCGTTTTATGGCAAAAGCTGATAAAAAATATCGTGATATTTTTTATCATTTTTGCCCGACTGAACACTAGGATTAAAACACAACAAAGACGAAAATGACACCGAAAGCTACAGACTAATATGTTTACATAACACTTTTTCAAAAATATTCACCAAGAGCATATTAGAGGAGCTAAATCAACACCTAGGCATTAAAAACGTCGGGCCAAAAAAGTGTTCCGGGCTCAGAAAGGGATACACTATAATGGATTACTTTGTTAATTTATTAAGCGAGATACTAGAAGCCAAAACCGACTATAAATACCAAGTATTAATAACTACAGATATGTCAAAAGCATTCCATAATGTCAACAAGACAATGCTGATTAATAAAATGAAACAAATAGATACTCCAAAACACTGGTTATGTGTGGGGGGGGAGTACTGGGTATTTCAATTCCAAACAAATAGGGTAATAGAATATAATAATGGAAGCACCACAATAAAACAGATAAAAAACAAAGGCATCCCACAAGGAAGTTGTTTAATTCCAAATGTTTCAATATACCAGTTTGCAGACGATATAGCAATTCTAATAAAAGAGAGAAATCAAGAAACAGCCCAAAATTAAGCCAACAACATATTAAGGGCACTAAAGTTACGAAAATTAGAATTGAAACTAAATCCTAATAAATGTACATTCACTAGACTATTCAAAAACAAATCATCGAATATAAGAATAAACATAAATAACACCAGATTAATCGAAGATAAAACTGTAAAACTGCTTGGGGTACATTTTAACAACAAGCTATCATTAATGCCACACTACAAAAACTAAGAAAAGGAGATTAGAAAAGCATCCAACCCATTAAAAACAATAACACATAAAAATGGAGAAGCACACCCGTTTACAAAAAGAACACATTTGAGGACAGTATAACAACAACAGATATAAAAGGATACATAAAAATAAAACAAAAACTATAAACCAGAACCTGAGAATATGCAGCGGATTATTAAAAAACGACACCAATACCAACACTACCAGCAGAGAGAGCCACATTACCGGCAGAATTGGATAATAAACATTCCACACTAAAATACAAATCAAATTCATAAAAACAACGATACGGGTATAAAGATAAGAAATACAAATGTAATGGAGAAATTACAGAAATTATTATATAACGAAAATAGCAACCAATAATAACAAAACAATAAGAACAGCGACAAATCTAAAAATAAATAAGAACTTTGGAAATATGAAAACGAAAAAATGCATGAACCAAGTGGAATTAATGGCACACTACACAGAAATAATAAATAGATAGAAAGACTACCAAGAGATGTATACGGATGGATCAATAATCCAAAACAAAGGGGGAATCGGGCTATACTTTAAAAATACAAATAAAGAAATGAAAATAGTAATAAAAAACCCAACCACAATCAAAACCATAGAAATAATAGCAATAAAAACAGCAATAGAGAAAGCAATAAAAGAGGGATTTACAAAAATAATAATACCAACAGATTCCAAAAGCAGCTGCATATCCATAAACAACGTAAACAGAAGCAAAAAAAATAAATTCTCTGAAGAAAAATCATAGATAACGCTATTAACAACAACAAAATTAAAGTTATAATACAATAGATACCAGGACATGTAGGTATAACTGGCAAAGAAAAAGCAGACCAATTAGCGAGAACAGCCATAGGAGGACCAGACGAAGCGATAGACAACCACCAATAGAAGATGCACACCAAATAATATCCGAAACGATATGAAAATTGGACAACAACAATTGGCAAATACATAATTATCCACCAAGAAAACCATGGTATTACAGAATAAAACTAAATGCTTACAACACCAGACAAATTAAACGACTAAGAGCGGGCCATGCCAAAAATAAAAAATTTAAAAAATTTGTGGGACTGGAAGAAAATCACATATGTGAAACATGCAATGACATAGAAGACAATGAGCATATATTTGAAAGGTGCCAAATATATAACATCATCAGAGACAAATATTATTTAATAAAAAAAACAAATTAAAAGATATATTAGAAAGTGAAAACCCGAGCGACTACAATATACTTTGTAATTTTCTAAAGGAAATTGGATATCAGATATAAAAATTATGTATTTAAAATTTTTGTTCATAGGTTAATTTAGGTATAATTATTTTATCAATACTATAAAATTTTGACATTTGGAATGTAGAACAAACTGAAATATGATAGGTTTATAGGTCTTATGGAAAAAAATATCCGACCATACGTAAACGAATAAAAAATACTAATTTACTTTGAATACTAATTTACTGCAATAATTTTATTGCGTAATATTAAAACATTAAAAACGGACGCTTAGCTTTACTATAGCATGATAAATATTTTGACGTAGAAAGTAGGGCTAGCATTTTTATAAGTCGAAATAAACTAAAAAAAAAATGTAAAAATTAAATTTAAAATTTATTTTATTTTAGTTTTATATTTTACCTACTTGATGTAAAGGTTTTTTCGCCGTATAATTCACGCAAACACAACGTATTAAAAGATGCCGAAACAATTATAAATTAAATTATAACTCACAACTTTCTGCTATGCAATAGTAATTACGTTTGACAAAATTAAAACAAAATATAAAACAACTGAATTTTTTAAAATTTAGTATGTTTATAAAAAAACTAGATGACACTTTTCATTTAGTTGCTGATATAAATTTGCTAGATGTAGCGGTTAGGTAAAGACACGAACCATTAGTTAAATGTATTTCCGCTTTTGACAAAATGACGCCACTATACTCTTGTTTTTTTAGCAAAACCATAAACTATACAAATTTAAGAGCCAACAAGAAATGTTACATTTTATGAGCGAGTGCGAAGCTAACGCCGCTTCCCAATATATTATTTTTCGGTACTACACATTACGCGATACAGCATGAAATAGTTTATTTTATTTATGACAAATATTTCAAAGCAGAAATATTAGATTTACTTTCACCGCTGTACGTACAAGAAAATAATTTTTTTGTTATATTTCATTTGGTACGATCATCGTGTTGTTTTTTCTGTTGATCGGTTTGTTTTGGTTTATAAAAAATTTAAAGAATCAGGAATCAGAGCGCGATATGTAGAAGTAGAGAATATATCAAAACAAGCTGTGTGTTATGTATATGAACAAGGTTTTTGTTTTTGTAATTTTGAATTTCTATGAAAAAGAATGAACGCAAACATTTTCCGTAATAAAAAAATGTTCTTGTACCGCGATCGTATATCAGATATTATTGTTGATACGAGTATTATAAAATATAGTTATTGAGCGTTTTTAATTCAAATTAAGTAAAGATGTCGTTAGATTTTTTTTTTAAATAATATTTTTATTTCTAACCGACGTTTCGATCTTCAAGTTTTTTGAAATATTTATTTGTACAAAATTAATTGTAAAAACTTACAAATATTAATAGTGTTGTAAAATAATTAAAAATTTGTAAATACTAAAGTTTAAGAATTTAACAAAACAAAATACGCTTATCCAAAAATGTTAAATTCATTTCTAATACCTATGTGATTTATATTGTTACCCTGAAGAGTTCAAAAATTGTAATTTCTTAAGTCCGCTATCTTCTTTGCTATATCTGTAATGTCAGTAAATGGCGTTATGATGGTAACATGATGTTAAAATACTCGCAGGTGATGATCTGTAATATGATCCATTTCATGGCCTGAATGGTAACTTGTGCCCCGATTTTTGGGTTTCTGCGAAGGATTCGTGATTCTAACATAATTTTTCGTGCAAAATTACCACGAACGAATAGTATTAACACGACAATTCATTAAGATAGTTGCAACTAATTCAATGAAATATTTTGATCAGTAATGCAACACATTGAAAATGTGCTTTATATTATAAAGTCCTAATTTAAAAGTAAGTATGGGGTTAAATTTTGCAATATAGTAAAGCTATTCGATCAGCAAGTTTAAACAAATTATATCATTAAACGTGAATTTTTAAAATAATTTGAATAGTTATCGAAATTTTGACATATAATGGTGACTGACTGGCTGACTGTCTTTAACCTTCACTCTGTACATTGCGGTAAAAAACTACCCCAGACCTATATAAAATGTAAATAAAAAAATAATTACTAAAAACGTAATTAGAAAATATTTTTTTTGAGCCAATAATAATAATATATTGTTTTTATTGGTTTGTGGCTCTTTTTAAATAATAATTATTTACTGAGCTTTCGATGTCAATTCGACATCATTTTCAAAGCTAATGAAAATTTATTAAACAAAATTTCTCGATTACAAAATGTACAATGCCTATACAGTAAATTTTATATAAATACAAAAAGAATAGAAGATATAATTAAAATATTATATAAAATATGATTTGAATTTGTAAAATGAAAAATGTAAATACGAGTATAAGAAATAAATTTAGAAATTTTGAAAATTAAAATCACAATAAGGGAGACACAAACAAATTAGACAAAATAATTATATGCATTTCCGATATAATTGCAATCATTATTAATGTTTATAGAGTTAATACTAGATTTAAAGTAAAGCATTTCCAAAAGTGATCCCTTTCTAAAATTTCGCTCTTTATCAAGTATTTTGACATTATCTAAATTAATTACATGTCTTGTATTTTTTAAATGTGTAGTGAGTGCACTCGTACTTTGTTCGTTACATATCAGCTAATCTCACAATTGATGAGCAGCTAGTTGCAACACGAGGTACATCGACCGACAATATATTTCCAGTAAACCTGGGAAATGCAGTATAAAAATTTTCTGGGATGTGACTCAGAAAACGCTTATCTTCTGAAAGGAGAAATACATGTTGACAGTCAACCGAATGAAGTGAAAGTTTCAAACTTACTTTTACTGTTAGTTTGGTGCACCGTTTGGCTTGCCGTATCTACACAAAAGTAGAAATATCACGATGGATAACTTTCTTACAAGTTGCCAGCTAGCAGAAAATAAAATCAAATAAACCTTATCTGCTTGCCTAATATCCAAAAATCGATGAAAAAAAAGAGATATTGGATCATCACTTTTCTGTTTTGATGGAAACGTGACATTAGCTAGCTATATTCCCAAAGCGGCAAAAACGTATTATTACTGTCTACGTCTACGTTACACAACAACGCCACAATAGATAAAACCACTGGTAAACCGAACATCATAATCGATTATAACCAAACTAAAGGCGGTGTAGATACTTTTGATAAATCGGTTAAAACATATACCTGCAAGCGAAAAATTAAAAAATGGCCAATGGTACTCTTCTTCAACATGTTAGATGCGGTGGGTTTTGCCGCGTATAATTTGCATAAATTAGTAAACCAGCATCTCTATGACTCATCGGTTTCTTCAGAACGAAAAGAATTTCTCAAGAAATTGACATTGCAGCTGGTGGACAATAAAATCAATAAGCGACTTGCCACTCACAGGGCCTTGAAAAGAAGCGTATAAATCGCAATGTGTCAAATAGGACACATTGCTGTAGAATTGAGATTAGCACCAACCACTCAAAACCAACAAACCAGAAGTCGTAAAACACAAAGTTGCACTTTATTTCCACGAAATGCTGACGTAAAATCACACGTAACTTGCAACTTCTGCGATAAACCAGCATGCAAAAGGCATCATCAAACCGTGTATGCCGATTGCATTCATTTAGAAATAGTTGATGAAATTGAACAACATGAAGAAGTTGATGACTCTTCTTTTTAATAATTTTAATAACCAAACTTTAATGAATTAGTTATAAGTATCTTTTGTTAACTTGTACATTGAGTTTTTGTATTTTTAATAAATTATAAGTAAGTAAAAATAATAATTTTTGTTATAGAAAATAATTTTTAAGTACAAAATACATTGGGGTATTTTTTTACCCCATGCACAGATATTGTTTCATTTTACTATGTACAGAGAGAAGGTTAGATAGCTGAATCAATATTTTAGGTGTTCCTATGTAGCTATACTCCAGCACATTGATTCTCTAACCAAAAAGTTAATGCATAAAAGTGAAAACCTTGGTAAGTTTTTGACTTTACAACAACAATGCAATGTGTTTGTTTGTGTTTAATGTTTACATCTTATCTTGTTTCTTAGATAATCAAGGTGCATAACGTAAATTATCTCGATTGGACATGTCATATGCTCGTCTGAAGTCTACAAGTCATTTGTATATATCAAAAGAAATTTCATTGTATTTGTAAGTAATTGTGTAGCTAACTCTTTAGCTCCTTTCTGACTAATTTCCTTCTATCGAACAAGATGCAATGGCTGACTTGAGCTCTCTGACACAAACGCCAACAGAAAATTATGTATTGTATAACAATTACAGAAAATCAAAAACTTCTTTAAGATTGAGCAGAATACCATTTAAGTGCGCATGCACACACTATTTTAGGACAAACATTTCTTGAAATAAATTTAGTTTTATTGGTGGTGTGGTTCCATCCAAGTTAAAAGCCACGCTCCAGTGCTTAAACCAAAATGTATTGCCAAATCCTAATTGCAATAAACAAACCTTTCTATGTCAGTAATAATTTCATAAGAAATAGGGTTCGTTTCACCTCATTGAGGTACTGTTTCAAAACAGTTCTTAATTGTATTCCTTATTTACACCTAGCACTTTAGCTCTTTACTTTCACTATACAAAATTCTAATTTGCTTCTATTACATTACATCACATACTAATTTTAAAAACCAACTTAAAAATGCTGAATAGAGTTCAACTTGGCCACATTTTAAAACTTTAGCCAAAACATTATTCTAGGTACTAATTTATAGTCCACGTAATATACCAAATTTTATTGAACTGTTAAATTTTCAATCAATTTCATCTATAGCATTGGCTATGGATTTTATGTTTCGTCACAGTTTCGAAAAAATTTAAAAGTTTTAATTTTCATTTAATTTGTTTAACATTGATGTTTTTCCTTCGTTTCGGCACGACGACATCAGAAAGTTTCTTCAGGCTACCAAGGATACCTACAAAACACCCATTTTATCGACAACAGATATGAATATAATAAAATATTATTTTACAAAGTGAACCTAACCTATCAAGAAAAACTATTTATTTTGATTTTGGTTAATTTAATTTAATCGATAAAATCGGCTCGATCGATAAACAAAAAATTTGAATAGTGAGGCATCGAAAACAATAGTACAAAATTTTTACTCGGGTGTTCAACTAAAAGCTATTAAGAACGAGGACGATCGTTTTCAATAAAATGACCCTAATTTCAAAATTGTACAATGTCTCGCCTTGGTGGCATTTTGCAACGAAAATCGCATACTTGATTTTTCTATCTAATGTAGGCATCAAGACAAACCGTTTATATCTCGGTATCAGTCAGCGCATATTTAGAGGTATAAGTTTAGAAGCCAGAAATCAAACGATAGCATTAGTTACTTGATCACTAAGAAACAACTTTAAGTTAGAAAAAAAAATGTCTACCCTTCCTTTAATTCCAATAAAATAAAAATCAACTGGTTAAACTAAATTAAAATGATGAGCTACAATCAAAAAGGACAATATTCTCGTATTTCAGAAGTTTAAGAAAATTTAATTTTGAACACCATAGACACAGACAAACCATAAAAATTGTTATAAAATGATCACCATTTTACTTTTTAAATTGGACCAATGTTGCCTTAACCAAACTATTTTTACATTTGGGATGGATCAATTTGGTCTAAGCCAATGTAAATCCAAAAAAAACAAGCCCAAATACGACACTCCATTCCAGAAAACAGAACAAAGATCAGGTACTAATAGTTTTAAGCAACAGGACTATCGGAAAAAATAGTCTCATTTTGAGGTCCGTTGCATAATAAGATTGTTAATCCGAACAAAATTGATACAATTGATGACAGTAGGTGGCTTTAGCAATTCATTATATCAAAGGAAAAATCTGACGGCTAACCTACCTCTCAGAAGTATGGTGATTGTGCTTCGATAATCCTAAAATTCTAACTAACTTCTTTCGGTTTATTTTCAGTCGATCGTTTTTGAATAATGATTTCGAAAACGACGAAGACCAGTTTCAATATATGAATAATAGTGCTCAGGCATATTTGATTTCCAATCATGTCGATTATGATGCCATGGTAGATTACTTACGGACAGGTATTCACCCTACTCGGATGGTTTGCTTTCTATCATCTTAAAAAAATGCACTGGCACTTGTTCAATCACCTACAAAGTTTTTCAAATCTTGCTTTCAGTTTTAATATTTCCAACAATTCAATTTGAAAGACCTTTTTTGTCCCAATCCGTAATAAATGTTGTCAATCGGACTTATGGTCCTGTAGATCTATCGCGAGACTGTCCTGTATTCCTAAACTATTTGAAAGTATCATGTATAAATCACTACACTTTCATAACATCCACGACTACCCATCTTACATAATTCAAATGTAGTACTTTGAATACCATGCAGACCGTCAATACCATTGATGTTATTGCTACCGACTTCAGCGTGGCATTTGTTAATGTAGTTCATAGGATAATCATTTTTAAACTGGTGGTTTCCCACCAGCATTTTTACATTGGGTGAAATTTTATCTGTTGGAAAGTAGATATCAGGTGCTATTCAGGACATCTACGTCTCTTCCATTTAAGGCGTTTTCCGGAGTGCCCCAAGGCAGGCACTTGAGACCATAAATTTTATTTTAAATAAATGAGAGTTTGTTCTTTTTTTTGTGATGATTTATTTTATTTTTGTCAGCTTCTCGAGAATTAATTCTCCACGAGAATAGTTAAAGTTGACATAGAGCGAATGCTCGAAACTAATGCTTAATGAAAAATCAATAATATAATATAAATTTCACAAAAATAAAAGAACAAACCCTCATTTATTTAAAACGAAATCTATGAAAAGAGCAAAATAACCATCGAAAATAACTTCGATTTTGGGATCTAATTTTGCCATGCTGTGTTTTAACGATATTGAACGCGTAATTGAGAACTCGGCCATTTCTATATGTGCTGACGATATGAAGACTTATAAAGGTAAATTTCAATTTCGTTAGTATATACGAGTATATGGACCTCGAGCTAAACGTCAGCAAGTATTAGTTCGCCTTAACACATTCTCGTAAGCGAATGCAATCCATTTTTCGAAAATATTATATTACTTGTTGTTGGAGTGGAGTTTCATCCGATTGAGATTTGGGTGTTACATGTGACAGCGAATTAAACTTGCAAGATCAGATCGATAATATATCATCAATAGAGCGAAATCTATGCTTGATAAGTGTGGTTCTCTCATCACAATGTTCACGTAACCAGAATCGATGTTTTTGCGTTGCGGGGTAGTTTTGGGAGGACAATTTGAAATTGACTCCTTACCTGAATCGTATAAAATTGATTAATTTACAACCACTAAGCCGTCAAGCGATGGTTCAAATTTTAAATAACCTGATCGCTCTCGCCAACAAAATCTATCATAAAACATAGGACAATCATAATTCCGGCTAAATAATTGTAAGAGACCTCTATTCGGTTCTGTTTATAGTCTAGGCGTTTTCAAATATTCAACAGACGTACCTACGAAATCAGACATCTAAACTGAAATTTATATGCAAATTACTGCAATAATAAAAGCTAAAATATTTGGTGTCGGTGGAAAAAAGGCACAATGTCTCTGTGAATACACAAGATCGAGGATAGGTGGCCAAATCCCTACATGAAATGTAACGCCACCATTATAAATAAGTAAGTCACCGTCTACTCTCAAGAATACTATGTAAGGATCGTAATCGCATCTTGGTATTTACATAAAACTGAAGTACGGGCGTTAACACGTACTGAGTTAGAACAGTCATTAGATTGGACACCCTATAATAAATGATCCTTTGGATCTTGTTAACTAAATGGATTTGGGATATGCAAAACCGGCAACTCACTGTTCTGTTATATCTAGTTCTCGTGGTCGTTGTGTTGTTGGATTGCAAAACCATCCAACGTTACTATACTGTAAATCGACTGTAGTTCTTCTGTTGGAGACAACTACCGCTTGTAAGGTTCAAATTTAGAAATAAAATTATTAAATATCATTGAAATGATCTGGTCTTTCAATTTTTTTTTTTCTCAATCCATTCATTCATATCAGAACTTGTAATTGCCAAAGTTTATCCCAATTTGTTCATCAAAATAAATTAACTCTACCCTGAGGTTAGGAATTTTTACGAAACATGATTTATTGTCCTATGCAGTTGCATAAAAAAATACACCGATAGTGGAATAGACAATTATAGATTTCATAGGTTACGACAGTTATAGACTTCTTAGGTTATCCACGATCTTATACAGTTTTATCTCCACACGAATTCATTTATCCTCTTGGAAATTGCGGTAATTGAACGGAATTCTCTTCTCCCTCGTTCTAGGTTTTTTTCGATTTACCTAGTCCAACCATTTTTTTATTAAAATTTTATTAGTAACATAGAAAGACGTTACGTTAAATTATTTACGAAACACACAAACCAAAATATTTTCTTTTTCTGTGTGTACAGTCAAGAAAATAAATGTTTGTTTTGGGTTTGATTAAATATAAAAAATTATTTCGTGCTGTGTCGCTTAATGTGTAATTTTATTATTGCCCGTAAAATTTATATTGGCGCTATTCCAGTTTTTTGACGTTTGCGCTAGAGTTCTCCTATTGTGTATATTCTCTGTGTAGCCCTGCTGGTTAGGTAAAGACACAAACCATTAGTTAAATGTATTTCCGCTTTTGACAAAATGACGTCACTATACTTTTGTTTTTAAGCAAAACTATGTCAGCTCTAAAACTGTTCCAAAACGGAAATTTTTAAAACCAGATTTGATATTTGCCCTGTAGTGGGCAACCTTTCCCACATTTTAATGTGTTAATTTTATGTTTCCAGTTTCCACCAACTTCTAATCCAACTTATTTTGCTGTATATGCCTTAGACACAAATAGCATAGACACAAATTATCTTCAATAAACTTTTGAAAGAGGTCACTAAATTATTTTCAGCGAAATTACGTTCAAAAGGTGAATATAAAAATTTCCGGTGGTACAAAATTATATTGAGCAGTTTTATTTGAACAAGGATTCTTTATTTAACTAAAAAAGAAAACTTTAAAATTTAAATATGTTAGATCATTTTTCCCGAGAGAAGCAGAACAAAAAAGTGTATATTACCATGGAGCAAGATATATGTATATATTCCTACATGATATTACCACAGGAGGCCAAGTGCGTATCTGTCGTATTACGAGTTACGAGAAGTCGTAATTGGCAATGCCGTAATTGCGACAAAGTACGATTACAGTAGCAAATACGACATTGACAGGGATTCAAAAACGATACGTAAACTCTTTATACAAAACATCGTTAACGAATTGCTTTGTTTAGGTGTTGTTTTTGTTATGTCAAATATAGTTTGTCATAATTTCGGTTGTCAAAAACATAATAAATTTGCAAATATTAGTAATACTGGTAATACGTTAATAATATAATTAAATACACATATTAAAAGTGTAAAATTACAATGGATCCAGTACTTGATTAAATAATTATGATGCTGGCAAATAATTTAAATGAAAAACGATTAATGGCAAAGAAAGGCGGGAAATCAGAGAAAAAATGAACCTTTTGGAAATGTCAGATACACAGTAAGTACAAGAAAATTAAAAAATGTCATACACAAATTATATGAAAATTAATAAATCATTTTTTATTAGATTCGCCAATACAATCAGGATCGGGAAATGTTTTACTCAATATGTGATGATATCCTCCCGCATATGGATGAAGGAATTAGAGCTATAAGGACATCAAACGCAATACAAATCCGTTGTGTTGTGCGTTTACTTGCGAAAGGTTCATACCAAAGGGATGCTGAACAAGATTTCACAATCGGCTTATGTCAAAAGCGCGGTTTCAAAATTATTTATACTGATAATCACTATTATGGAAAAAGTAAAGTCTGCCTAAAGTACATTATATGGCCTTCTACAACCGAGTAAAACGCACTTGTACACCACCATGCCATCGCACAAGAGATGGCATGGCAAACGTCTATGTTTACTAAAACATATTTGTAAACGAGTGAACCAAAATATTTTGGTTCACGTAAAATTAATTTTAAAAACCAGAAAATCCAGTTTTGGGTTTTTTCAGTTTTTGATTTAGGCAAGAAAACGAGGGCAACAATTATCGTCTGCCTATTCGATTTGGATTTTTGCAGGAGCAACACCTCATTACCGCAGCAACATCACTCACTAGACAAACAACAAATATTATTTTATTAGTTAAATTTAAACTTAAAATTAAAAGAAATGTTTTTTTTATTTATTATTATTACTCTTTTTATCAAAGTGCTCCGCAAAATTCGTTACAAACTCATGCGCAGTTTTCTGATTCTGAGGAAAATGAATTTTGTTTCATTTGCATGAGCTGCAAATAATAAGTGTAGATGCAACATATCCTGGAGCTACCCATGATAGTTCAGGGAGTGTTGCTGGATGGTGCTTGGTGCAGATTGAATACTATTTGTTGTGAATTAAGTTCGTGTTGCCGGTCAAAATTTTATCCTGAAACACTATTGCCTGTCATAACAGTATCAGGATGGTTGAAAATTGACTCGCGTAAGTGTAATAATTCAATTACTCTTTCGTAATATAAAATCGTTTTTTTTGGTCCACCTCCAGTTTCTGTAATATACAGCCTCTCTTTGCGGAGTTTTTTTCGTCTGTCCTTCTTTAAATCGTACCAAATCTACAAATATACAAAAATTATTGAAATGTTTTTTTCGGAGCCGTTTGTTTCCCTTAACCGTCCTTTGGCCATATCCGAATTTTGCTCCATGCAGGTTGGCATTTTATTAAATTATGGCGCGTTTGTGCGGTTAGCCCTACACATCACATATAAATAGTATAAACATATATTTCTTTAAATATTTAAATTTAAATAATTTAATACAAACACATGAAACATACAAACAAATAATTCAAGTTTATGTATATACGAGTACTTACATTTTAATCTTGTTGAAATATTAAAAGTTTAATTTACGTTTTAACAAATTTAACGTTTCTCTCGTCATTTGTATGTACTTACAGTATCGGGTTCGTCGAAATCTAAAGTAGACAGAGTAAAAAACTTCCGCTGTTTAATATAAATTTCTTTTTCTCTCTAGTGCACTTAAATTTGACAGTTTGAATAACGAAAAACAATCATTTAATTTTCCTAATCAAGACTTTGTATTTGTGATCAAGACTTTGTATTTGTGATTTTGGTGAAACGTTGACGTATCGTATTTAGTGATATACAAAAAATAGTAAAATAATAAAGCTAAACTTCCACAAACCATTGTGCTATGCCGTTCTCTTAACAAATCTTATGATGTATCAATATTCCGTTGTTGACTAATCGGCTTGGTGGAATTTATGTATTGTGTGCTTGTTATCTTTAGTTGAATTTAACATTTAAACACCAAACCAAATATGATGGATGCCACATAATTATGTGCGTTTTATTAAAATATTTACTTTAAAATTTTAAATTTAGTTTCTATTTCAGATTTAATTTAACTCACCACAATAAAGTTTTACTCACGAATGTTTACTCAAAAAAGTATTTTATTCAACTCAATAAATATTATTTCGCACATAGCTGATAGTAATACTCTCCACAGGACATAGATGTTACTGTATGTATAATTAAATGGTTTCATAACATTTGGAACAATTTTGACATTTAACAAAAGTCAAAATTTTTACGATTTGCCAAAGTTTTTTTTTGTGATACATTGGGCATATAATTACTCAATAAAATGTTAATAACTAATTCGTTTAACAAAATTGTACATAATGTTCGATTATCACAAGCACTATTGAAAAATTTGGGTGGAATATCGTACAATACGTAAGTGGTACAATTTTTTGTTGTACGTCATAACCTCAAATTTAGAAGTTTACGTTTAATTTAGAATTATAAATGAATTGTTACATAACTTCAATTTATTAATATTGTGTACACAGACACCAAAAACGTCATGCTGCAAAATGGTATCCCGATCCCGAGTTCTTACAACAATTTAGCGGAGCCGTAATGTATCCGGATGAGGTGACATCCCAGTGGAAGGTACCACCATGGAATAGTAAAATTGCCCCAGTTGAAAAAACTGTACGTAATTTATCACTTAATTTTGGCCCACAACATCCAGCTGCTCACGGCGTGTTACGTCTGGTGCTCGAACTCGATGGTGAAACAGTGATGAGAGCCGATCCGCATATCGGACTTTTGCACCGAGGAACCGAAAAGCTAATCGAGTATAAAACTTATACACAAGCATTACCATATTTTGATCGACTTGATTATGTTTCGATGATGTGCAATGAGCAATGCTATTCTTTGGCCGTTGAGAAGCTTCTCAATATCGACATCCCGCTCAGAGCAAAATACATTCGAAGTATGTACTTACATAAAGAATTATTTCAATTTCTTATACGTACAATTATTTCCTATTTATTCTAGCACTATTTGGTGAAATAACTCGTATATTAAACCATATTATGGCAGTTGGTACTCACGCCCTTGATATTGGTGCGCTTACTCCGTTCTTTTGGCTATTTGAGGAACGTGAGAAAATGATGGAGTTCTATGAACGTGTATCAGGTGCCCGTATGCACGCGGCTTATGTTCGTCCAGGTGGCGTTTCACAAGATCTTCCGCTCGGCCTACTGGATGACATTTACGAATTCGCATCGAAATTCGCGGAACGATTGGATGAAGTCGAGGACGTATTAACCACAAACCGTATTTGGGTTCAACGAACGCAAGATATTGGTATTGTTTCGGCAGAAGATGCTTTAAATTTAGGATTTAGTGGTGTAATGTTGCGAGGCAGTGGAATCAAATGGGATTTACGAAAAACCCAACCGTACGATGCTTACGATTTAGTTGAGTTTGATGTTCCAATTGGAACAAAAGGCGATTGCTACGATCGCTACTTGTGCCGAGTCGAAGAAATGCGACAATCATTACGCATTATCGATCAGTGCTTGAATCAAATGCCCGCGGGAGAAGTTAAAACTGACGATGCCAAGATCACAACGCCAAGTCGTCATGAAATGAAAGTAAGCGAAATCGTTCCTTACCTCATACCATTTCTCGTAACAATTTTTCTGTTTGTCTTATAGCAATCAATGGAGGCGTTGATTCATCATTTCAAATTATTTACCCAAGGATATCAAGTACCACCGGGCGCGACTTACACAGCGATCGAAGCTCCAAAAGGTGAATTTGGTATTTACCTGGTGGCTGACGGTTCATCGAAGCCGTATCGCTGTAAAATTAAGGCACCTGGCTTCGCTCATTTGGCGGCCGTCGATAAAGTGGGAAAGAATCATATGTTAGCGGATATTGTCGCGATTATTGGTACACTGGATGTTGTATTCGGAGAGATTGATCGATAAATAAGAGGCGCGTAGGAGTTGGTTGAATTATAGTTATGGAAGCAATTATTAAATGAATTAATAAAACAATTATTCAATTGTTTAACTTTGTGATCAGGCAAGTGTTTAATTTCTCTCTATTTTTGGTTGGGGTAAGCATTATAGGTGTTTTTCATCGTAGCGTTCTCAATCGAGGTATCTTTAAAGCAAGTTGAATATGAATACATTGAAAAGGTGGCCGTCGTTTGTTGAGCTTGAACAACAAGCAGATTGTTTCTATGAAATACCATGTCCACTTTTTCTTTTCCTTTATTTTCAATTTAGGATTTCTACTAGGCTGGACCATCTAACTCTAGCTTTGATTTCCATCCATGATTTTCCGAGTTGTTTCGCTTCTGCTTGCATCGTTCGTTTATACGATACAGCTGGTCGTCCGACTTTCCTTTTCCCTTGTGTGTGGCCAATTCGTCTACATTTGCGCTTTTTTATTTCGGCCCCAATGCCTGCTTGATTCATTTGCTTAAGGAGTTCAATATTTGTTATTTTGTTGGGCCAAAGCACCCCAGGATTCTCCTAATGCTTCTAGTTACACTATTATAAACACCTGTAGCTTATTGTTGATCTTATGCGTAAACTTCCAGGCTTCGCAACGCACATCAACACGAATTGAACATTCTTAGCTTGGTGTTGCAGTTCTAAGATGTGTTCCAAACTTTATGTATCATGTTGAATGTTGTTTTAGGTTTATACTTTTAACACTATGCTACTTGGCGAAACACACTAACACTTAATAAACACATTCTATCACTTGTTTAATTATTTCGCAAAAATCATTTTTTTCAAATATTTTAATTAAAATAATTTGTTCAAAAAGTTTAAAAATTACTTGATCGATTTCGACTTGTTAGGCCATCAGAAGTATCTAGAGTAAATACCTAACAAGTCGAATTCGATCGAGTAATTTTTGAACTTTTTGAACAAATTTTTTTAATTAAAAAAAAATGTTTTTTGCGAAATAATTAAACAAGTGATAGAATGTGTTTATTAAGTGTTTTAGGTTTGTTGATTCGTTTTTTATGTCTTCATCTGTTCCACCCGTTTTCGCTAATATACAATCGAGGTATACAAATTGACCTCTTCCATTATTTCTTGGTTAATTTATATCAGTGAATGATGTGTTTCAATGGTGATGCGTGTTGTCTTGATATAATCTGTGTAACTTCGTCCTAGTCTGAAGCTAGCTTATTCCCTATCTGAATTTTCGTTGATCGTCTGTGAAATTCTATCCAAAATGATCATTACTAATATCTTTATGCTTATGTTGAGGAGGGATATACCGCGCCAATTATTTCAGTCTATCAGTGGCCCTATTCTGGTAATTCCTTAGAAATAGGGAATTGGGTAAGGAATTTTCAAAAAATTCTAAAAATCAATTTTTCTGGCCTACGAATAAAAGTTTGATGTAAATATTTGTAAATTGGGAATAATTTACCATAACAAAATTAACAAGGAAACTTATTCCCAATTTATTTTGTTTTCAAAAAATTGCCACTAAATTTTTACTTAAATATGGCCGAAAAAAAAAAAATTTAATGGGAAATTATATGCAAAATCCCCGATAGTTCTAGCCTTACTGATTTTGAACGGATACAATTTATTGTCACAGATTCTGTATGTTTCGGTTATTTTGCGTTATTGATATAGTTTTGAGTAAATCAACGTTTAGGTTGTTGCAATATGTCGCCTCATTCACCTGTAATCCAGGATCGATGGCATAATATGACCGGATTTCAAAATACGAAATTTCCAATAACCGCGCTTTCCAAATGCAACCAACCGTTAATTTCTTACTCAATATTAAATTTTCATTACCTATACTCATTTTGAACCGGAACTTCAACAACAAAAAGTTTTCAATTTTTTTGCGAAAATCCCTAATGGTTAGCCTTACTGATTTTGAACGGATAAAATTTATTGGCACAGATTCTGTATGCTTCGGTTATTTTGCGTTAATGATATAGTTTTGAGTAAATCAACGTTTAGGTTGTTGCAATATGTCGCCTCATTCACCTGTAATCCAGGATCGATGGCATAATATGACCGGATTTCAAAATACGAAATTTCCAATAACCGCGCTTTCCAAATGCAACCAACCGTTAATTTCTTACTCAATATTAAATTTTCATTACCTATACTCATTTTGAACCGGAACTTCAACAACAAAAAGTTTTCAATTTTTTTGCGAAAATCCCTAATGGTTAGCCTTACTGATTTTGAACGGATAAAATTTATTGGCACAGATTCTGTATGCTTCGGTTATTTTGCGTTAATGATATAGTTTTGAGTAAATCAACGTTTAGGTTGTTGCAATATGTCGCCTCATTCACCTGTAATCCAGGATCGATGGCATAATATGACCGGATTTCAAAATACGAAATTTCCAATAACCGCGCTTTCTAAATGCAACCAACCGTTAATTTCTTACTCAATATTAAATTTTCATTACCTATACTCATTTTGAACCGGAACTTCAACAACAAAAAGTTTTCAATTTTTTTGCGAAAATCCCTAATGGTTAGCCTTACTGATTTTGAACGGATAAAATTTATTGGCACAGATTCTGTATGTTTCGGTTATTTTGCGTTATTGATATAGTTTTGAGTAAATCAACGTTTAGGTTGTTGCAATATGTCGCCTCATTCACCTGTAATCCAGGATCGATGGCATAATATGACCGGATTTCAAAATACGAAATTTCCAATAACCGCGCTTTCCAAATGCAACCAACCGTTAATTTCTTACTCAATATTCAATTTTCATTAGCTATACTCATTTTGAACCGGAATCTCAACAATAAAATGTTTTCAATTTTTTTGCGAAAATCCCTGATGGTTAGCCTTACTGATTTTGAACGGATAAAATTTATTGGCACAGATTCTGTATGCTTCGGTTATTTTGCGTTAATGATATAGTTTTGAGTAAATCAACGTTTAGGTTGTTGCAATATGTCGCCTCATTCACCTGTAATCCAGGATCGATGGCATAATATGACCGGATTTCAAAATACGATATTTCCAATAACCGCGCTTTCCAAATGCAACCAACCGTTAATTTCTTACTCAATATTCAATTTTCATTACCTATACTCATTTTGAACCGGAATCTCAACAATAAAATGTTTTCAATTTTTTTGCGAAAATCCCTGACGGTTAGCCTTACTGATTTTGAACGGATAAAATTTATTGGCACAGATTCTGTATGCTTCGGTTATTTTGCGTTAATGATATAGTTTTGAGTAAATCAACGTTTAGGTTGTTGCAATATGTCGCCTCATTCACCTGTAATCCAGGATCGATGGCATAATATGACCGGATTTCAAAATACGAAATTTCCAATAACCGCGCTTTCCAAATGCAACCAACCGTTAATTTCTTACTCAATATTCAATTTTCATTACCTATACTCATTTTGAACCGGAATCTCAACAATAAAATGTTTTCAATTTTTTTGCGAAAATCCCTGATGGTTACCCTTACTGATTTTGAACGGATAAAATTTATTGGCACAGATTCTGTATGTTTCGGTTATTTTGCGTTATTGATATAGTTTTGAGTAAATCAACGTTTAGGTTGTTGCAATATGTCGCCTCATTCACCTGTAATCCAGGATCGATGACATAATATGACCGGATTTCAAAATACGATAATTCCAATAACCGCGCTTTCCAAATGCAACCAACCGTTAATTTCTTACTCAATATTCAATTTTCATTAGCTATACTCATTTTGAACCGGAATCTCAACAATAAAATGTTTTCAATTTTTTTGCGAAAATCCCTGATGGTTAGCCTTACTGATTTTGAACGGATAAAATTTATTGGCACAGATTCTGTATGTTTCGGTTATTTTGCGTTATTGATATAGTTTTGAGTAAATCAACGTTTAGGTTGTTGCAATATGTCGCCTCATTCACCTGTAATCCAGGATCGATGGCATAATATGACCGGATTTCAAAATACGATATTTCCAATAACCGCGCTTTCCAAATGCAACCAACCGTTAATTTCTTACTCAATATTCAATTTTCATTACCTATACTCATTTTGAACCGGAATCTCAACAATAAAATGTTTTCAATTTTTTTGCGAAAATCCCTGACGGTTAGCCTTACTGATTTTGAACGGATAAAATTTATTGGCACAGATTCTGTATGCTTCGGTTATTTTGCGTTAATGATATAGTTTTGAGTAAATCAACGTTTAGGTTGTTGCAATATGTCGCCTCATTCACCTGTAATCCAGGATCGATGGCATAATATGACCGGATTTCAAAATACGAAATTTCCAATAACCGCGCTTTCTAAATGCAACCAACCGTTAATTTCTTACTCAATATTCAATTTTCATTAGCTATACTCATTTTGAACCGGAATCTCAACAATAAAATGTTTTCAATTTTTTTGCGAAAATCCCTGTAGCCTTACTGATTTTGAACGGATAAAATTTATTGGCACAGATTCTGTATGTTTCGGTTATTTTGCGTTAATGATATAGTTTTGAGTAAATCAACGTTTAGGTTGTTGCAATATGTCGCCTCATTCACCTGTAATCCAGGTTCGATGGCATAATATGACCTGATTTCAAAATACGAAATTTCCAATAACCGCGCTTTCTAAATGCAACCAACCGTTAATTTCTTACTCAATATTCAATTTTCATTAGCTATACTCATTTTGAACCGGAATCTCAACAATAAAATGTTTTCAATTTTTTTGCGAAAATCCCTGATGGTTAGCCTTACTGATTTTGAACGGATAAAATTTATTGGCACAGATTCTGTATGTTTCGGTTATTTTGCGTTATTGATATAGTTTTGAGTAAATCAACGTTTAGGTTGTTGCAATATGTCGCCTCATTCACCTGTAATCCAGGTTCGATGGCATAATATGACCGGATTTCAAAATACGATATTTCCAATAACCGCGCTTCCTAAATGCAACCAACCGTTAATTTCTTACTCAATATTCAATTTTCATTATTTATACTCATTTTGAACCGGAATCTCAACAATAAAATGTTTTCAATTTTTTTGCGAAAATCCCTGATGGTTAGCCTTACTGATTTTGAACGGATAAAATTTATTGGCACAGATTCTGTATGCTTCGGTTATTTTGCGTTAATGATATAGTTTTGAGTAAATCAACGTTTAGGTTGTTGCAATATGTCGCCTCATTCACCTGTAATCCAGGTTCGATGGCATAATATGACCTGATTTCAAAATACGAAATTTCCAATAACCGCGCTTTCTAAATGCAACCAACCGTTAATTTCTTACTCAATATTCAATTTTCATTACCTATACTCATTTTGAACCGGAATCCCAACAATAAAATGTTTTCAATTTTTTTGCGAAAATCCCTGGTTAGCCTTACTGATTTTGAACGGATAAAATTTATTGGCACAGATTCTGTATGTTTCGGTTATTTTGCATTATTGATATAGTTTTGAGTAAATCAACGTTTAGGTTGTTGCAATATGTCGCCTCATTCACCTGTAATCCAGGTTCGATGGCATAATATGACCGGATTTCAAAATACGATATTTCCAATAACCGCGCTTTCCAAATGCAACCAACCGTTAATTTCTTACTCAATATTGAATTTTCATTACCTATACTCATTTTGAACCGGAATCTCAACAATAAAATGTTTTCAATTTTTTTGCGAAAATCCCTGATGGTTAGTTAGCCTTACTGATTTTGAACGGATAAAATTTATTGGCACAGATTCTGTATGTTTCGGTTATTTTGCGTTATTGATATAGTTTTGAGTAAATCAACGTTTAGGTTGTTGCAATATGTCGCCTCATTCACCTGTAATCCAGGATCGTTGGCATAATATGACCGGATTTCAAAATACGAAATTTCCAATAACCGCGCTTTCCAAATGCAACCAACCGTTAATTTCTTACTCAATATTCAATTTTCATTACCTATACTCATTTTGAACCGGAATCTCAACAATAAAATGTTTTCAATTTTTTTGCGAAAATCCCTGATGGTTAGCCTTACTGATTTTGAACGGATAAAATTTATTGGCACAGATTCTGTATGCTTCGGTTATTTTGCGTTATTGATATAGTTTTGAGTAAATCAACGTTTAGGTTGTTGCAATATGTCACCTCATTCACCTGTAATCCAGGATCGATGGCATAATATGACCGGATTTCAAAATACGAAATTTCCAATAACCGCGCTTTCCAAATGCAACCAACCGTTAATTTCTTACTCAATATTCAATTTTCATTACCTATACTCATTTTGAACCGGAATCTCAACAATAAAATGTTTTCAATTTTTTTGCGAAAATCCCTGACGGTTAGCCTTACTGATTTTGAACGGATAAAATTTATTGGCACAGATTCTGTATGCTTCGGTTATTTTGCGTTATTGATATAGTTTTGAGTAAATCAACGTTTAGGTTGTTGCAATATGTCGCCTCATTCACCTGTAATCCAGGATCGATGGCATAATATGACCGGATTTCAAAATACGAAATTTCCAATAACCGCGCTTTCCAAATGCAACCAACCGTTAATTTCTTACTCAATATTCAATTTTCATTACCTATACTCATTTTGAACCGGAATCTCAACAATAAAATGTTTTCAATTTTTTTGCGAAAATCCCTGATGGTTAGCCTTACTGATTTTGAACGGATAAAATTTATTGGCACAGATTCTGTATGCTTCGGTTATTTTGCGTTAATGATATAGTTTTGAGTAAATCAACGTTTAGGTTGTTGCAATATGTCGCCTCATTCACCTGTAATCCAGGATCGATGGCATAATATGACCGGATTTCAAAATACGATATTTCCAATAACCGCGCTTTCCAAATGCAACCAACCGTTAATTTCTTACTCAATATTCAATTTTCATTACCTATACTCATTTTGAACCGGAATCTCAACAATAAAATGTTTTCAATTTTTTTGCGAAAATCCCTGATGGTTAGCCTTACTGATTTTGAACGGATAAAATTTATTGGCACAGATTCTGTATGTTTCGGTTATTTTGCGTTATTGATATAGTTTTGAGTAAATCAACGTTTAGGTTGTTGCAATATGTCGCCTCATTCACCTGTAATCCAGGATCGATGGCATAATATGACCGGATTTCAAAATACGAAATTTCCAATAACCGCGCTTTCTAAATGCAACCAACCGTTAATTTCTTACTCAATATTCAATTTTCATTACCTATACTCATTTTGAACCGGAATCCCAACAATAAAATGTTTTCAATTTTTTTGCGAAAATCCCTGATGGTTAGTTAGCCTTACTGATTTTGAACGGATAAAATTTATTGGCACAGATTCTGTATGTTTCGGTTATTTTGCGTTATTGATATAGTTTTGAGTAAATCAACGTTTAGGTTGTTGCAATATGTCGCCTCATTCACCTGTAATCCAGGTTCGATGGCATAATATGACCGGATTTCAAAATACGATATTTCCAATAACCGCGCTTTCCAAATGCAACCAACCGTTAATTTCTTACTCAATATTCAATTTTCATTACCTATACTCATTTTGAACCGGAATCTCAACAATAAAATGTTTTCAATTTTTTTGCGAAAATCCCTGATGGTTAGTTAGCCTTACTGATTTTGAACGGATAAAATTTATTGGCACAGATTCTGTATGTTTCGGTTATTTTGCGTTATTGATATAGTTTTGAGTAAATCAACGTTTAGGTTGTTGCAATATGTCGCCTCATTCACCTGTAATCCAGGATCGATGGCATAATATGACCGGATTTCAAAATACGAAATTTCCAATAACCGCGCTTTCCAAATGCAACCAACCGTTAATTTCTTACTCAATATTCAATTTTCATTACCTATACTCATTTTGAACCGGAATCTCAACAATAAAATGTTTTCAATTTTTTTGCGAAAATCCCTGATGGTTAGCCTTACTGATTTTGAACGGATAAAATTTATTGGCACAGATTCTGTATGCTTCGGTTATTTTGCGTTATTGATATAGTTTTGAGTAAATCAACGTTTAGGTTGTTGCAATATGTCACCTCATTCACCTGTAATCCAGGATCGATGGCATAATATGACCGCATTTCAAAATACGAAATTTCCAATAACCGCGCTTTCCAAATGCAACCAACCGTTAATTTCTTACTCAATATTCAATTTTCATTACCTATACTCATTTTGAACCGGAATCTCAACAATAAAATGTTTTCAATTTTTTTGCGAAAATCCCTGATGGTTAGCCTTACTGATTTTGAACGGATAAAATTTATTGGCACAGATTCTGTATGCTTCGGTTATTTTGCGTTAATGATATAGTTTTGAGTAAATCAACGTTTAGGTTGTTGCAATATGTCGCCTCATTCACCTGTAATCCAGGATCGATGGCATAATATGACCGGATTTCAAAATACGATATTTCCAATAACCGCGCTTTCCAAATGCAACCAACCGTTAATTTCTTACTCAATATTCAATTTTCATTACCTATACTCATTTTGAACCGGAATCTCAACAATAAAATGTTTTCAATTTTTTTGCGAAAATCCCTGATGGTTAGCCTTACTGATTTTGAACGGATAAAATTTATTGGCACAGATTCTGTATGTTTCGGTTATTTTGCGTTATTGATATAGTTTTGAGTAAATCAACGTTTAGGTTGTTGCAATATGTCGCCTCATTCACCTGTAATCCAGGATCGATGGCATAATATGACCGGATTTCAAAATACGAAATTTCCAATAACCGCGCTTTCCAAATGCAACCAACCGTTAATTTCTTACTCAATATTCAATTTTCATTACCTATACTCATTTTGAACCGGAATCTCAACAATAAAATGTTTTCACTTTTTTTGCGAAAATCCCTGTTGGTTAGCCTTACTGATTTTGAACGGATAAAATTTATTGGCACAGATTCTGTATGCTTCGGTTATTTTGCGTTAATGATATAGTTTTGAGTAAATCAACGTTTAGGTTGTTGCAATATGTCGCCTCATTCACCTGTAATCCAGGATCGATGGCATAATATGACCGGATTTCAAAATACGATATTTCCAATAACCGCGCTTTCCAAATGCAACCAACCGTTAATTTCTTACTCAATATTCAATTTTCATTACCTATACTCATTTTGAACCGGAATCTCAACAATAAAATGTTTTCAATTTTTTTGCGAAAATCCCTGACGGTTAGCCTTACTGATTTTGAACGGATAAAATTTATTGGCACAGATTCTGTATGCTTCGGTTATTTTGCGTTAATGATATAGTTTTGAGTAAATCAACGTTTAGGTTGTTGCAATATGTCGCCTCATTCACCTGTAATCCAGGATCGATGGCATAATATGACCGGATTTCAAAATACGATAATTCCAATAACCGCGCTTTCCAAATGCAACCAACCGTTAATTTCTTACTCAATATTCAATTTTCATTAGCTATACTCATTTTGAACCGGAATCTCAACAATAAAATGTTTTCAATTTTTTTGCGAAAATCCCTGATGGTTAGCCTTACTGATTTTGAACGGATAAAATTTATTGGCACAGATTCTGTATGTTTCGGTTATTTTGCGTTATTGATATAGTTTTGAGTAAATCAACGTTTAGGTTGTTGCAATATGTCGCCTCATTCACCTGTAATCCAGGATCGATGGCATAATATGACCGGATTTCAAAATACGAAATTTCCAATAACCGCGCTTTCTAAATGCAACCAACCGTTAATTTCTTACTCAATATTCAATTTTCATTACCTATATTCATTTTGAACCGGAATCCCAACAATAAAATGTTTTCAATTTTTTTGCGAAAATCCCTGGTTAGCCTTACTGATTTTGAACGGATAAAATTTATTGGCACAGATTCTGTATGTTTCGGTTATTTTGCGTTATTGATATAGTTTTGAGTAAATCAACGTTTAGGTTGTTGCAATATGTCGCCTCATTCACCTGTAATCCAGGTTCGATGGCATAATATGACCGGATTTCAAAATATGATATTTCCAATAACCGCGCTTTCCAAATGCAACCAACCGTTAATTTCTTACTCAATATTGAATTTTCATTACCTATACTCATTTTGAACCGGAATCTCAACAATAAAATGTTTTCAATTTTTTTGCGAAAATCCCTGGTTAGCCTTACTGATTTTGAACGGATAAAATTTATTGGCACAGATTCTGTATGCTTCGGTTATTTTGCGTTAATGATATAGTTTTGAGTAAATCAACGTTTAGGTTGTTGCAATATGTCGCCTCATTCACCTGTAATCCAGGATCGATGGCATAATATGACCGGATTTCAAAATACGATAATTCCAATAACCGCGCTTTCCAAATGCAACCAACCGTTAATTTCTTACTCAATATTCAATTTTCATTACCTATACTCATTTTGAACCGGAATCTCAACAATAAAATGTTTTCAATTTTTTTGCGAAAATCCCTGATGGTTAGCCTTACTGATTTTGAACGGATAAAATTTATTGGCACAGATTCTGTATGCTTCGGTTATTTTGCGTTAATGATATAGTTTTGAGTAAATCAACGTTTAGGTTGTTGCAATATGTCGCCTCATTCACCTGTAATCCAGGATCGATGGCATAATATGACCGGATTTCAAAATACGATATTTCCAATAACCGCGCTTTCCAAATGCAACCAACCGTTAATTTCTTACTCAATATTCAATTTTCATTACCTATACTCATTTTGAACCGGAATCTCAACAATAAAATGTTTTCAATTTTTTTGCGAAAATCCCTGACGGTTAGCCTTACTGATTTTGAACGGATAAAATTTATTGGCACAGATTCTGTATGCTTCGGTTATTTTGCGTTAATGATATAGTTTTGAGTAAATCAACGTTTAGGTTGTTGCAATATGTCGCCTCATTCACCTGTAATCCAGGATCGATGGCATAATATGACCGGATTTCAAAATACGATAATTCCAATAACCGCGCTTTCCAAATGCAACCAACCGTTAATTTCTTACTCAATATTCAATTTTCATTAGCTATACTCATTTTGAACCGGAATCTCAACAATAAAATGTTTTCAATTTTTTTGCGAAAATCCCTGATGGTTAGCCTTACTGATTTTGAACGGATAAAATTTATTGGCACAGATTCTGTATGTTTCGGTTATTTTGCGTTATTGATATAGTTTTGAGTAAATCAACGTTTAGGTTGTTGCAATATGTCGCCTCATTCACCTGTAATCCAGGATCGATGGCATAATATGACCGGATTTCAAAATACGATATTTCCAATAACCGCGCTTTCCAAATGCAACCAACCGTTAATTTCTTACTCAATATTCAATTTTCATTACCTATACTCATTTTGAACCGGAATCTCAACAATAAAATGTTTTCAATTTTTTTGCGAAAATCCCTGACGGTTAGCCTTACTGATTTTGAACGGATAAAATTTATTGGCACAGATTCTGTATGCTTCGGTTATTTTGCGTTAATGATATAGTTTTGAGTAAATCAACGTTTAGGTTGTTGCAATATGTCGCCTCATTCACCTGTAATCCAGGATCGATGGCATAATATGACCTGATTTCAAAATACGAAATTTCCAATAACCGCGCTTTCTAAATGCAACCAACCGTTAATTTCTTACTCAATATTCAATTTTCATTAGCTATACTCATTTTGAACCGGAATCTCAACAATAAAATGTTTTCAATTTTTTTGCGAAAATCCCTGATGGTTAGCCTTACTGATTTTGAACGGATAAAATTTATTGGCACAGATTCTGTATGCTTCGGTTATTTTGCGTTAATGATATAGTTTTGAGTAAATCAACGTTTAGGTTGTTGCAATATGTCGCCTCATTCACCTGTAATCCAGGTTCGATGGCATAATATGACCGGATTTCAAAATACGAAATTTCCAATAACCGCGCTTTCTAAATGCAACCAACCGTTAATTTCTTACTCATTATTCAATTTTCATTACCTATACTCATTTTGAACCGCAATCCCATCAATAAAATGTTTTCAATTTTTTTGCGAAAATCCCTGGTTAGCCTTACTGATTTTGAACGGATAAAATTTATTGGCACAGATTCTGTATGTTTCGGTTATTTTGCGTTATTGATATAGTTTTGAGTAAATCAACGTTTAGGTTGTTGCAATATGTCGCCTCATTCACCTGTAATCCAGGTTCGATGGCATAATATGACCGGATTTCAAAATACGATATTTCCAATAACCGCGCTTTCCAAATGCAACCAACCGTTAATTTCTTACTCAATATTGAATTTTCATTACCTATACTCATTTTGAACCGGAATCTCAACAATAAAATGTTTTCAATTTTTTTGCGAAAATCCCTGATGGTTAGTTAGCCTTCCTGATTTTGAACGGATAAATTTTATTGGCACAGATTCTGTATGTTTCGGTTATTTTGCGTTATTGATATAGTTTTGAGTAAATCAACGTTTAGGTTGTTGCAATATGTCGCCTCATTCACCTGTAATCCAGGATCGATGGCATAATATGACCGGATTTCAAAATACGAAATTTCCAATAACCGCGCTTTCTAAATGCAACCAACCGTTAATTTCTTACTCAATATTCAATTTTCATTATCTATACTCATTTTGAACCGGAATCTCAACAATAAAATGTTTTCAATTTTTTTGCGAAAATCCCTGATGGTTAGCCTTACTGATTTTGAACGGATAAAATTTATTGGCACAGATTCTGTATGCTTCGGTTATTTTGCGTTAATGATATAGTTTTGAGTAAATCAACGTTTAGGTTGTTGCAATATGTCGCCTCATTCACCTGTAATCCAGGTTCGATGGCATAATATGACCGGATTTCAAAATACGAAATTTCCAATAACCGCGCTTTCTAAATGCAACCAACCGTTAATTTCTTACTCAATATTCAATTTTCATTACCTATACTCATTTTGAACCGCAATCCCATCAATAAAATGTTTTCAATTTTTTTGCGAAAATCCCTGGTTAGCCTTACTGATTTTGAACGGATAAAATTTATTGGCACAGATTCTGTATGTTTCGGTTATTTTGCGTTATTGATATAGTTTTGAGTAAATCAACGTTTAGGTTGTTGCAATATGTCGCCTCATTCACCTGTAATCCAGGATCGATGGCATAATATGACCGGATTTCAAAATACGATAATTCCAATAACCGCGCTTTCCAAATGCAACCAACCGTTAATTTCTTACTCAATATTCAATTTTCATTAGCTATACTCATTTTGAACCGGAATCTCAACAATAAAATGTTTTCAATTTTTTTGCGAAAATCCCTGATGGTTAGCCTTACTGATTTTGAACGGATAAAATTTATTGGCACAGATTCTGTATGTTTCGGTTATTTTGCGTTATTGATATAGTTTTGAGTAAATCAACGTTTAGGTTGTTGCAATATGTCGCCTCATTCACCTGTAATCCAGGATCGATGGCATAATATGACCGGATTTCAAAATACGATATTTCCAATAACCGCGCTTTCCAAATGCAACCAACCGTTAATTTCTTACTCAATATTCAATTTTCATTACCTATACTCATTTTGAACCGGAATCTCAACAATAAAATGTTTTCAATTTTTTTGCGAAAATCCCTGACGGTTAGCCTTACTGATTTTGAACGGATAAAATTTATTGGCACAGATTCTGTATGCTTCGGTTATTTTGCGTTAATGATATAGTTTTGAGTAAATCAACGTTTAGGTTGTTGCAATATGTCGCCTCATTCACCTGTAATCCAGGATCGATGGCATAATATGACCTGATTTCAAAATACGAAATTTCCAATAACCGCGCTTTCTAAATGCAACCAACCGTTAATTTCTTACTCAATATTCAATTTTCATTAGCTATACTCATTTTGAACCGGAATCTCAACAATAAAATGTTTTCAATTTTTTTGCGAAAATCCCTGATGGTTAGCCTTACTGATTTTGAACGGATAAAATTTATTGGCACAGATTCTGTATGTTTCGGTTATTTTGCGTTATTGATATAGTTTTGAGTAAATCAACGTTTAGGTTGTTGCAATATGTCGCCTCATTCACCTGTAATCCAGGATCGATGGCATAATATGACCGGATTTCAAAATACGAAATTTCCAATAACCGCGCTTTCTAAATGCAACCAACCGTTAATTTCTTACTCAATATTCAATTTTCATTATCTATACTCATTTTGAACCGGAATCTCAACAATAAAATGTTTTCAATTTTTTTGCGAAAATCCCTGATGGTTAGCCTTACTGATTTTGAACGGATAAAATTTATTGGCACAGATTCTGTATGCTTCGGTTATTTTGCGTTAATGATATAGTTTTGAGTAAATCAACGTTTAGGTTGTTGCAATATGTCGCCTCATTCACCTGTAATCCAGGTTCGATGGCATAATATGACCGGATTTCAAAATACGAAATTTCCAATAACCGCGCTTTCTAAATGCAACCAACCGTTAATTTCTTACTCAATATTCAATTTTCATTACCTATACTCATTTTGAACCGCAATCCCATCAATAAAATGTTTTCAATTTTTTTGCGAAAATCCCTGGTTAGCCTTACTGATTTTGAACGGATAAAATTTATTGGCACAGATTCTGTATGTTTCGGTTTTTTTGCGTTATTGATATAGTTTTGAGTAAATCAACGTTTAGGTTGTTGCAATATGTCGCCTCATTCACCTGTAATCCAGGTTCGATGGCATAATATGACCGGATTTCAAAATACGAAATTTCCAATAACCGCGCTTTCCAAATGCAACCAACCGTTAATTTCTTACTCAATATTCAATTTTCATTAGCTATACTCATTTTGAACCGGAATCTCAACAATAAAATGTTTTCAATTTTTTTGCGAAAATCCCTGATGGTTAGCCTTACTGATTTTGAACGGATAAAATTTATTGGCACAGATTCTGTATGCTTCGGTTATTTTGCGTTAATGATATAGTTTTGAGTAAATCAACGTTTAGGTTGTTGCAATATGTCGCCTCATTCACCTGTAATCCAGGATCGATGGCATAATATGACCGGATTTCAAAATACGATATTTCCAATAACCGCGCTTTCCAAATGCAACCAACCGTTAATTTCTTACTCAATATTCAATTTTCATTACCTATACTCATTTTGAACCGGAATCTCAACAATAAAATGTTTTCAATTTTTTTGCGAAAATCCCTGACGGTTAGCCTTACTGATTTTGAACGGATAAAATTTATTGGCACAGATTCTGTATGCTTCGGTTATTTTGCGTTAATGATATAGTTTTGAGTAAATCAACGTTTAGGTTGTTGCAATATGTCGCCTCATTCACCTGTAATCCAGGATCGATGGCATAATATGACCGGATTTCAAAATACGAAATTTCCAATAACCGCGCTTTCCAAATGCAACCAACCGTTAATTTCTTACTCAATATTCAATTTTCATTACCTATACTCATTTTGAACCGGAATCTCAACAATAAAATGTTTTCAATTTTTTTGCGAAAATCCCTGATGGTTACCCTTACTGATTTTGAACGGATAAAATTTATTGGCACAGATTCTGTATGTTTCGGTTATTTTGCGTTATTGATATAGTTTTGAGTAAATCAACGTTTAGGTTGTTGCAATATGTCGCCTCATTCACCTGTAATCCAGGATCGATGACATAATATGACCGGATTTCAAAATACGATAATTCCAATAACCGCGCTTTCCAAATGCAACCAACCGTTAATTTCTTACTCAATATTCAATTTTCATTAGCTATACTCATTTTGAACCGGAATCTCAACAATAAAATGTTTTCAATTTTTTTGCGAAAATCCCTGATGGTTAGCCTTACTGATTTTGAACGGATAAAATTTATTGGCACAGATTCTGTATGTTTCGGTTATTTTGCGTTATTGATATAGTTTTGAGTAAATCAACGTTTAGGTTGTTGCAATATGTCGCCTCATTCACCTGTAATCCAGGATCGATGGCATAATATGACCGGATTTCAAAATACGATATTTCCAATAACCGCGCTTTCCAAATGCAACCAACCGTTAATTTCTTACTCAATATTCAATTTTCATTACCTATACTCATTTTGAACCGGAATCTCAACAATAAAATGTTTTCAATTTTTTTGCGAAAATCCCTGACGGTTAGCCTTACTGATTTTGAACGGATAAAATTTATTGGCACAGATTCTGTATGCTTCGGTTATTTTGCGTTAATGATATAGTTTTGAGTAAATCAACGTTTAGGTTGTTGCAATATGTCGCCTCATTCACCTGTAATCCAGGATCGATGGCATAATATGACCTGATTTCAAAATACGAAATTTCCAATAACCGCGCTTTCTAAATGCAACCAACCGTTAATTTCTTACTCAATATTCAATTTTCATTAGCTATACTCATTTTGAACCGGAATCTCAACAATAAAATGTTTTCAATTTTTTTGCGAAAATCCCTGATGGTTAGCCTTACTGATTTTGAACGGATAAAATTTATTGGCACAGATTCTGTATGTTTCGGTTATTTTGCGTTATTGATATAGTTTTGAGTAAATCAACGTTTAGGTTGTTGCAATATGTCGCCTCATTCACCTGTAATCCAGGATCGATGGCATAATATGACCGCATTTCAAAATACGAAATTTCCAATAACCGCGCTTTCTAAATGCAACCAACCGTTAATTTCTTACTCAATATTCAATTTTCATTATCTATACTCATTTTGAACCGGAATCTCAACAATAAAATGTTTTCAATTTTTTTGCGAAAATCCCTGATGGTTAGCCTTACTGATTTTGAACGGATAAAATTTATTGGCACAGATTCTGTATGCTTCGGTTATTTTGCGTTAATGATATAGTTTTGAGTAAATCAACGTTTAGGTTGTTGCAATATGTCGTCTCATTCACCTGTAATCCAGGTTCGATGGCATAATATGACCTGATTTCAAAATACGAAATTTCCAATAACCGCGCTTTCTAAATGCAACCAACCGTTAATTTCTTACTCAATATTCAATTTTCATTACCTATACTCATTTTGAACCGCAATCCCAACAATAAAATGTTTTCAATTTTTTTGCGAAAATCCCTGGTTAGCCTTACTGATTTTGAACGGATAAAATTTATTGGCACAGATTCTGTATGTTTCGGTTATTTTGCGTTATTGATATAGTTTTGAGTAAATCAACGTTTAGGTTGTTGCAATATGTCGCCTCATTCACCTGTAATCCAGGTTCGATGGCATAATATGACCGGATTTCAAAATACGATATTTCCAATAACCGCGCTTTCCAAATGCAACCAACCGTTAATTTCTTACTCAATATTCAATTTTCATTACCTATACTCATTTTGAACCGGAATCTCAACAATAAAATGTTTTCAATTTTTTTGCGAAAATCCCTGATGGTTAGTTAGCCTTACTGATTTTGAACGGATAAAATTTATTGGAACAGATTCTGTATGTTTCGGTTATTTTGCGTTATTGATATAGTTTTGAGTAAATCAACGTTTAGGTTGTTGCAATATGTCGCCTCATTCACCTGTAATCCAGGTTCGATGGCATAATATGACCTGATTTCAAAATACGAAATTTCCAATAACCGCGCTTTCTAAATGCAACCAACCGTTAATTTCTTACTCAATATTCAATTTTCATTACCTATACTCATTTTGAACCGCAATCCCAACAATAAAATGTTTTCAATTTTTTTGCGAAAATCCCTGATGGTTAGTTAGCCTTACTGATTTTGAACGGATAAAATTTATTGGCACAGATTCTGTATGTTTCGGTTATTTTGCGTTATTGATATAGTTTTGAGTAAATCAACGTTTAGGTTGTTGCAATATGTCGCCTCATTCACCTGTAATCCAGGTTCGATGGCATAATATGACCGGATTTCAAAATACGAAATTTCCAATAACCGCGCTTTCCAAATGCAACCAACCGTTAATTTCTTACTCAATATTCAATTTTCATTACCTATACTCAATTTGAACCGGAATCTCAACAATAAAATGTTTTCAATTTTTTTGCGAAAATCCCTGATGGTTAGCCTTACTGATTTTGAACGGATAAAATTTATTGGCACAGATTCTGTATGTTTCGGTTATTTTGCGTTATTGATATAGTTTTGAGTAAATCAACGTTTAGGTTGTTGCAATATGTCACCTCATTCACCTGTAATCCAGGATCGATGGCATAATATGACCGGATTTCAAAATACGAAATTTCCAATAACCGCGCTTTCCAAATGCAACCAACCGTTAATTTCTTACTCAATATTCAATTTTCATTAGCTATACTCATTTTGAACCGGAATCTCAACAATAAAATGTTTTCAATTTTTTTGCGAAAATCCCTGATGGTTAGCCTTACTGATTTTGAACGGATAAAATTTATTGGCACAGATTCTGTATGCTTCGGTTATTTTGCGTTAATGATATAGTTTTGAGTAAATCAACGTTTAGGTTGTTGCAATATGTCGCCTCATTCACCTGTAATCCAGGATCGATGGCATAATATGACCTGATTTCAAAATACGATATTTCCAATAACCGCGCTTTCCAAATGCAACCAACCGTTAATTTCTTACTCAATATTCAATTTTCATTACCTATACTCATTTTGAACCGGAATCTCAACAATAAAATGTTTTCAATTTTTTTGCGAAAATCCCTGACGGTTAGCCTTACTGATTTTGAACGGATAAAATTTATTGGCACAGATTCTGTATGCTTCGGTTATTTTGCGTTAATGATATAGTTTTGAGTAAATCAACGTTTAGGTTGTTGCAATATGTCGCCTCATTCACCTGTAATCCAGGATCGATGGCATAATATGACCGGATTTCAAAATACGAAATTTCCAATAACCGCGCTTTCCAAATGCAACCAACCGTTAATTTCTTACTCAATATTCAATTTTCATTACCTATACTCATTTTGAACCGGAATCTCAACAATAAAATGTTTTCAATTTTTTTGCGAAAATCCCTGATGGTTAGCCTTACTGATTTTGAACGGATAAAATTTATTGGCACAGATTCTGTATGCTTCGGTTATTTTGCGTTAATGATATAGTTTTGAGTAAATCAACGTTTAGGTTGTTGCAATATGTCGCCTCATTCACCTGTAATCCAGGATCGATGGCATAATATGACCGGATTTCAAAATACGAAATTTCCAATAACCGCGCTTTCCAAATGCAACCAACCGTTAATTTCTTACTCAATATTCAATTTTCATTACCTATACTCATTTTGAACCGGAATCTCAACAATAAAATGTTTTCAATTTTTTTGCGAAAATCCCTGATGGTTAGCCTTACTGATTTTGAACGGATAAAATTTATTGGCACAGATTCTGTATGCTTCGGTTATTTTGCGTTAATGATATAGTTTTGAGTAAATCAACGTTTAGGTTGTTGCAATATGTCGCCTCATTCACCTGTAATCCAGGTTCGATGGCATAATATGACCGGATTTCAAAATACGATATTTCCAATAACCGCGCGTTCCAAATGCAACCAACCGTTAATTTCTTACTCAATATTCAATTTTCATTACCTATACTCATTTTGAACCGGAATCTCAACAATAAAATGTTTTCAATTTTTTTGCGAAAATCCCTGATGGTTAGCCTTACTGATTTTGAACGGATAAAATTTATTGGCACAGATTCTGTATGCTTCGGTTATTTTGCGTTAATGATATAGTTTTGAGTAAATCAACGTTTAGGTTGTTGCAATATGTCGCCTCATTCACCTGTAATCCAGGATCGATGGCATAATATGACCGGATTTCAAAATACGAAATTTCCAATAACCGCGCTTTCCAAATGCAACCAACCGTTAATTTCTTACTCAATATTCAATTTTCATTACCTATACTCATTTTGAACCGGAATCTCAACAATAAAATGTTTTCAATTTTTTTGCGAAAATCCCTGATGGTTAGCCTTACTGATTTTGAACGGATAAAATTTATTGGCACAGATTCTGTATGCTTCGGTTATTTTGCGTTAATGATATAGTTTTGAGTAAATCAACGTTTAGGTTGTTGCAATATGTCGCCTCATTCACCTGTAATCCAGGATCGATGGCATAATATGGCCGGATTTCAAAATACGAAATTTCCAATAACCGCGCTTTCCAAATGCAACCAACCGTTAATTTCTTACTCAATATTCAATTTTCATTACATATACTCATTTTGAACCGGAATCTCAACAATAAAATGTTTTCAATTTTTTTGCGAAAATCCCTGATGGTTAGCCTTACTGATTTTGAACGGATAAAATTTATTGGCACAGATTCTGTATGCTTCGGTTATTTTGCGTTAATGATATAGTTTTGAGTAAATCAACGTTTAGGTTGTTGCAATATGTCGTCTCATTCACCTGTAATCCAGGTTCGATGGCATAATATGACCGGATTTCAAAATACGAAATTTCCAATAACCGCGCTTTCCAAATGCAACCAACCGTTAATTTCTTACTCAATATTCAATTTTCATTACCTATACTCATTTTGAACCGGAATCTCAACAATAAAATGTTTTCAATTTTTTTGCGAAAATCCCTGATGGTTGCCTTACTGATTTTGAACGGATAAAATTTATTGGCACAGATTCTGTATGCTTCGGTTATTTTGCGTTAATGATATAGTTTTGAGTAAATCAACGTTTAGGTTGTTGCAATATGTCGCCTCATTCACCTGTAATCCAGGATCGATGGCATAATATGACCGGATTTCAAAATACGATATTTAGAATAACAGTGCTTTCCAAATGCAACCAACCGTTAATTTCTTACTCAATATTCAATTTTCATTAGCTATACTCATTTTGAACCGGAATCTCAACAATAAAATGTTTTCAATTTTTTTGCGAAAATCCCTGATGGTTAGCCTTACTGATTTTGAACGGATAAAATTTATTGGCACAGATTCTGTATGCTTCGGTTATTTTGCGTTAATGATATAGTTTTGAGTAAATCAACGTTTAGGTTGTTGCAATATGTCGCCTCATTCACCTGTAATCCAGGATCGATGGCATAATATGGCCGGATTTCAAAATACGAAATTTCCAATAACCGCGCTTTCCAAATGCAACCAACCGTTAATTTCTTACTCAATATTCAATTTTCATTACCTATACTCATTTTGAACCGGAATCTCAACAATAAAATGTTTTCAATTTTTTTGCGAAAATCCCTGATGAGCCTTACTGATTTTGAACGGATAAAATTTATTGGCACAGATTCTGTATGTTTCGGTTATTTTGCGTTATTGATATAGTTTTGAGTAAATCAACATTTAGGTTGTTGCAATATGTCGCCTCATTCACCTGTAATCCAGGTTCGATGGCATAATATGATCGGATTTCAAAATACGATATTTCCAATAACCGCGCTTTCCAAATGCAACCAACCGTTAATTTCTTACTCAATATTCAATTTTCATTACCTATACTCATTTTGAACCGGAATCTCAACAATAAAATGTTTTCAATTTTTTTGCGAAAATCCCTGATGGTTAGCCTTACTGATTTTGAACGGATAAAATTTATTGGCACAGATTCTGTATGCTTCGGTTATTTTGCGTTAATGATATAGTTTTGAGTAAATCAACGTTTAGGTTGTTGCAATATGTCGTCTCATTCACCTGTAATCCAGGTTCGATGGCATAATATGACCGGATTTCAAAATACGAAATTTCCAATAACCGCGCTTTCCAAATGCAACCAACCGTTAATTTCTTACTCAATATTCAATTTTCATTACCTATACTCATTTTGAACCGGAATCTCAACAATAAAATGTTTTCAATTTTTTTGCGAAAATCCCTGATGGTTGCCTTACTGATTTTGAACGGATAACATTTATTGGCACAGATTCTGTATGCTTCGGTTATTTTGCGTTAATGATATAGTTTTGAGTAAATCAACGTTTAGGTTGTTGCAATATGTCGCCTCATTCACCTGTAATCCAGGATCGATGGCATAATATGGCCGGATTTCAAAATACGAAATTTCCAATAACCGCGCTTTCCAAATGCAACCAACCGTTAATTTCTTACTCAATATTCAATTTTCATTACCTATACTCATTTTGAACCGGAATCTCAACAATAAAATGTTTTCAATTTTTTTGCGAAAATCCCTGATGGTTGCCTTACTGATTTTGAACGGATAAAATTTATTGGCACAGATTCTGTATGCTTCGGTTATTTTGCGTTAATGATATAGTTTTGAGTAAATCAACGTTTAGGTTGTTGCAATATGTCGCCTCATTCACCTGTAATCCAGGATCGATGGCATAATATGACCGGATTTCAAAATACGATATTTAGAATAACAGTGCTTTCCAAATGCAACCAACCGTTAATTTCTTACTCAATATTCAATTTTCATTAGCTATACTCATTTTGAACCGGAATCTCAACAATAAAATGTTTTCAATTTTTTTGCGAAAATCCCTGATGGTTAGCCTTACTGATTTTGAACGGATAAAATTTATTGGCACAGATTCTGTATGCTTCGGTTATTTTGCGTTAATGATATAGTTTTGAGTAAATCAACGTTTAGGTTGTTGCAATATGTCGCCTCATTCACCTGTAATCCAGGATCGATGGCATAATATGACCTGATTTCAAAATACGAAATTTCCAATAACCGCGCTTTCTAAATGCAACCAACCGTTAATTTCTTACTCAATATTCAATTTTCATTAGCTATACTCATTTTGAACCGGAATCTCAACAATAAAATGTTTTCAATTTTTTTGCGAAAATCCCTGATGGTTAGCCTTACTGATTTTGAACGGATAAAATTTATTGGCACAGATTCTGTATGTTTCGGTTATTTTGCGTTATTGATATAGTTTTGAGTAAATCAACGTTTAGGTTGTTGCAATATGTCGCCTCATTCACCTGTAATCCAGGATCGATGGCATAATATGACCGGATTTCAAAATACGAAATTTCCAATAACCGCGCTTTCTAAATGCAACCAACCGTTAATTTCTTACTCAATATTCAATTTTCATTATCTATACTCATTTTGAACCGGAATCTCAACAATAAAATGTTTTCAATTTTTTTGCGAAAATCCCTGATGGTTAGCCTTACTGATTTTGAACGGATAAAATTTATTGGCACAGATTCTGTATGCTTCGGTTATTTTGCGTTAATGATATAGTTTTGAGTAAATCAACGTTTAGGTTGTTGCAATATGTCGTCTCATTCACCTGTAATCCAGGTTCGATGGCATAATATGACCTGATTTCAAAATACGAAATTTCCAATAACCGCGCTTTCTAAATGCAACCAACCGTTAATTTCTTACTCAATATTCAATTTTCATTACCTATACTCATTTTGAACCGCAATCCCAACAATAAAATGTTTTCAATTTTTTTGCGAAAATCCCTGGTTAGCCTTACTGATTTTGAACGGATAAAATTTATTGGCACAGATTCTGTATGTTTCGGTTATTTTGCGTTATTGATATAGTTTTGAGTAAATCAACGTTTAGGTTGTTGCAATATGTCGCCTCATTCACCTGTAATCCAGGTTCGATGGCATAATATGACCGGATTTCAAAATACGATATTTCCAATAACCGCGCTTTCCAAATGCAACCAACCGTTAATTTCTTACTCAATATTGAATTTTCATTACCTATACTCATTTTGAACCGGAATCTCAACAATAAAATGTTTTCAATTTTTTTGCGAAAATCCCTGATGGTTAGTTAGCCTTACTGATTTTGAACGGATAAAATTTATTGGCACAGATTCTGTATGTTTCGGTTATTTTGCGTTATTGATATAGTTTTGAGTAAATCAACGTTTAGGTTGTTGCAATATGTCGCCTCATTCACCTGTAATCCAGGTTCGATGGCATAATATGACCTGATTTCAAAATACGAAATTTCCAATAACCGCGCTTTCTAAATGCAACCAACCGTTAATTTCTTACTCAATATTCAATTTTCATTACCTATACTCATTTTGAACCGCAATCCCAACAATAAAATGTTTTCAATTTTTTTGCGAAAATCCCTGATGGTTAGTTAGCCTTACTGATTTTGAACGGATAAAATTTATTGGCACAGATTCTGTATGTTTCGGTTATTTTGCGTTATTGATATAGTTTTGAGTAAATCAACGTTTAGGTTGTTGCAATATGTCGCCTCATTCACCTGTAATCCAGGTTCGATGGCATAATATGACCGGATTTCAAAATACGAAATTTCCAATAACCGCGCTTTCCAAATGCAACCAACCGTTAATTTCTTACTCAATATTCAATTTTCATTACCTATACTCAATTTGAACCGGAATCTCAACAATAAAATGTTTTCAATTTTCTTGCGAAAATCCCTGATGGTTAGCCTTACTGATTTTGAACGGATAAAATTTATTGGCACAGATTCTGTATGTTTCGGTTATTTTGCGTTATTGATATAGTTTTGAGTAAATCAACGTTTAGGTTGTTGCAATATGTCACCTCATTCACCTGTAATCCAGGATCGATGGCATAATATGACCGGATTTCAAAATACGAAATTTCCAATAACCGCGCTTTCCAAATGCAACCAACCGTTAATTTCTTACTCAATATTCAATTTTCATTAGCTATACTCATTTTGAACCGGAATCTCAACAATAAAATGTTTTCAATTTTTTTGCGAAAATCCCTGATGGTTAGCCTTACTGATTTTGAACGGATAAAATTTATTGGCACAGATTCTGTATGCTTCGGTTATTTTGCGTTAATGATATAGTTTTGAGTAAATCAACGTTTAGGTTGTTGCAATATGTCGCCTCATTCACCTGTAATCCAGGATCGATGGCATAATATGACCTGATTTCAAAATACGATATTTCCAATAACCGCGCTTTCCAAATGCAACCAACCGTTAATTTCTTACTCAATATTCAATTTTCATTACCTATACTCATTTTGAACCGGAATCTCAACAATAAAATGTTTTCAATTTTTTTGCGAAAATCCCTGACGGTTAGCCTTACTGATTTTGAACGGATAAAATTTATTGGCACAGATTCTGTATGCTTCGGTTATTTTGCGTTAATGATATAGTTTTGAGTAAATCAACGTTTAGGTTGTTGCAATATGTCGCCTCATTCACCTGTAATCCAGGATCGATGGCATAATATGACCGGATTTCAAAATACGATATTTCCAATAACCGCGCGTTCCAAATGCAACCAACCGTTAATTTCTTACTCAATATTCAATTTTCATTACCTATACTCATTTTGAACCGGAATCTCAACAATAAAATGTTTTCAATTTTTTTGCGAAAATCCCTGATGGTTAGCCTTACTGATTTTGAACGGATAAAATTTATTGGCACAGATTCTGTATGCTTCGGTTATTTTGCGTTAATGATATAGTTTTGAGTAAATCAACGTTTAGGTTGTTGCAATATGTCGCCTCATTCACCTGTAATCCAGGATCGATGGCATAATATGACCGGATTTCAAAATACGAAATTTCCAATAACCGCGCTTTCCAAATGCAACCAACCGTTAATTTCTTACTCAATATTCAATTTTCATTACCTATACTCATTTTGAACCGGAATCTCAACAATAAAATGTTTTCAATTTTTTTGCGAAAATCCCTGATGGTTAGCCTTACTGATTTTGAACGGATAAAATTTATTGGCACAGATTCTGTATGCTTCGGTTATTTTGCGTTAATGATATAGTTTTGAGTAAATCAACGTTTAGGTTGTTGCAATATGTCGCCTCATTCACCTGTAATCCAGGATCGATGGCATAATATGGCCGGATTTCAAAATACGAAATTTCCAATAACCGCGCTTTCCAAATGCAACCAACCGTTAATTTCTTACTCAATATTCAATTTTCATTACCTATACTCATTTTGAACCGGAATCTCAACAATAAAATGTTTTCAATTTTTTTGCGAAAATCCCTGATGGTTAGCCTTACTGATTTTGAACGGATAAAATTTATTGGCACAGATTCTGTATGCTTCGGTTATTTTGCGTTAATGATATAGTTTTGAGTAAATCAACGTTTAGGTTGTTGCAATATGTCGCCTCATTCACCTGTAATCCAGGATCGATGGCATAATATGACCGGATTTCAAAATACGAAATTTCCAATAACCGCGCTTTCCAAATGCAACCAACCGTTAATTTCTTACTCAATATTCAATTTTCATTACCTATACTCATTTTGAACCGGAATCTCAACAATAAAATGTTTTCAATTTTTTTGCGAAAATCCCTGATGGTTAGCCTTACTGATTTTGAACGGATAAAATTTATTGGCACAGATTCTGTATGCTTCGGTTATTTTGCGTTAATGATATAGTTTTGAGTAAATCAACGTTTAGGTTGTTGCAATATGTCGCCTCATTCACCTGTAATCCAGGTTCGATGGCATAATATGACCGGATTTCAAAATACGATATTTCCAATAACCGCGCGTTCCAAATGCAACCAACCGTTAATTTCTTACTCAATATTCAATTTTCATTACCTATACTCATTTTGAACCGGAATCTCAACAATAAAATGTTTTCAATTTTTTTGCGAAAATCCCTGATGGTTAGCCTTACTGATTTTGAACGGATAAAATTTATTGGCACAGATTCTGTATGCTTCGGTTATTTTGCGTTAATGATATAGTTTTGAGTAAATCAACGTTTAGGTTGTTGCAATATGTCGCCTCATTCACCTGTAATCCAGGATCGATGGCATAATATGACCGGATTTCAAAATACGAAATTTCCAATAACCGCGCTTTCCAAATGCAACCAACCGTTAATTTCTTACTCAATATTCAATTTTCATTACCTATACTCATTTTGAACCGGAATCTCAACAATAAAATGTTTTCAATTTTTTTGCGAAAATCCCTGATGGTTAGCCTTACTGATTTTGAACGGATAAAATTTATTGGCACAGATTCTGTATGCTTCGGTTATTTTGCGTTAATGATATAGTTTTGAGTAAATCAACGTTTAGGTTGTTGCAATATGTCGTCTCATTCACCTGTAATCCAGGTTCGATGGCATAATATGACCGGATTTCAAAATACGAAATTTCCAATAACCGCGCTTTCCAAATGCAGCCAACCGTTAATTTCTTACTCAATATTCAATTTTCATTACCTATACTCATTTTGAACCGGAATCTCAACAATAAAATGTTTTCAATTTTTTTGCGAAAATCCCTGATGGTTGCCTTACTGATTTTGAACGGATAAAATTTATTGGCACAGATTCTGTATGCTTCGGTTATTTTGCGTTAATGATATAGTTTTGAGTAAATCAACGTTTAGGTTGTTGCAATATGTCGCCTCATTCACCTGTAATCCAGGATCGATGGCATAATATGACCGGATTTCAAAATACGATATTTAGAATAACAGTGCTTTCCAAATGCAACCAACCGTTAATTTCTTACTCAATATTCAATTTTCATTAGCTATACTCATTTTGAACCGGAATCTCAACAATAAAATGTTTTCAATTTTTTTGCGAAAATCCCTGATGGTTAGCCTTACTGATTTTGAACGGATAAAATTTATTGGCACAGATTCTGTATGCTTCGGTTATTTTGCGTTAATGATATAGTTTTGAGTAAATCAACGTTTAGGTTGTTGCAATATGTCGCCTCATTCACCTGTAATCCAGGATCGATGGCATAATATGGCCGGATTTCAAAATACGAAATTTCCAATAACCGCGCTTTCCAAATGCAACCAACCGTTAATTTCTTACTCAATATTCAATTTTCATTACCTATACTCATTTTGAACCGGAATCTCAACAATAAAATGTTTTCAATTTTTTTGCGAAAATCCCTGATGGTTAGCCTTACTGATTTTGAACGGATAAAATTTATTGGCACAGATTCTGTATGCTTCGGTTATTTTGCGTTAATGATATAGTTTTGAGTAAATCAACGTTTAGGTTGTTGCAATATGTCGTCTCATTCACCTGTAATCCAGGTTCGATGGCATAATATGACCGGATTTCAAAATACGAAATTTCCAATAACCGCGCTTTCCAAATGCAACCAACCGTTAATTTCTTACTCAATATTCAATTTTCATTACCTATACTCATTTTGAACCGGAATCTCAACAATAAAATGTTTTCAATTTTTTTGCGAAAATCCCTGATGGTTGCCTTACTGATTTTGAACGGATAAAATTTATTGGCACAGATTCTGTATGCTTCGGTTATTTTGCGTTAATGATATAGTTTTGAGTAAATCAACGTTTAGGTTGTTGCAATATGTCGCCTCATTCACCTGTAATCCAGGATCGATGGCATAATATGACCGGATTTCAAAATACGATATTTAGAATAACAGTGCTTTCCAAATGCAACCAACCGTTAATTTCTTACTCAATATTCAATTTTCATTAGCTATACTCATTTTGAACCGGAATCTCAACAATAAAATGTTTTCAATTTTTTTGCGAAAATCCCTGATGGTTAGCCTTACTGATTTTGAACGGATAAAATTTATTGGCACAGATTCTGTATGTTTCGGTTATTTTGCGTTAATGATATAGTTTTGAGTAAATCAACGTTTAGGTTGTTGCAATATGTCGCCTCATTCACCTGTAATCCAGGATCGATGGCATAATATGACCGGATTTCAAAATACGATAATTCCAATAACCGCGCTTTCCAAATGCAACCAACCGTTAATTTCTTACTCAATATTCAATTTTCATTAGCTATACTCATTTTGAACCGGAATCTCAACAATAAAATGTTTTCAATTTTTTTGCGAAAATCCCTGATGGTTAGCCTTACTGATTTTGAACGGATAAAATTTATTGGCACAGATTCTGTATGCTTCGGTTATTTTGCGTTAATGATATAGTTTTGAGTAAATCAACGTTTAGGTTGTTGCAATATGTCGCCTCATTCACCTGTAATCCAGGATCGATGGCATAATATGACCGGATTTCAAAATACGATATTTCCAATAACCGCGCTTTCCAAATGCAACCAACCGTTAATTTCTTACTCAATATTCAATTTTCATTAGCTATACTCATTTTGAACCGGAATCTCAACAATAAAATGTTTTCAATTTTTTTGCGAAAATCCCTGATGGTTAGCCTTACTGATTTTGAACGGATAAAATTTATTGGCACAGATTCTGTATGTTTCGGTTATTTTGCGTTAATGATATAGTTTTGAGTAAATCAACGTTTAGGTTGTTGCAATATGTCGCCTCATTCACCTGTAATCCAGGATCGATGGCATAATATGACCGGATTTCAAAATACGATATTTCCAATAACCGCGCTTTCCAAATGCAACCAACCGTTAATTTCTTACTCAATATTCAATTTTCATTAGCTATACTCATTTTGAACCGGAATCTCAACAATAAAATGTTTTCAATTTTTTTGCGAAAATCCCTGATGGTTAGCCTTACTGATTTTGAACGGATAAAATTTATTGGCACAGATTCTGTATGTTTCGGTTATTTTGCGTTAATGATATAGTTTTGAGTAAATCAACGTTTATGTTGTTGCAATATGTCGCCTCATTCACCTGTAATCCAGGATCGATGGCATAATATGACCGGATTTCAAAATACGATAATTCCAATAACCGCGCTTTCCAAATGCAACCAACCGTTAATTTCTTACTCAATATTCAATTTTCATTAGCTATACTCATTTTGAACCGGAATCTCAACAATAAAATGTTTTCAATTTTTTTGCGAAAATCCCTGATGGTTAGCCTTACTGATTTTGAACGGATAAAATTTATTGGCACAGATTCTGTATGCTTCGGTTATTTTGCGTTAATGATATAGTTTTGAGTAAATCAACGTTTAGGTTGTTGCAATATGTCGCCTCATTCACCTGTAATCCAGGATCGATGGCATAATATGACCGGATTTCAAAATACGATATTTCCAATAACCGCGCTTTCCAAATGCAACCAACCGTTAATTTCTTACTCAATATTCAATTTTCATTAGCTATACTCATTTTGAACCGGAATCTCAACAATAAAATGTTTTCAATTTTTTTGCGAAAATCCCTGATGGTTAGCCTTACTGATTTTGAACGGATAAAATTTATTGGCACAGATTCTGTATGTTTCGGTTATTTTGCGTTAATGATATAGTTTTGAGTAAATCAACGTTTAGGTTGTTGCAATATGTCGCCTCATTCACCTGTAATCCAGGATCGATGGCATAATATGACCGGATTTCAAAATACGATATTTCCAATAACCGCGCTTTCCAAATGCAACCAACCGTTAATTTCTTACTCAATATTCAATTTTCATTACCTATACTCATTTTGAACCGGAATCTCAACAATAAAATGTTTTCAATTTTTTTGCGAAAATCCCTGATGAGCCTTACTGATTTTGAACGGATAAAATTTATTGGCACAGATTCTGTATGCTTCGGTTATTTTGCGTTAATGATATAGTTTTGAGTAAATCAACGTTTAGGTTGTTGCAATATGTCGCCTCATTCACCTGTAATCCAGGATCGATGGCATAATATGACCGGATTTCAAAATACGATAATCCCAATAACCGCGCTTTCCAAATGCAACCAACCGTTAATTTCTTACTCAATATTCAATTTTCATTAGCTATACTCATTTTGAACCGGAATCTCAACAATAAAATGTTTTCAATTTTTTTGCGAAAATCCCTGATGGTTAGCCTTACTGATTTTGAACGGATAAAATTTATTGGCACAGATTCTGTATGCTTCGGTTATTTTGCGTTAATGATATAGTTTTGAGTAAATCAACGTTTAGGTTGTTGCAATATGTCGCCTCATTCACCTGTAATCCAGGATCGATGGCATAATATGACCGGATTTCAAAATACGATATTTCCAATAACCGCGCTTTCCAAATGCAACCAACCGTTAATTTCTTACTCAATATTCAATTTTCATTAGCTATACTCATTTTGAACCGGAATCTCAACAATAAAATGTTTTCAATTTTTTTGCGAAAATCCCTGATGGTTAGCCTTACTGATTTTGAACGGATAAAATTTATTGGCACAGATTCTGTATGTTTCGGTTATTTTGCGTTAATGATATAGTTTTGAGTAAATCAACGTTTAGGTTGTTGCAATATGTCGCCTCATTCACCTGTAATCCAGGATCGATGGCATAATATGACCGGATTTCAAAATACGATATTTCCAATAACCGCGCTTTCCAAATGCAACCAACCGTTAATTTCTTACTCAATATTCAATTTTCATTAGCTATACTCATTTTGAACCGGAATCTCAACAATAAAATGTTTTCAATTTTTTTGCGAAAATCCCTGATGGTTAGCCTTACTGATTTTGAACGGATAAAATTTATTGGCACAGATTCTGTATGCTTCGGTTATTTTGCGTTAATGATATAGTTTTGAGTAAATCAACGTTTAGGTTGTTGCAATATGTCGCCTCATTCACCTGTAATCCAGGATCGATGGCATAATATGACCGGATTTCAAAATACGATATTTCCAATAACCGCGCTTTCCAAATGCAACCAACCGTTAATTTCTTACTCAATATTCAATTTTCATTAGCTATACTCATTTTGAACCGGAATCTCAACAATAAAATGTTTTCAATTTTTTTGCGAAAATCCCTGATGGTTAGCCTTACTGATTTTGAACGGATAAAATTTATTGGCACAGATTCTGTATGTTTCGGTTATTTTGCGTTAATGATATAGTTTTGAGTAAATCAACGTTTAGGTTGTTGCAATATGTCGCCTCATTCACCTGTAATCCAGGATCGATGGCATAATATGACCGGATTTCAAAATACGATATTTCCAATAACCGCGCTTTCCAAATGCAACCAACCGTTAATTTCTTACTCAATATTCAATTTTCATTACCTATACTCATTTTGAACCGGAATCTCAACAATAAAATGTTTTCAATTTTTTTGCGAAAATCCCTGATGAGCCTTACTGATTTTGAACGGATAAAATTTATTGGCACAGATTCTGTATGCTTCGGTTATTTTGCGTTAATGATATAGTTTTGAGTAAATCAACGTTTAGGTTGTTGCAATATGTCGCCTCATTCACCTGTAATCCAGGATCGATGGCATAATATGACCGGATTTCAAAATACGATAATCCCAATAACCGCGCTTTCCAAATGCAACCAACCGTTAATTTCTTACTCAATATTCAATTTTCATTAGCTATACTCATTTTGAACCGGAATCTCAACAATAAAATGTTTTCAATTTTTTTGCGAAAATCCCTGATGGTTAGCCTTACTGATTTTGAACGGATAAAATTTATTGGCACAGATTCTGTATGCTTCGGTTATTTTGCGTTAATGATATAGTTTTGAGTAAATCAACGTTTAGGTTGTTGCAATATGTCGCCTCATTCACCTGTAATCCAGGTTCGATGGCATAATATGACCGGATTTCAAAATACGATAATTCCAATAACCGCGCTTTCCAAATGCAACCAACCGTTAATTTCTTACTCAATATTCAATTTTCATTAGCTATACTCATTTTGAACCGGAATCTCAACAATAAAATGTTTTCAATTTTTTTGCGAAAATCCCTGATGGTTAGCCTTACTGATTTTGAACGGATAAAATTTATTGGCACAGATTCTGTATGTTTCGGTTATTTTGCGTTAATGATATAGTTTTGAGTAAATCAACGTTTAGGTTGTTGCAATATGTCGCCTCATTCACCTGTAATCCAGGATCGATGGCATAATATGACCGGATTTCAAAATACGATATTTCCAATAACCGCGCTTTCCAAATGCAACCAACCGTTAATTTCTTACTCAATATTCAATTTTCATTACCTATACTCATTTTGAACCGGAATCTCAACAATAAAATGTTTTCAATTTTTTTGCGAAAATCCCTGATGAGCCTTACTGATTTTGAACGGATAAAATTTATTGGCACAGATTCTGTATGCTTCGGTTATTTTGCGTTAATGATATAGTTTTGAGTAAATCAACGTTTAGGTTGTTGCAATATGTCGCCTCATTCACCTGTAATCCAGGATCGATGGCATAATATGACCGGATTTCAAAATACGATAATCCCAATAACCGCGCTTTCCAAATGCAACCAACCGTTAATTTCTTACTCAATATTCAATTTTCATTAGCTATACTCATTTTGAACCGGAATCTCAACAATAAAATGTTTTCAATTTTTTTGCGAAAATCCCTGATGGTTAGCCTTACTGATTTTGAACGGATAAAATTTATTGGCACAGATTCTGTATGCTTCGGTTATTTTGCGTTAATGATATAGTTTTGAGTAAATCAACGTTTAGGTTGTTGCAATATGTCGCCTCATTCACCTGTAATCCAGGATCGATGGCATAATATGACCGGATTTCAAAATACGATATTTCCAATAACCGCGCTTTCCAAATGCAACCAACCGTTAATTTCTTACTCAATATTCAATTTTCATTACCTATACTCATTTTGAACCGGAATCTCAACAATAAAATGTTTTCAATTTTTTTGCGAAAATCCCTGACGGTTAGCCTTACTGATTTTGAACGGATAAAATTTATTGGCACAGATTCTGTATGCTTCGGTTATTTTGCGTTAATGATATAGTTTTGAGTAAATCAACGTTTAGGTTGTTGCAATATGTCGCCTCATTCACCTGTAACCCAGGTTCGATGGCATAATATGACCGGATTTCAAAATACGATATTTCCAATAACCGCGCGTTCCAAATGCAACCAACCGTTAATTTCTTACTCAATATTCAATTTTCATTACCTATACTCATTTTGAACCGGAATCTCAACAATAAAATGTTTTCAATTTTTTTGCGAAAATCCCTGATGGTTAGCCTTACTGATTTTGAACGGATAAAATTTATTGGCACAGATTCTGTATGCTTCGGTTATTTTGCGTTAATGATATAGTTTTGAGTAAATCAACGTTTAGGTTGTTGCAATATGTCGCCTCATTCACCTGTAATCCAGGATCGATGGCATAATATGACCGGATTTCAAAATACGATATTTCCAATAACCGCGCTTTCCAAATGCAACCAACCGTTAATTTCTTACTCAATATTCAATTTTCATTAGCTATACTCATTTTGAACCGGAATCTCAACAATAAAATGTTTTCAATTTTTTTGCGAAAATCCCTGATGGTTAGCCTTACTGATTTTGAACGGATAAAATTTATTGGCACAGATTCTGTATGCTTCGGTTATTTTGCGTTAATGATATAGTTTTGAGTAAATCAACGTTTCGGTTGTTGCAATATGTCGCCTCATTCACCTGTAATCCAGGTTCGATGGCATAATATGACCGGATTTCAAAATACGAAATTTCCAATAACCGCGCGTTCCAAATGCAACCAACCGTTAATTTCTTACTCAATATTCAATTTTCATTACCTATACTCATTTTGAACCGGAATCTCAACAATAAAATGTTTTCAATTTTTTTGCGAAAATCCCTGATGGTTAGCCTTACTGATTTTGAACGGATAAAATTTATTGGCACAGATTCTGTATGCTTCGGTTATTTTGCGTTAATGATATAGTTTTGAGTAAATCAACGTTTAGGTTGTTGCAATATGTCGCCTCATTCACCTGTAATCCAGGATCGATGGCATAATATGACTGGATTTCAAAATACGATATTTCCAATAACCGCGCTTTCCAAATGCAACCAACCGTTAATTTCTTACTCAATATTCAATTTTCATTACCTATACTCATTTTGAACCGGAATCTCAACAATAAAATGTTTCCAATTTTTTTGCGAAAATCCCTGATGGTTATTAGCCTTACTGATTTTGAACGGATAAAATTTATTGGCACAGATTCTGTATGTTTCGGTTATTTTGCGTTATTGATATAGTTTTGAGTAAATCAACGTTTAGGTTGTTGCAATATGTCGTCTCATTCACCTGTAATCCAGGTTCGATGGCATAATATGACCGGATTTCAAAATACGAAATTTCCAATAACCGCGCTTTCCAAATGCAACCAACCGTTAATTTCTTACTCAATATTCAATTTTCATTACCTATACTCATTTTGAACCGGAATCTCAACAATAAAATGTTTTCAATTTTTTTGCGAAAATCCCTGATGGTTAGCCTTACTGATTTTGAACGGATAAAATTTATTGGCACAGATTCTGTATGTTTCGGTTATTTTGCGTTAATGATATAGTTTTGAGTAAATCAACGTTTAGGTTGTTGCAATATGTCGCCTCATTCACCTGTAATCCAGGATCGATGGCATAATATGACCGGATTTCAAAATACGAAATTTCCAATAACCGCGCTTTCCAAATGCAACCAACCGTTAATTTCTTACTCAATATTCAATTTTCATTACCTATACTCATTTTGAACCGGAATCTCAACAATAAAATGTTTTCAATTTTTTTGCGAAAATCCCTGATTGTTAGCCTTACTGATTTTGAACGGATAAAATTTATTGGCACAGATTCTGTATGCTTCGGTTATTTTGCGTTAATGATATAGTTTTGAGTAAATCAACGTTTAGGTTGTTGCAATATGTCGCCTCATTCACCTGTAATCCAGGATCGATGGCATAATATGACCGGATTTCAAAATACGAAATTTCCAATAACCGCGCTTTCCAAATGCAACCAACCGTTAATTTCTTACTCAATATTCAATTTTCATTACCTATACTCATTTTGAACCGGAATCTCAACAATAAAATGTTTTCAATTTTTTTGCGAAAATCCCTGATTGTTAGCCTTACTGATTTTGAACGGATAAAATTTATTGGCACAGATTCTGTATGCTTCGGTTATTTTGCGTTAATGATATAGTTTTGAGTAAATCAACGTTTAGGTTGTTGCAATATGTCGCCTCATTCACCTGTAATCCAGGATCGATGGCATAATATGACCGGATTTCAAAATACGAAATTTCCAATAACCGCGCTTTCCAAATGCAACCAACCGTTAATTTCTTACTCAATATTCAATTTTCATTACCTATACTCATTTTGAACCGGAATCTCAACAATAAAATGTTTTCAATTTTTTTGCGAAAATCCCTGATGGTTAGCCTTACTGATTTTGAACGGATAAAATTTATTGGCACAGATTCTGTATGTTTCGGTTATTTTGCGTTAATGATATAGTTTTGAGTAAATCAACGTTTAGGTTGTTGCAATATGTCGCCTCATTCACCTGTAATCCAGGATCGATGGCATAATATGACCGGATTTCAAAATACGAAATTTCCAATAACCGCGCTTTCCAAATGCAACCAACCGTTAATTTCTTACTCAATATTCAATTTTCATTACCTATACTCATTTTGAACCGGAATCTCAACAATAAAATGTTTTCAATTGTTTTGCGAAAATCCCTGATGGTTAGCCTTACTGATTTTGAACGGATAAAATTTATTGGCACAGATTCTGTATGCTTCGGTTATTTTGCGTTAATGATATAGTTTTGAGTAAATCAACGTTTAGGTTGTTGCAATATGTCGCCTCATTCACCTGTAATCCAGGATCGATGGCATAATATGACCGGATTTCAAAATACGAAATTTCCAATAACCGCGCTTTCCAAATGCAACCAACCGTTAATTTCTTACTCAATATTCAATTTTCATTACCTATACTCATTTTGAACCGGAATCTCAACAATAAAATGTTTTCAATTTTTTTGCGAAAATCCCTGATGAGCCTTACTGATTTTGAACGGATAAAATTTATTGGCACAGATTCTGTATGCTTCGGTTATTTTGCGTTAATGATATAGTTTTGAGTAAATCAACGTTTAGGTTGTTGCAATATGTCGTCTCATTCACCTGTAATCCAGGTTCGATGGCATAATATGACCGGATTTCAAAATACGAAATTTCCAATAACCGCGCTTTCCAAATGCAACCAACCGTTAATTTCTTACTCAATATTCAATTTTCATTACCTATACTCATTTTGAACCGGAATCTCAACAATAAAATGTTTTAAATTTTTTTGCGAAAATCCCTGATGGTTAGCCTTACTGATTTTGAACGGATAAAATTTATTGGCACAGATTCTGTATGCTTCGGTTATTTTGCGTTAATGATATAGTTTTGAGTAAATCAACGTTTAGGTTGTTGCAATATGTCGTCTCATTCACCTGTAATCCAGGTTCGATGGCATAATATGACCGGATTTCAAAATACGAAATTTCCAATAACCGCGCTTTCCAAATGCAACCAACCGTTAATTTCTTACTCAATATTCAATTTTCATTACCTATACTCATTTTGAACCGGAATCTCAACAATAAAATGTTTTCAATTTTTTTGCGAAAATCCCTGATTGTTAGCCTTACTGATTTTGAACGGATAAAATTTATTGGCACAGATTCTGTATGCTTCGGTTATTTTGCGTTAATGATATAGTTTTGAGTAAATCAACGTTTAGGTTGTTGCAATATGTCGCCTCATTCACCTGTAATCCAGGATCGATGGCATAATATGACCGGATTTCAAAATACGAAATTTCCAATAACCGCGCTTTCCAAATGCAACCAACCGTTAATTTTTTACTCAATATTCAATTTTCATTACCTATACTCATTTTGAACCGGAATCTCAACAATAAAATGTTTTCAATTTTTTTGCGAAAATCCCTGATGGTTAGCCTTACTGATTTTGAACGGATAAAATTTATTGGCACAGATTCTGTATGCTTCGGTTATTTTGCGTTAATGATATAGTTTTGAGTAAATCAACGTTTAGGTTGTTGCAATATGTCGTCTCATTCACCTGTAATCCAGGTTCGATGGCATAATATGACCGGATTTCAAAATACGAAATTTCCAATAACCGCGCTTTCCAAATGCAACCAACCGTTAATTTCTTACTCAATATTCAATTTTCATTACCTATACTCATTTTGAACCGGAATCTCAACAATAAAATGTTTTCAATTTTTTTGCGAAAATCCCTGATGGTTAGCCTTACTGATTTTGAACGGATAAAATTTATTGGCACAGATTCTGTATGCTTCGGTTATTTTGCGTTAATGATATAGTTTTGAGTAAATCAACGTTTAGGTTGTTGCAATATGTCGTCTCATTCACCTGTAATCCAGGTTCGATGGCATAATATGACCGGATTTCAAAATACGAAATTTCCAATAACCGCGCTTTCCAAATGCAACCAACCGTTAATTTCTTACTCAATATTCAATTTTCATTACCTATACTCATTTTGAACCGGAATCTCAACAATAAAATGTTTTAAATTTTTTTGCGAAAATCCCTGATGGTTAGCCTTACTGATTTTGAACGGATAAAATTTATTGGCACAGATTCTGTATGCTTCGGTTATTTTGCGTTAATGATATAGTTTTGAGTAAATCAACGTTTAGGTTGTTGCAATATGTCGTCTCATTCACCTGTAATCCAGGTTCGATGGCATAATATGACCGGATTTCAAAATACGAAATTTCCAATAACCGCGCTTTCCAAATGCAACCAACCGTTAATTTCTTACTCAATATTCAATTTTCATTACCTATACTCATTTTGAACCGGAATCTCAACAATAAAATGTTTTCAATTTTTTTGCGAAAATCCCTGATTGTTAGCCTTACTGATTTTGAACGGATAAAATTTATTGGCACAGATTCTGTATGCTTCGGTTATTTTGCGTTAATGATATAGTTTTGAGTAAATCAACGTTTAGGTTGTTGCAATATGTCGCCTCATTCACCTGTAATCCAGGATCGATGGCATAATATGACCGGATTTCAAAATACGAAATTTCCAATAACCGCGCTTTCCAAATGCAACCAACCGTTAATTTTTTACTCAATATTCAATTTTCATTACCTATACTCATTTTGAACCGGAATCTCAACAATAAAATGTTTTCAATTTTTTTGCGAAAATCCCTGATGGTTAGCCTTACTGATTTTGAACGGATAAAATTTATTGGCACAGATTCTGTATGCTTCGGTTATTTTGCGTTAATGATATAGTTTTGAGTAAATCAACGTTTAGGTTGTTGCAATATGTCGCCTCATTCACCTGTAATCCAGGATCGATGGCATAATATGGCCGGATTTCAAAATACGATATTTCCAATAACCGCGCTTTCCAAATGCAACCAACCGTTAATTTCTCACTCAATATTCAATTTTCATTACCTATACTCATTTTGAACCGGAATCTCAACAATAAAATGTTTTCAATTTTTTTGCGAAAATCCCTGATGGTTAGCCTTACTGATTTTGAACGGATAAAATTTATTGGCACAGATTCTGTATGCTTCGGTTATTTTGCGTTAATGATATAGTTTTGAGTAAATCAACGTTTAGGTTGTTGCAATATGTCGCCTCATTCACCTGTAATCCAGGATCGATGGCATAATATGGCCGGATTTCAAAATACGATATTTCCAATAACCGCGCTTTCCAAATGCAACCAACCGTTAATTTCTTACTCAATATTCAATTTTCATTACCTATACTCATTTTGAACCGGAATCTCAACAATAAAATGTTTTCAATTTTTTTGCGAAAATCCCTGATGGTTAGCCTTACTGATTTTGAACGGATAAAATTTATTGGCACAGATTCTGTATGCTTCGGTTATTTTGCGTTAATGATATAGTTTTGAGTAAATCAACGTTTAGGTTGTTGCAATATGTCGTCTCATTCACCTGTAATCCAGGTTCGATGGCATAATATGACCGGATTTCAAAATACGAAATTTCCAATAACCGCGCTTTCCAAATGCAACCAACCGTTAATTTCTTACTCAATATTCAATTTTCATTACCTATACTCATTTTGAACCGGAATCTCAACAATAAAATGTTTTCAATTTTTTTGCGAAAATCCCTGATGGTTGCCTTACTGATTTTGAACGGATAAAATTTATTGGCACAGATTCTGTATGCTTCGGTTATTTTGCGTTAATGATATAGTTTTGAGTAAATCAACGTTTAGGTTGTTGCAATATGTCGCCTCATTCACCTGTAATCCAGGATCGATGGCATAATATGACCGGATTTCAAAATACGATATTTAGAATAACAGTGCTTTCCAAATGCAACCAACCGTTAATTTCTTACTCAATATTCAATTTTCATTAGCTATACTCATTTTGAACCGGAATCTCAACAATAAAATGTTTTCAATTTTTTTGCGAAAATCCCTGATGGTTAGCCTTACTGATTTTGAACGGATAAAATTTATTGGCACAGATTCTGTATGCTTCGGTTATTTTGCGTTAATGATATAGTTTTGAGTAAATCAACGTTTAGGTTGTTGCAATATGTCGCCTCATTCACCTGTAATCCAGGATCGATGGCATAATATGACCGGATTTCAAAATACGATATTTCCAATAACCGCGCTTTCCAAATGCAACCAACCGTTAATTTCTTACTCAATATTCAATTTTCATTACCTATACTCATTTTGAACCGGAATCTCAACAATAAAATGTTTTCAATTTTTTTGCGAAAATCCCTGATGGCTAGCCTTACTGATTTTGAACGGATAGAATTTATTGGCACAGATTCTGTATGCTTCGGTTATTTTGCGTTAATGATATAGTTTTGAGTAAATCAACGTTTAGGTTGTTGCAATATGTCGCCTCATTCACCTGTAATCCAGGATCGATGGCATAATATGACCGGATTTCAAAATACGATATTTCCAATAACCGCGCTTTCCAAATGCAACCAACCGTTAATTTCTTACTCAATATTCAATTTTCATTACCTATACTCATTTTGAACCGGAATCTCAACAATAAAATGTTTTCAATTTTTTTGCGAAAATCCCTGATGGCTAGCCTTACTGATTTTGAACGGATAGAATTTATTGGCACAGATTCTGTATGCTTCGGTTATTTTGCGTTAATGATATAGTTTTGAGTAAATCAACGTTTAGGTTGTTGCAATATGTCGCCTCATTCACCTGTAATCCAGGTTCGATGGCATAATATGACCGGATTTCAAAATACGAAATTTCCAATAACCGCGCTTTCCAAATGCAACCAACCGTTAATTTCTTACTCAATATTCAATTTTCATTACCTATACTCATTTTGAACCGGAATCTCAACAATAAAATGTTTTCAATTTTTTTGCGAAAATCCCTGATGGTTATGTTTATGGCCTTACTGATTTTGAACGGATAAAATTTATTGGCACAGATTCTGTATGCTTCGGTTATTTTGCGTTAATGATATAGTTTTGAGTAAATCAACGTTTAGGTTGTTGCAATATGTCGCCTCATTCACCTGTAATCCAGGATCGATGGCATAATATGACCGGATTTCAAAATACGATATTTCCAATAACCGCGCTTTCCAAATGCAACCAACCGTTAATTTCTTACTCAATATTCAATTTTCATTACCTATACTCATTTTGAACCGGAATCTCAACAATAAAATGTTTTCAATTTTTTTGCGAAAATCCCTGATGGTTAGCCTTACTGATTTTGAACGGATAAAATTTATTGGCACAGATTCTGTATGCTTCGGTTATTTTGCGTTAATGATATAGTTTTGAGTAAATCAACGTTTAGGTTGTTGCAATATGTCGCCTCATTCACCTGTAATCCAGGATCGATGGCATAATATGACCGGATTTCAAAATACGATATTTCCAATAACCGCGCTTTCCAAATGCAACCAACCGTTAATTTCTTACTCAATATTCAATTTTCATTACCTATACTCATTTTGAACCGGAATCTCAACAATAAAATGTTTTCAATTTTTTTGCGAAAATCCCTGATGGTTTAAAGCCTTACTGATTTTGAACGGATAAAATTTATTGGCACAGATTCTGTATGTTTCGGTTATTTTGCGTTATTGATATAGTTTTGAGTAAATCAACGTTTAGGTTGTTGCAATATGTCGTCTCATTCACCTGTAATCCAGGTTCGATGGCATAATATGACCGGATTTCAAAATACGAAATTTCCAATAACCGCGCTTTCCAAATGCAACCAACCGTTAATTTCTTACTCAATATTCAATTTTCATTACCTATACTCATTTTGAACCGGAATCTCAACAATAAAATGTTTTCAATTTTTTTGCGAAAATCCCTGATGGTTATGTTTATGGCCTTACTGATTTTGAACGGATAAAATTTATTGGCACAGATTCTGTATGCTTCGGTTATTTTGCGTTAATGATATAGTTTTGAGTAAATCAACGTTTAGGTTGTTGCAATATGTCGCCTCATTCACCTGTAATCCAGGATCGATGGCATAATATGACCGGATTTCAAAATACGATATTTCCAATAACCGCGCTTTCGAAATGCAACCAACCGTTAATTTCTTACTCAATATTCAATTTTCATTAGCTATACTCATTTTGAACCGGAATCTCAACAATAAAATGTTTTCAATTTTTTTGCGAAAATCCCTGATGGTTAGTTAGCCTTACTGATTTTGAACGGATAAAATTTATTGGCACAGATTCTGTATGCTTCGGTTATTTTGCGTTAATGATATAGTTTTGAGTAAATCAACGTTTAGGTTGTTGCAATATGTCGCCTCATTCACCTGTAATCCAGGATCGATGGCATAATATGACCGGATTTCAAAATACGATATTTCCAATAACCGCGCTTTCCAAATGCAACCAACCGTTAATTTCTTACTCAATATTCAATTTTCATTACCTATACTCATTTTGAACCGGAATCTCAACAATAAAATGTTTTCAATTTTTTTGCGAAAATCCCTGATGGTTATTAGCCTTACTGATTTTGAACGGATAAAATTTATTGGCACAGATTCTGTATGTTTCTGTATGTTTGAGTAAATCAACGTTTAGGTTGTTGCAATATGTCATCTCATTCACCTGTAATCCAGGTTCGATGGCATAATATGACCGGATTTCAAAATACGAAATTTCCAATAACCGCGCTTTCCAAATGCAACCAACCGTTAATTTCTTACTCAATATTCAATTTTCATTACCTATACTCATTTTGAACGGATAAAATTTATTGGCACAGATTCTGTATGCTTCGGTTATTTTGCGTTAATGATATAGTTTTGAGTAAATCAACGTTTAGGTTGTTGCAATATGTCGTCTCATTCACCTGTAATCCAGGTCCGATGGCATAATATGACCGGATTTCAAAATACGAAATTTCCAATAACCGCGCTCTCCAAATGCAACCAACCGTTAATTTCTTACTCAATATTCAATTTTCATTACCTATACTCATTTTGAATCGGAATCTCAACAATAAAATGTTTTCAATTTTTTTGCGAAAATCCCTAATAGTTAGCCTTACTGATTTTGAACGGATAAAATTTATTGGCACAGATTCTGTATGTTTCGGTTATTTTGCGTTAATGATATAGTTTTGAGTAAATCAACGTTTAGGTTGTTGCAATATGTCGCCTCATTCACCTGTAATCCAGGTTCGATGGCATAATATGACCGGATTTCAAAATACGAAATTTCCAATAACCGCGCTTTCCAAATGCAACCAACCGTTAATTTCTTACTCAATATTCAATTTTCATTAGCTATACTCATTTTGAACCGGAATCTCAACAATAAAATGTTTTCAATTTTTTTGCGAAAATCCCTGATGGTTAGCCTTACTGATTTTGAACGGATAAAATTTATTGGCACAGATTCTGTATGCTTCGGTTATTTTGCGTTATTGATATAGTTTTGAGTAAATCAACGTTTCGGTTGTTGCAATATGTCGTCTCATTCACCTGTAATCCAGGTTCGATGGCATAATATGACCGGATTTCAAAATACGAAATTTCCAATAACCGCGCTTTCCAAATGCAACCAACCGTTAATTTCTTACTCAATATTCAATTTTCATTACCTATACTCATTTTGAACCGGAATCTCAACAATAAAATGTTTTCAATTTTTTTGCGAAAATCCCTGATGGTTAGCCTTACTGATTTTGAACGGATAAAATTTATTGGCACAGATTCTGTATGTTTCGGTTATTTTGCGTTATTGATATAGTTTTGAGTAAATCAACGTTTAGGTTGTTGCAATATGTCGCTTCATTCACCTGTAATCCAGGTTCGATGGCATAATATGACCGGATTTCAAAATACGAAATTTCCAATAACCGCGCGTTCCAAATGCAACCAACCGTTAATTTCTTACTCAATATTCAATTTTCATTACCTATACTCATTTTGAACCGGAATCTCAACAATAAAATGTTTTCAATTTTTTTGCGAAAATCCCTGATGGTTGCCTTACTGATTTTGAACGGATAAAATTTATTGGCACAGATTCTGTATGCTTCGGTTATTTTGCGTTAATGATATAGTTTTGAGTAAATCAACGTTTAGGTTGTTGCAATATGTCGCCTCATTCACCTGTAATCCAGGATCGATGGCATAATATGACCGGATTTCAAAATACGATATTTAGAATAACAGTGCTTTCCAAATGCAACCAACCGTTAATTTCTTACTCAATATTCAATTTTCATTAGCTATACTCATTTTGAACCGGAATCTCAACAATAAAATGTTTTCAATTTTTTTGCGAAAATCCCTGAAGGTTGCCTTACTGATTTTGAACGGATAAAATTTATTGGCACAGATTCTGTATGCTTCGGTTATTTTGCGTTAATGATATAGTTTTGAGTAAATCAACGTTTAGGTTGTTGCAATATGTCGCCTCATTCACCGGTAATCCAGGTTCGATGGCATAATATGACCGGATTTCAAAATACGAAATTTCCAATAACCGCGCGTTCCAAATGCAACCAACCGTTAATTTCTTACTCAATATTCAATTTTCATTACCTATACTCATTTTGAACCGGAATCTCAACAATAAAATGTTTTCAATTTTTTTGCGAAAATCCCTGATTGTTAGCCTTACTGATTTTGAACGGATAAAATTTATTGGCACAGATTCTGTATGCTTCGGTTATTTTGCGTTAATGATATAGTTTTGAGTAAATCAACGTTTAGGTTGTTGCAATATGTCGCCTCATTCACCTGTAATCCAGGATCGATGGCATAATATGACCGGATTTCAAAATACGAAATTTCCAATAACCGCGCTTTCCAAATGCAACCAACCGTTAATTTCTCACTCAATATTCAATTTTCATTACCTATACTCATTTTGAACCGGAATCTCAACAATAAAATGTTTTCAATTTTTTTGCGAAAATCCCTGATGGTTAGCCTTACTGATTTTGAACGGATAAAATTTATTGGCACAGATTCTGTATGCTTCGGTTATTTTGCGTTAATGATATAGTTTTGAGTAAATCAACGTTTAGGTTGTTGCAATATGTCGCCTCATTCACCTGTAATCCAGGATCGATGGCATAATATGACCGGATTTCAAAATACGATATTTCCAATAACCGCGCTTTCCAAATGCAACCAACCGTTAATTTCTTACTCAATATTCAATTTTCATTACCTATACTCATTTTGAACCGGAATCTCAACAATAAAATGTTTTCAATTTTTTTGCGAAAATCCCTGATGGCTAGCCTTACTGATTTTGAACGGATAGAATTTATTGGCACAGATTCTGTATGCTTCGGTTATTTTGCGTTAATGATATAGTTTTGAGTAAATCAACGTTTAGGTTGTTGCAATATGTCGCCTCATTCACCTGTAATCCAGGATCGATGGCATAATATGACCGGATTTCAAAATACGATATTTCCAATAACCGCGCTTTCCAAATGCAACCAACCGTTAATTTCTTACTCAATATTCAATTTTCATTACCTATACTCATTTTGAACCGGAATCTCAACAATAAAATGTTTTCAATTTTTTTGCGAAAATCCCTGATGGCTAGCCTTACTGATTTTGAACGGATAGAATTTATTGGCACAGATTCTGTATGCTTCGGTTATTTTGCGTTAATGATATAGTTTTGAGTAAATCAACGTTTAGGTTGTTGCAATATGTCGCCTCATTCACCTGTAATCCAGGATCGATGGCATAATATGACCGGATTTCAAAATACGAAATTTCCAATAACCGCGCTTTCCAAATGCAACCAACCGTTAATTTCTTACTCAATATTCAATTTTCATTACCTATACTCATTTTGAACCGGAATCTCAACAATAAAATGTTTTCAATTTTTTTGCGAAAATCCCTGATGGTTAGCCTTACTGATTTTGAACGGATAAAATTTATTGGCACAGATTCTGTATGCTTCGGTTATTTTGCGTTAATGATATAGTTTTGAGTAAATCAACGTTTAGGTTGTTGCAATATGTCGCCTCATTCACCTGTAATCCAGGATCGATGGCATAATATGACCGGATTTCAAAATACGATATTTAGAATAACAGTGCTTTCCAAATGCAACCAACCGTTAATTTCTTACTCAATATTCAATTTTCATTAGCTATACTCATTTTGAACCGGAATCTCAACAATAAAATGTTTTCAATTTTTTTGCGAAAATCCCTGATGGTTAGCCTTACTGATTTTGAACGGATAAAATTTATTGGCACAGATTCTGTATGCTTCGGTTATTTTGCGTTAATGATATAGTTTTGAGTAAATCAACGTTTAGGTTGTTGCAATATGTCGCCTCATTCACCTGTAATCCAGGATCGATGGCATAATATGGCCGGATTTCAAAATACGATATTTCCAATAACCGCGCTTTCCAAATGCAACCAACCGTTAATTTCTTACTCAATATTCAATTTTCATTACCTATACTCATTTTGAACCGGAATCTCAACAATAAAATGTTTTCAATTTTTTTGCGAAAATCCCTGATGGTTAGCCTTACTGATTTTGAACGGATAAAATTTATTGGCACAGATTCTGTATGCTTCGGTTATTTTGCGTTAATGATATAGTTTTGAGTAAATCAACGTTTAGGTTGTTGCAATATGTCGTCTCATTCACCTGTAATCCAGGTTCGATGGCATAATATGACCGGATTTCAAAATACGAAATTTCCAATAACCGCGCTTTCCAAATGCAACCAACCGTTAATTTCTTACTCAATATTCAATTTTCATTACCTATACTCATTTTGAACCGGAATCTCAACAATAAAATGTTTTCAATTTTTTTGCGAAAATCCCTGATGGTTGCCTTACTGATTTTGAACGGATAAAATTTATTGGCACAGATTCTGTATGCTTCGGTTATTTTGCGTTAATGATATAGTTTTGAGTAAATCAACGTTTAGGTTGTTGCAATATGTCGCCTCATTCACCTGTAATCCAGGATCGATGGCATAATATGACCGGATTTCAAAATACGATATTTAGAATAACAGTGCTTTCCAAATGCAACCAACCGTTAATTTCTTACTCAATATTCAATTTTCATTAGCTATACTCATTTTGAACCGGAATCTCAACAATAAAATGTTTTCAATTTTTTTGCGAAAATCCCTGATGGTTAGCCTTACTGATTTTGAACGGATAAAATTTATTGGCACAGATTCTGTATGCTTCGGTTATTTTGCGTTAATGATATAGTTTTGAGTAAATCAACGTTTAGGTTGTTGCAATATGTCGCCTCATTCACCTGTAATCCAGGATCGATGGCATAATATGACCGGATTTCAAAATACGAAATTTCCAATAACCGCGCTTTCCAAATGCAACCAACCGTTAATTTCTTACTCAATATTCAATTTTCATTACCTATACTCATTTTGAACCGGAATCTCAACAATAAAATGTTTTCAATTTTTTTGCGAAAATCCCTGATGGCTAGCCTTACTGATTTTGAACGGATAGAATTTATTGGCACAGATTCTGTATGCTTCGGTTATTTTGCGTTAATGATATAGTTTTGAGTAAATCAACGTTTAGGTTGTTGCAATATGTCGCCTCATTCACCTGTAATCCAGGTTCGATGGCATAATATGACCGGATTTCAAAATACGAAATTTCCAATAACCGCGCTTTCCAAATGCAACCAACCGTTAATTTCTTACTCAATATTCAATTTTCATTACCTATACTCATTTTGAACCGGAATCTCAACAATAAAATGTTTTCAATTTTTTTGCGAAAATCCCTGATGGTTATGTTTATGGCCTTACTGATTTTGAACGGATAAAATTTATTGGCACAGATTCTGTATGCTTCGGTTATTTTGCGTTAATGATATAGTTTTGAGTAAATCAACGTTTAGGTTGTTGCAATATGTCGCCTCATTCACCTGTAATCCAGGATCGATGGCATAATATGACCGGATTTCAAAATACGATATTTCCAATAACCGCGCTTTCCAAATGCAACCAACCGTTAATTTCTTACTCAATATTCAATTTTCATTACCTATACTCATTTTGAACCGGAATCTCAACAATAAAATGTTTTCAATTTTTTTGCGAAAATCCCTGATGGTTTAAAGCCTTACTGATTTTGAACGGATAAAATTTATTGGCACAGATTCTGTATGTTTCGGTTATTTTGCGTTATTGATATAGTTTTGAGTAAATCAACGTTTAGGTTGTTGCAATATGTCGTCTCATTCACCTGTAATCCAGGTTCGATGGCATAATATGACCGGATTTCAAAATACGAAATTTCCAATAACCGCGCTTTCCAAATGCAACCAACCGTTAATTTCTTACTCAATATTCAATTTTCATTACCTATACTCATTTTGAACCGGAATCTCAACAATAAAATGTTTTCAATTTTTTTGCGAAAATCCCTGATGGTTATGTTTATGGCCTTACTGATTTTGAACGGATAAAATTTATTGGCACAGATTCTGTATGCTTCGGTTATTTTGCGTTAATGATATAGTTTTGAGTAAATCAACGTTTAGGTTGTTGCAATATGTCGCCTCATTCACCTGTAATCCAGGATCGATGGCATAATATGACCGGATTTCAAAATACGATATTTCCAATAACCGCGCTTTCCAAATGCAACCAACCGTTAATTTCTTACTCAATATTCAATTTTCATTAGCTATACTCATTTTGAACCGGAATCTCAACAATAAAATGTTTTCAATTTTTTTGCGAAAATCCCTGATGGTTAGCCTTACTGATTTTAAACGGATAAAATTTATTGGCACAGATTCTGTATGCTTCGGTTATTTTGCGTTAATGATATAGTTTTGAGTAAATCAACGTTTAGGTTGTTGCAATATGTCGCCTCATTCACCTGTAATCCAGGATCGATGGCATAATATGGCCGGATTTCAAAATACGATATTTCCAATAACCGCGCTTTCCAAATGCAACCAACCGTTAATTTCTTACTCAATATTCAATTTTCATTACCTATACTCATTTTGAACCGGAATCTCAACAATAAAATGTTTTCAATTTTTTTGCGAAAATCCCTGATGGTTATTAGCCTTACTGATTTTGAACGGATAAAATTTATTGGCACAGATTCTGTATGTTTCTGTATGTTTGAGTAAATCAACGTTTAGGTTGTTGCAATATGTCATCTCATTCACCTGTAATCCAGGTTCGATGGCATAATATGACCGGATTTCAAAATACGAAATTTCCAATAACCGCGCTTTCCAAATGCAACCAACCGTTAATTTCTTACTCAATATTCAATTTTCATTACCTATACTCATTTTGAACCGGAATCTCAACAATAAAATGTTTTCAATTTTTTTGCGAAAATCCCTAATAGTTAGCCTTACTGATTTTGAACGGATAAAATTTATTGGCACAGGTTCTGTATGCTTCGGTTATTTTGCGTTAATGATATAGTTTTGAGTAAATCAACGTTTAGGTTGTTGCAATATGTCGTCTCATTCACCTGTAATCCAGGTCCGATGGCATAATATGACCGGATTTCAAAATACGAAATTTCCAATAACCGCGCTTTCCAAATGCAACCAACCGTTAATTTCTTACTCAATATTCAATTTTCATTATCTATACTCATTTTGAACCGGAATCTCAACAATAAAATGTTTTCAATTTTTTTGCGAAAATCCCTAATAGTTAGCCTTACTGATTTTGAACGGATAAAATTTATTGGCACAGATTCTGTATGTTTCGGTTATTTTGCGTTAATGATATAGTTTTGAGTAAATCAACGTTTAGGTTGTTGCAATATGTCGCCTCATTCACCTGTAATCCAGGTTCGATGGCATAATATGACCGGATTTCAAAATACGAAATTTCCAATAACCGCGCTTTCCAAATGCAACCAACCGTTAATTTCTTACTCAATATTCAATTTTCATTAGCTATACTCATTTTGAACCGGAATCTCAACAATAAAATGTTTTCAATTTTTTTGCGAAAATCCCTGATGGTTAGCCTTACTGATTTTGAACGGATAAAATTTATTGGCACAGATTCTGTATGCTTCGGTTATTTTGCGTTATTGATATAGTTTTGAGTAAATCAACGTTTCGGTTGTTGCAATATGTCGTCTCATTCACCTGTAATCCAGGTTCGATGGCATAATATGACCGGATTTCAAAATACGAAATTTCCAATAACCGCGCTTTCCAAATGCAACCAACCGTTAATTTCTTACTCAATATTCAATTTTCATTACCTATACTCATTTTGAACCGGAATCTCAACAATAAAATGTTTTCAATTTTTTTGCGAAAATCCCTGATGGTTAGCCTTACTGATTTTGAACGGATAAAATTTATTGGCACAGATTCTGTATGTTTCGGTTATTTTGCGTTATTGATATAGTTTTGAGTAAATCAACGTTTAGGTTGTTGCAATATGTCGCCTCATTCACCTGTAATCCAGGTTCGATGGCATAATATGACCGGATTTCAAAATACGAAATTTCCAATAACCGCGCGTTCCAAATGCAACCAACCGTTAATTTCTTACTCAATATTCAATTTTCATTACCTATACTCATTTTGAACCGGAATCTCAACAATAAAATGTTTTCAATTTTTTTGCGAAAATCCCTGATGGTTAGCCTTACTGATTTTGAACGGATAAAATTTATTGGCACTGATTCTTTATGCTTCGGTTATTTTGCGTTAATGATATAGTTTTGAGTAAATCAACGTTTAGGTTGTTGCAATATGTCGCCTCATTCACCTGTAATCCAGGATCGATGGCATAATATGACCGGATTTCAAAATACGAAATTTCCAATAACCGCGCTTTCCAAATGCAACCAACCGTTAATTTCTTACTCAATATTCAATTTTCATTACCTATACTCATTTTGGACCGGAATCTCAACAATAAAATGTTTTCAATTTTTTTGCGAAAATCCCTGATGGTTAGCCTTACTGATTTTGAACGGATAAAATTTATTGGCACAGATTCTGTATGTTTCGGTTATTTTGCGTTATTGATATAGTTTTGAGTAAATCAACGTTTAGGTTGTTGCAATATGTCGCCTCATTCACCTGTAATCCAGGATCGATGGCATAATATGACCGGATTTCAAAATACGAAATTTCCAATAACCGCGCTTTCCAAATGCAACCAACCGTTAATTTCTTACTCAATATTCAATTTTCATTACCTATACTCATTTTGAACCGGAATCTCAACAATAAAATGTTTTCAATTTTTTTGCGAAAATCCCTGATGAGCCTTACTGATTTTGAACGGATAAAATTTATTGGCACAGATTCTGTATGTTTCGGTTATTTTGCGTTAATGATATAGTTTTGAGTAAATCAACGTTTAGGTTGTTGCAATATGTCGCCTCATTCACCTGTAATCCAGGATCGATGGCATAATATGACCGGATATCAAAATACGAAATTTCCAATAACCGCGCTTTCCAAATGCAACCAACCGTTAATTTCTTACTCAATATTCAATTTTCATTACCTATACTCATTTTGAACCGGAATCTCAACAATAAAATGTTTTCAATTTTTTTGCGAAAATCCCTGATGGTTAGCCTTACTGATTTTGAACGGATAAAATTTATTGGCACAGATTCTGTATGTTTCGGTTATTTTGCGTTATTGATATAGTTTTGAGTAAATCAACGTTTAGGTTGTTGCAATATGTCGCCTCATTCACCTGTAATCCAGGATCGATGGCATAATATGACCGGATTTCAAAATACGAAATTTCCAATAACCGCGCTTTCCAAATGCAACCAACCGTTAATTTCTTACTCAATATTCAATTTTCATTACCTATACTCATTTTGAACCGGAATCTCAACAATAAAATGTTTCCAATTTTTTTGCGAAAATCCCTGATGGCTAGCCTTACTGATTTTGAACGGATAAAATTTATTGGCACAGATTCTGTATGTTTCGGTTATTTTGCGTTATTGATATAGTTTTGAGTAACTCAACGTTTAGGTTGTTGCAATATGTCGCCTCATTCACCTGTAATCCAGGATCGATGGCATAATATGGCCGGATTTCAAAATACGATATTTCCAATAACCGCGCTTTCCAAATGCAACCAACCGTTAATTTCTTACTCAATATTCAATTTTCATTACCTATACTCATTTTGAACCGGAATCTCAACAATAAAATGTTTTCAATTTTTTTGCGAAAATCCCTGATGGTTAGCCTTACTGATTTTGAACGGATAAAATTTATTGGCACAGATTCTGTATGCTTCGGTTATTTTGCGTTAATGATATAGTTTTGAGTAAATCAACGTTTAGGTTGTTGCAATATGTCGCCTCATTCACCTGTAATCCAGGATCGATGGCATAATATGACCGGATTTCAAAATACGATATTTCCAATAACCGCGCTTTCCAAATGCAACCAACCGTTAATTTCTTACTCAATATTCAATTTTCATTACCTATACTCATTTTGAACCGGAATCTCAACAATAAAATGTTTTCAATTTTTTTGCGAAAATCCCTGATGGTTATTAGCCTTACTGATTTTGAACGGATAAAATTTATTGGCACAGATTCTGTATGTTTCGGTTATTTTGCGTTATTGATATAGTTTTGAGTAAATCAACGTTTAGGTTGTTGCAATATGTCGTCTCATTCACCTGTAATCCAGGTTCGATGGCATAATATGACCGGATTTCAAAATACGAAATTTCCAATAACCGCGCTTTCCAAATGCAACCAACCGTTAATTTCTTACTCAATATTCAATTTTCATTACCTATACTCATTTTGAACCGGAATCTCAACAATAAAATGTTTTCAATTTTTTTGCGAAAATCCCTGATGGTTATGTTTATGGCCTTACTGATTTTGAACGGATAAAATTTATTGGCACAGATTCTGTATGCTTCGGTTATTTTGCGTTAATGATATAGTTTTGAGTAAATCAACGTTTAGGTTGTTGCAATATGTCGCCTCATTCATCTGTAATCCAGGATCGATGGCATAATATGACCGGATTTCAAAATACGATATTTCCAATAACCGCGCTTTCCAAATGCAACCAACCGTTAATTTCTTACTCAATATTCAATTTTCATTAGCTATACTCATTTTGAACCGGAATCTCAACAATAAAATGTTTTCAATTTTTTTGCGAAAATCCCTGATGGTTATTAGCCTTACTGATTTTGAACGGATAAAATTTATTGGCACAGATTCTGTATGTTTCTGTATGTTTGAGTAAATCAACGTTTAGGTTGTTGCAATATGTCATCTCATTCACCTGTAATCCAGGTTCGATGGCATAATATGACCGGATTTCAAAATACGAAATTTCCAATAACCGCGCTTTCCAAATGCAACCAACCGTTAATTTCTTACTCAATATTCAATTTTCATTACCTATACTCATTTTGAACCGGAATCTCAACAATAAAATGTTTTCAATTTTTTTGCGAAAATCCCTAATAGTTAGCCTTACTGATTTTGAACGGATAAAATTTATTGGCACAGATTCTGTATGCTTCGGTTATTTTGCGTTATTGATATAGTTTTGAGTAAATCAACGTTTCGGTTGTTGCAATATGTCGTCTCATTCACCTGTAATCCAGGTTCGATGGCATAATATGACCGGATTTCAAAATACGAAATTTCCAATAACCGCGCTTTCCAAATGCAACCAACCGTTAATTTCTTACTCAATATTCAATTTTCATTACCTATACTCATTTTGAACCGGAATCTCAACAATAAAATGTTTTCAATTTTTTTGCGAAAATCCCTGATGGTTAGCCTTACTGATTTTGAACGGATAAAATTTATTGGCACAGATTCTGTATGTTTCGGTTATTTTGCGTTATTGATATAGTTTTGAGTAAATCAACGTTTAGGTTGTTGCAATATGTCGCCTCATTCACCTGTAATCCAGGTTCGATGGCATAATATGACCGGATTTCAAAATACGAAATTTCCAATAACCGCGCGTTCCAAATGCAACCAACCGTTAATTTCTTACTCAATATTCAATTTTCATTACCTATACTCATTTTGAACCGGAATCTCAACAATAAAATGTTTTCAATTTTTTTGCGAAAATCCCTGATGGTTAGCCTTACTGATTTTGAACGGATAAAATTTATTGGCACAGATTCTTTATGCTTCGGTTATTTTGCGTTAATGATATAGTTTTGAGTAAATCAACGTTTAGGTTGTTGCAATATGTCGCCTCATTCACCTGTAATCCAGGATCGATGGCATAATATGACCGGATTTCAAAATACGAAATTTCCAATAACCGCGCTTTCCAAATGCAACCAACCGTTAATTTCTTACTCAATATTCAATTTTCATTACCTATACTCATTTTGGACCGGAATCTCAACAATAAAATGTTTTCAATTTTTTTGCGAAAATCCCTGATGGTTAGCCTTACTGATTTTGAACGGATAAAATTTATTGGCACAGATTCTGTATGTTTCGGTTATTTTGCGTTATTGATATAGTTTTGAGTAAATCAACGTTTAGGTTGTTGCAATATGTCGCCTCATTCACCTGTAATCCAGGATCGATGGCATAATATGACCGGATTTCAAAATACGAAATTTCCAATAACCGCGCTTTCCAAATGCAACCAACCGTTAATTTCTTACTCAATATTCAATTTTCATTACCTATACTCATTTTGAACCGGAATCTCAACAATAAAATGTTTTCAATTTTTTTGCGAAAATCCCTGATGAGCCTTACTGATTTTGAACGGATAAAATTTATTGGCACAGATTCTGTATGTTTCGGTTATTTTGCGTTAATGATATAGTTTTGAGTAAATCAACGTTTAGGTTGTTGCAATATGTCGCCTCATTCACCTGTAATCCAGGATCGATGGCATAATATGACCGGATTTCAAAATACGAAATTTCCAATAACCGCGCTTTCCAAATGCAACCAACCGTTAATTTCTTACTCAATATTCAATTTTCATTACCTATACTCATTTTGAACCGGAATCTCAACAATAAAATGTTTTCAATTTTTTTGCGAAAATCCCTGATGGTTAGCCTTACTGATTTTGAACGGATAAAATTTATTGGCACAGATTCTGTATGTTTCGGTTATTTTGCGTTATTGATATAGTTTTGAGTAAATCAACGTTTAGGTTGTTGCAATATGTCGCCTCATTCACCTGTAATCCAGGATCGATGGCATAATATGACCGGATTTCAAAATACGAAATTTCCAATAACCGCGCTTTCCAAATGCAACCAACCGTTAATTTCTTACTCAATATTCAATTTTCATTACCTATACTCATTTTGAACCGGAATCTCAACAATAAAATGTTTCCAATTTTTTTGCGAAAATCCCTGATGGTTAGCCTTACTGATTTTGAACGGATAAAATTTATTGGCACAGATTCTGTATGTTTCGGTTATTTTGCGTTATTGATATAGTTTTGAGTAACTCAACGTTTAGGTTGTTGCAATATGTCGCCTCATTCACCTGTAATCCAGGATCGATGGCATAATATGGCCGGATTTCAAAATACGATATTTCCAATAACCGCGCTTTCCAAATGCAACCAACCGTTAATTTCTTACTCAATATTCAATTTTCATTACCTATACTCATTTTGAACCGGAATCTCAACAATAAAATGTTTTCAATTTTTTTGCGAAAATCCCTGATGGTTAGCCTTACTGATTTTGAACGGATAAAATTTATTGGCACAGATTCTGTATGCTTCGGTTATTTTGCGTTAATGATATAGTTTTGAGTAAATCAACGTTTAGGTTGTTGCAATATGTCGCCTCATTCACCTGTAATCCAGGATCGATGGCATAATATGACCGGATTTCAAAATACGATATTTCCAATAACCGCGCTTTCCAAATGCAACCAACCGTTAATTTCTTACTCAATATTAAATTTTCATTACCTATACTCATTTTGAACCGGAATCTCAACAATAAAATGTTTTCAATTTTTTTGCGAAAATCCCTGATGGTTATTAGCCTTACTGATTTTGAACGGATAAAATTTATTGGCACAGATTCTGTATGTTTCGGTTATTTTGCGTTATTGATATAGTTTTGAGTAAATCAACGTTTAGGTTGTTGCAATATGTCGTCTCATTCACCTGTAATCCAGGTCCGATGGCATAATATGACCGGATTTCAAAATACGAAATTTCCAATAACCGCGCTTTCCAAATGCAACCAACCGTTAATTTCTTACTCAATATTCAATTTTCATTACCTATACTCATTTTGAACCGGAATCTCAACAATAAAATGTTTTCAATTTTTTTGCGAAAATCCCTAATAGTTAGCCTTACTGATTTTGAACGGATAAAATTTATTGGCACAGATTCTGTATGTTTCGGTTATTTTGCGTTAATGATATAGTTTTGAGTAAATCAACGTTTAGGTTGTTGCAATATGTCGCCTCATTCACCTGTAATCCAGGTTCGATGGCATAATATGACCGGATTTCAAAATACGAAATTTCCAATAACCGCGCTTTCCAAATGCAACCAACCGTTAATTTCTTACTCAATATTCAATTTTCATTAGCTATACTCATTTTGAACCGGAATCTCAACAATAAAATGTTTTCAATTTTTTTGCGAAAATCCCTGATGGTTAGCCTTACTGATTTTGAACGGATAAAATTTATTGGCACAGATTCTGTATGCTTCGGTTATTTTGCGTTATTGATATAGTTTTGAGTAAATCAACGTTTCGGTTGTTGCAATATGTCGTCTCATTCACCTGTAATCCAGGTTCGATGGCCTAATATGACCGGATTTCAAAATACGAAATTTCCAATAACCGCGCGTTCCAAATGCAACCAACCGTTAATTTCTTACTCAATATTCAATTTTCATTACCTATACTCATTTTGAACCGGAATCTCAACAATAAAATGTTTTCAATTTTTTTGCGAAAATCCCTGATGGTGAGCCTTACTGATTTTGAACGGATAAAATTTATTGGCACAGATTCTGTATGTTTCGGTTATTTTGCGTTATTGATATAGTTTTGAGTAAATCAACGTTTAGGTTGTTGCAATATGTCGCCTCATTCACCTGTAATCCAGGTTCGATGGCATAATATGACCGGATTTCAAAATACGAAATTTCCAATAACCGCGCTTTCCAAATGCAACCAACCTTTAATTTCTTACTCAATATTCAATTTTCATTAGCTATACTCATTTTGAACCGGAATCTCAACAATAAAATATTTTCAATTTTTTTGCGAAAATCCCTGATGGTTAGCCTTACTGATTTTGAACGGATAAAATTTATTGGCACAGATTCTGTATGTTTCGGTTATTTTGCGTTATTGATATAGTTTTGAGTAAATCAACGTTTAGGTTGTTGCAATATGTCGCCTCATTCACCTGTAATCCAGGTTCGATGGCATAATATGACCGGATTTCAAAATACGAAATTTCCAATAACCGCGCTTTCCAAATGCAACCAACCGTTAATTTCTTACTCAATATTCAATTTTCATTACCTATACTCATTTTGAACCGGAATCTCAACAATAAAATGTTTTCAATTTTTTTGCGAAAATCCCTGATGAGCCTTACTGATTTTGAACGGATAAAATTTATTGGCACAGATTCTGTATGTTTCGGTTATTTTGCGTTATTGATATAGTTTTGAGTAAATCAACGTTTAGGTTGTTGCAATATGTCGCCTCATTCACCTGTAATCCAGGATCGATGGCATAATATGACCGGATTTCAAAATACGAAATTTCCAATAACCGCACTTTCCAAATGCAACCAACCGTTAATTTCTTACTCAATATTCAATTTTCATTACCTATACTCATTTTGAACCGGAATCTCAACAATAAAATGTTTTCAATTTTTTTGCGAAAATCCCTGATGGTTGTTAGCCTTACTGATTTTGAATGGATAAAATTTATTGGCACAGATTCTGTATGCTTCGGTTATTTTGCGTTAATGATATAGTTTTGAGTAAATCAACGTTTAGGTTGTTGCAATATGTCGCCTCATTCACCTGTAATCCAGGATCGATGGCATAATATGACCGGATTTCAAAATACGAAATTTCCAATAACCGCGCTTTCCAAATGCAACCAACCGTTAATTTCTTACTCAATATTCAATTTTCATTACCTATACTCATTTTGAACCGGAATCTCAACAATAAAATGTTTTCAATTTTTTTGCGAAAATCCCTGATGAGCCTTACTGATTTTGAACGGATAAAATTTATTGGCACAGATTCTGTATGTTTCGGTTATTTTGCGTTATTGATATAGTTTTGAGTAAATCAACATTTAGGTTGTTCCAATATGTCGCCTCATTCACCTGTAATCCAGGTTCGATGGCATAATATGACCGGATTTCAAAATACGATATTTCCAATAACCGCGCTTTCCAAATGCAACCAACCGTTAATTTCTTACTCAATATTCAATTTTCATTACCTATACTCATTTTGAACCGGAATCTCAACAATAAAATGTTTTCAATTTTTTTGCGAAAATCCCTGATGGTTAGCCTTACTGATTTTGAACGGATAAAATTTATTGGCACAGATTCTTTATGCTTCGGTTATTTTGCGTTAATGATATAGTTTTGAGTAAATCAACGTTTAGGTTGTTGCAATATGTCGCCTCATTCACCTGTAATCCAGGATCGATGGCATAATATGACCGGATTTCAAAATACGAAATTTCCAATAACCGCGCTTTCCAAATGCAACCAACCGTTAATTTTTTACTCAATATTCAATTTTCATTACCTATACTCATTTTGAACCGGAATCTCAACAATAAAATGTTTTCAATTTTTTTGCGAAAATCCCTGATGGTTAGCCTTACTGATTTTGAACGGATAAAATTTATTGGCACAGATTCTGTATGTTTCGGTTATTTTGCGTTATTGATATAGTTTTGAGTAAATCAACGTTTAGGTTGTTGCAATATGTCGCCTCATTCACCTGTAATCCAGGATCGATGGCATAATATGACCGGATTTCAAAATACGAAATTTCCAATAACCGCGCTTTCCAAATGCAACCAACCGTTAATTTCTTACTCAATATTCAATTTTCATTACCTATACTCATTTTGAACCGGAATCTCAACAATAAAATGTTTTCAATTTTTTTGCGAAAATCCCTGATGGTTAGCCTTACTGATTTTGAACGGATAAAATTTATTGGCACAGATTCTGTATGTTTCGGTTATTTTGCGTTATTGATATAGTTTTGAGTAAATCAACGTTTAGGTTGTTGCAATATGTCGCCTCATTCACCTGTAATCCAGGATCGATGGCATAATATGACCGGATTTCAAAATACGAAATTTCCAATAACCGCGCTTTCCAAATGCAACCAACCGTTAATTTCTTACTCAATATTCAATTTTCATTACCTATACTCATTTTGAACCGGAATCTCAACAATAAAATGTTTTCAATTTTTTTGCGAAAATCCCTGATGAGCCTTACTGATTTTGAACGGATAAAATTTATTGGCACAGATTCTGTATGCTTCGGTTATTTTGCGTTAATGATATAGTTTTGAGTAAATCAACGTTTAGGTTGTTGCAATATGTCGCCTCATTCACCTGTAATCCAGGATCGATGGCATAATATGACCGGATTTCAAAATACGAAATTTCCAATAACCGCGCTTTCCAAATGCAACCAACCGTTAATTTCTTACTCAATATTCAATTTTCATTACCTATACTCATTTTGAACCGGAATCTCAACAATAAAATGTTTTCAATTTTTTTGCGAAAATCCCTGATGGTTAGCCTTACTGATTTTGAACGGATAAAATTTATTGGCACAGATTCTGTATGCTTCGGTTATTTTGCGTTAATGATATAGTTTTGAGTAAATCAACGTTTAGGTTGTTGCAATATGTCGCCTCATTCACCTGTAATCCAGGATCGATGGCATAATATGACCGGATTTCAAAATACGAAATTTCCAATAACCGCGCTTTCCAAATGCAACCAACCGTTAATTTCTTACTCAATATTCAATTTTCATTACCTATACTCATTTTGAACCGGAATCTCAACAATAAAATGTTTTCAATTTTTTTGCGAAAATCCCTGATGGTTAGCCTTACTGATTTTGAACGGATAAAATTTATTGGCACAGATTCTGTATGTTTCGGTTATTTTGCGTTATTGATATAGTTTTGAGTAACTCAACGTTTAGGTTGTTGCAATATGTCGCCTCATTCACCTGTAATCCAGGATCGATGGCATAATATGGCCGGATTTCAAAATACGATATTTCCAATAACCGCGCTTTCCAAATGCAACCAACCGTTAATTTCTTACTCAATATTCAATTTTCATTACCTATACTCATTTTGAACCGGAATCTCAACAATAAAATGTTTTCAATTTTTTTGCGAAAATCCCTAATAGTTAGCCTTACTGATTTTGAACGGATAAAATTTATTGGCACAGATTCTGTATGCTTCGGTTATTTTGCGTTAATGATATAGTTTTGAGTAAATCAACGTTTAGGTTGTTGCAATATGTCGTCTCATTCACCTGTAATCCAGGTCCGATGGCATAATATGACCGGATTTCAAAATACGAAATTTCCAATAACCGCGCTTTCCAAATGCAACCAACCGTTAATTTCTTACTCAATATTCAATTTTCATTACCTATACTCATTTTGAACCGGAATCTCAACAATAAAATGTTTTCAATTTTTTTGCGAAAATCCCTAATAGTTAGCCTTACTGATTTTGAACGGATAAAATTTATTGGCACAGATTCTGTATGTTTCGGTTATTTTGCGTTAATGATATAGTTTTGAGTAAATCAACGTTTAGGTTGTTGCAATATGTCGCCTCATTCACCTGTAATCCAGGTTCGATGGCATAATATGACCGGATTTCAAAATACGAAATTTCCAATAACCGCGCTTTCCAAATGCAACCAACCGTTAATTTCTTACTCAATATTCAATTTTCATTAGCTATACTCATTTTGAACCGGAATCTCAACAATAAAATGTTTTCAATTTTTTTGCGAAAATCCCTGATGGTTAGCCTTACTGATTTTGAACGGATAAAATTTATTGGCACAGATTCTGTATGCTTCGGTTATTTTGCGTTATTGATATAGTTTTGAGTAAATCAACGTTTCGGTTGTTGCAATATGTCGTCTCATTCACCTGTAATCCAGGTTCGATGGCATAATATGACCGGATTTCAAAATACGAAATTTCCAATAACCGCGCTTTCCAAATGCAACCAACCGTTAATTTCTTACTCAATATTCAATTTTCATTACCTATACTCATTTTGAACCGGAATCTCAACAATAAAATGTTTTCAATTTTTTTGCGAAAATCCCTGATGGTTATTAGCCTTACTGATTTTGAACGGATAAAATTTATTGGCACAGATTCTGTATGTTTCGGTTATTTTGCGTTATTGATATAGTTTTGAGTAAATCAACGTTTAGGTTGTTGCAATATGTCGTCTCATTCACCTGTAATCCAGGTCCGATGGCATAATATGACCGGATTTCAAAATACGAAATTTCCAATAACCGCGCTTTCCAAATGCAACCAACCGTTAATTTCTTACTCAATATTCAATTTTCATTACCTATACTCATTATGAACCGGAATCTCAACAATAAAATGTTTTCAATTTTTTTGCGAAAATCCCTAATAGTTAGCCTTACTGATTTTGAACGGATAAAATTTATTGGCACAGATTCTGTATGTTTCGGTTATTTTGCGTTAATGATATAGTTTTGAGTAAATCAACGTTTAGGTTGTTGCAATATGTCGCCTCATTCACCTGTAATCCAGGTTCGATGGCATAATATGACCGGATTTCAAAATACGAAATTTCCAATAACCGCGCTTTCCAAATGCAACCAACCGTTAATTTCTTACTCAATATTCAATTTTCATTAGCTATACTCATTTTGAACCGGAATCTCAACAATAAAATGTTTTCAATTTTTTTGCGAAAATCCCTGATGGTGAGCCTTACTGATTTTGAACGGATAAAATTTATTGGCACAGATTCTGTATGTTTCGGTTATTTTGCGTTATTGATATAGTTTTGAGTAAATCAACGTTTAGGTTGTTGCAATATGTCGCCTCATTCACCTGTAATCCAGGTTCGATGGCATAATATGACCGGATTTCAAAATACGAAATTTCCAATAACCGCGCTTTCCAAATGCAACCAACCGTTAATTTCTGTAACGGGTAAGCCGCTATTATTTATAGGGCAAACCCAATTACATTTAATTGCCTCTACCCTATTACGCCCCCCATGAGGCGGCATTAACCCGCTAGCTCAGCGGAAAAGGTTAATTTGGCCGTGGGGATAGGGAGGCTAGGGTAGCGGCCTAGATTACCGCCTGCGGTTAAAATAAACTTATTACGGGGATTGGGTGGGAACACCGGACCCCTGAACAGTTAATTAGGCTAGCAGCCCATTTAGGGAAGTAGGCCAAACGCTACTGTGGTTGTATTGTCTGACTTTCTAGCCAGACATTTTATAATAACACAATTTTATCCACTTACCTTGCCGGTTGATCTCAATCTCTCTCCCAAAATGTAATTACTTGTGTTTACCACACAAATACATACACACAATACAAAACCAAAGAAGTTATAAAATAAATTTTTTTTATGTATTTCCTTGCTGCCTTAACAACTTCAAACCACGTCACAGGTGTAAAAACAACTTAGTATAACGCTAATACACTAATACCAAATAAAAACTGATCTTACATTCACAATCAAAAATTACTTAATTAATTTACGAAATATATGTATACACAAACACGAATGCACATATGCAATCATCATACAAAATGTTGCCACTTGAAATTGACGGAATGCCCAAAAAAAAAAAAAAAATTGTTTTTACACATCGACTACTATACACTATTATAATGGGTAAAAATGGAATTCACCAAAAAAAACAAAATACTACACTACCAAAAAAAAACTTTATCAAAACAAAAAAAAACTTATACTTAAATTGGACCTGAACGCCGGTCTGTCCAAAAACTAACTACCCGCCACACACCATGCATAAAAACAATTTTTCGAAAATTTTGTGAATTCATCACAAAATGCCATGGTGGTGTACGAAAACGTGCCATGAATTTTGCTTATTCTTGGCCACGCGAAAAATTTGAAACAAAAAAAATGCTGAGGAAAGACAAATTAATAAGTGCAATTTCCCTCGGTCAATACATAGTTCACCTATGTCATTTACCTAAAAAAACTAACATTTATTGCAAACAAAATGATCAAATTACATTTAAGTGTATTATCGTTCAACCACAATATGAATTTGTATTCATACCGTAATTTGATCGCCATAACACAGAAATGTTGAAGTTTAACATGACGGAGAATTTTATATTTGGAATGTTAATATTTTTGGAGAGGTTAATCTCAAAGCGGTCATGTTAATGAGTAATGCTAAAATATAGAATGTTGGGATAGGTTAGTAACGGAATTAGGTGGAATTCCGTTACAGCGTGGGGAAAACCCAATCCCTGAGATGGAATAGAGATCTCATGCTCTGTTTAGGAGGGACGTGGTTTCAAGAAACCAAGTTACTTTTTGAACAGCCCAACGTGGCGGACGCCCCACACCCTGAGTTAGTCTCAAAGCTGGGCAAATATGATCCTACTAAAAAAAAAAAAGGTATATTCTAATCTAGCTTAATAAATTCTACGAGGCACATAGCCTAACTAAACTAATAAAAACTAACTAAACTAACTGAAATTATTATTATTATTATTTTTAAGGCTTACATACTAAATTTCAATTGTATAATTTTATTTTATTAAATTATAATTATATTATTGATATTTTTATTAGTGAAATATATTTATATAATTTTGATTTCATTCATTTTTTTTTTTTTTTTTTTTTATAAAATTCCTATCTACCTAAACACTAGTCCTCCTCCTATAACCCAATTGCGTTGATGGCCGCTGCGGCGGTACTGATCGTCGACTACCTTGGAGCTGGTATAACAGTTTGCTTAATCCTCGGCGTCTCCACCAAATCACTCCTACAACGATGGCCAACAGGAAAACAATTGTTGATGTCGCATAGTGGGGTATATCATGGAGACTTATGGCGGTCCACACCTCCCTGGAGTGTAGATCCTTCACTGCGGATGATAGTCTCTCCATGTCCTCATCCAGTCCGTTTATGAGCAACGGCAACTTTTCGGGGCTTAATTGTTGAGTGAGGTTGAAAGTAGGCAGGAATGACACATTGCCCCTTGACTCATAGCTTTTTCGGCTCCTTAGCAGGAAATGGCTGGTCTTAATTTGACAACCGGGTGATAAATGTAGGACCCCACTCCCCTGGATCGATATCGGTTCAACGGTGTTTTTACAAATCACATCATATGTTTCTGTACCTGGTATCGATACAATCCACTGGTTGGTGGTACTCAATGGGATTATCACTGTATTTGACAAGATGGTCTGTATTTGGCAGTTTTCCAGGGTCTGCTTTTGATGTTGTAACAACCGTAGCTCACAGGGCTGCTGGTCTCCTTGCACGGTGTATATTGCATTATGTTGGTGGCATATCACTTGTGACTGCGCCCATGGCTGACACTGGCTCATCTCCTCTGGTGAAATTGGATAGTACCACACTCGTTGAAGGTCCACCAGGAAAATCGTAAAGGTGGGTTGAATGTACATCATCCGATCTTTATGTACAGTGGGCACTGGGTGAACCCGAAATACTTGGAACATCGTCGGGCCCAGCAATGGTATATTTAGCTCGAATATGGCTTGTTCTCCTACTAGCCGTGACCTGACTCGCAATATCTGATATAACTGAGCCCAATGGTGCTCGTAATCAGGGACCTGTACATGCTCGGACGTCCACAGGCGCAATTTCTCCAGTTGCTCCCTAAGTTGTGAGGGCGTTATTAGCTGTGTGTTCATATGGCCCTGGTGCAAATCTACCATCACATCAATTAACGCCTCCTGCATCTCTTTGAAAATATTGATATTAATTGTGAGTTGTAAAGCAGCATCCACAAAGTCGCTATGTTGGTAGAGAGCCAATATATCTTGTTGGGTTGCGTGATATTGTGCGGTAATCAGTTCTTGTTGCTTGCGGATGACATTTGAGGTAACATCCAAAACGTGGGTTTGCTTGTCTATCAGATCTCTCATTTGGATGTTCCCGGCCTGCAGCTCCCCTATTTGCCGGGCGTAACTATCAGCGTCCCTCTGGTCCAACACCCCAAACAGGTCTCCCATTAAAGTGCCCATAAATTCAAAAGGAGCTCTCTTTTTTCTGCTAGGGTCCCTCAATATGCGGTTGCGATCTGCCATCTCCTCCATTACATGCCTTATTGATAGTATCAAAACCCCACAACCTTCTACCTTATTGACCATATCGTTGGTCAGTGTGACGTTCCGTTGTCTCCAGTCACTCCTGGCACACCAGGTGGCTAACTGCGTCACTGTTGCATTGATACGGGCCCATTCTTGCCAATAGTTAGTTAAGTTGTAATGTAAAATTAGCTTCCAACTTTCGTGCGTTAGGTAGGCATGCCCGACCTGCTCCAAATATATCCCCGGCTGGCTAGTAAACGGCTCAAACAAACCTCCTCCTGCCGATACCTGTGTGAGCAAACTGCACCAAGCCCACACTCTCATCCACTCCATGCTGCGTCCGTAGGTTCTTCCGTTGGTTTCTTAAGAGGAGGAGAAAACATAAACTCTTATAACTAACAATTCATTAAAGATATCCTATTCTATTCTAACAGCTACTTTACACTACCTAACACCTAATACCTCTTCCCCTGCCTACACATCTTTCTACTGTACTTCGGCCTACCCTACATGTAACATATTATTCTAAGGTTAAAACTATTATTGGTGTTGGCGGTACCAATCTTCATCCTGTCATTACATTACCCACACAGACACCTAGTGTAGTGTCGATAGTGTAACGACAGGAATGGTTCGCGAACTTGGCCACGGACTAATTCGTGATTACTTATATCATCTCCCATTGCTAATTTCTTTGCTTCCTCCTCCCGCATCTTCTTCCTTCGGTTGCGTCGCCACTCATTGAGTTTTAATCGGAGGCCTTCCGTCCTTTCCTCTGTCTTCCTCTTATCCTCCGGCACACTACAACAACCTGAGATACGGTCCTCTTCCTGTAGGCCTTCTTTTAATTTAGTCTTTTCGCCCTCTCGAAACCTGGGCGCTTCACTCTCTGGCTCATAATGTGGCAAGATTGTTAGTGGCCTCCTGCTCCAATATTCCACTACAGAGGTGTGCTTCTTTCCCTTCTCTATCTCAGTTCCTTCTACTTCAGGCATGAACAATTGAATCCCTAAAATGAAAAGAAAAACCTCACAGGCTTACTCCCTGTTACCTTCTACTCCAGCTTAGTGGTCTCGCTGGAGGTGGTCCTGATATCTTTGGCGTGGTATACACCCAGAAGTTTACCCTCCCCATCTACTAGTTCATATGCCACTTGACCGACTCGCCGGAGGACCTTGGCGGGCACAAATTTCCTATCCAACTTCGCCGAGTAGTTTTGAATGGCATTACTCTGGGCGAAATTCCGCACATAGACTTTATCTCCTGCAGCAATCACACGGCTCGCTGACCGCAGGTTATACCGTTGAGCTGATTGTCCATGTGCTTGGCGTAAATGTGCGAGTACAATTTCTCTAGCCAACTTTAGTCGGTCACCTTTGGCTTGCACCGTGAAGGTTGCCAAACTTTGATTTCCCAATAGTCGAAGCAGCTCGTACTGAGAGCCATGTTGGATCGTGTGTTGCCCAAACACTAGATAAGACGGTGAGTATTCCGTGGAGGAGTGTGACGTATTACGCAAAGCACTGCCTATCTGATTCAGATGTTCATCCCATGTCCGCTGATCCTCCTTAACGTATGCACGGATAGCGGCCAGTACTGACCTATTCACGCGTTCTGATGCATTAGCTTGCGGGGAATAAACTGGAGTAAACAAGTGCTTGATTCCGAGCTTGGCTAAACAATTCTCAAAGAGATGCGACTTGAATTGCCTGCCATTGTCAGTGTGTATAATTTCCGGCACAGAATATACCGAGAATACTTCTTTCTCTAGATAATCCACCACCCTACTAGCAGTGGCATCACGTAGAGGCTTTAACAGCACGAACTTAGAGTAATGGTCTAGGACAATAAAAATGAAGGTATTCCCATTCTTTGACCTGGGATATGGGCCTAAAAAGTCTAAGTACAATTTTTGAAATGGCCTGTCATACTCCCTGTACTCTCCCATTTTTGGCCTCAATATGGTGTTAGTGGCCTTGGTTAGTTTGCACATTTCACATTTGCGCACATATTCCTTGGTGTTTTCGACCAGTGTTGGCCAATAGAAATGCCTACGAATTAGTTCCAGCATCTTCCCTGTTCCCATATGTGCTGCTGTTGGTGGTTCGTGAGCCTGTGCTAGGACCTTGGGGATTAGGCCGTAGGGAATCCATAGCTTCCAACCCGGAATATCGGTCTTCAGATCTTGATCTTTCACTGGCTGGTAGAACAACAGCTTGCCATCCGTGACCCGGACATTCTCTGGCATAGGGTTCATGTTCGCCAGGGTGTCCATTAATTGCAAATAGTCAGGACTGGTGAACTCTGGTGACTGCAAGTCCACTGCTGATGACATTTCAACTGAATCCAAAGCAGCCACCTCATCCGAGTGTACGCGGGACAAGGCGTCTGGGACTACGTTTCGTGCCCCCTTACGGTACTCTATACGGAACTTAAAGCCCTGGAGTTTAAGGCTCCAACGTGCTAATCGCCCAGAGAGTTCGGTTTGCTTCATTAGCCATTGCAGGCTGGCATGGTCTGTTATCAACACAAACTCATATCCTTCTACATATCCTCGAAATTTCTTAATACTGAGAACAGCAGCTAAGCATTCGAGCTCGGTGACACTGTAGTTCTTTTGTGCACCATTCAGCTTATGTGAAAAGAAAGAGATTGGATGTTCTTCATCTTCATCATCCTTCTGAAAGAGGACACCGCCTACTCCTGTTTTTGACGCATCTACTTGAATATAGAACGTACGTGCATAATCAGGGTGCACTAGTACTGGTGCTTCAGACAGAAGGGATTTTAGCTGGTCAAAAGATTCCTGAGCCGGTTCACTCCACTTGATACTTCCTTTGGATTTTAGAAGGTCAGTGAGCGGGGACGCGATAGATGAATAGTTTGGAATGAATTTCCGGTACCATCCACTCATTCCAAGGAATTGTCGGATGTGTTTGACTGTTTTGGGGATTGGGAAATTTTGGACAGCCGTGACCTTATCCGGGTCCACTTTAATGCTCCCATCCTCGATAATATGTCCCAGATATTTTAGCCGTTTTAAAAGGAATTTAGATTTCTCCATGTTGATAGTGAGCCCTGCCTCGCTCAGCTGTCTCGCCACCAGTCCCAGTAATTGGACATGTTCATCAAATGTGGGGGACGTAACTAGGAGGTCATCTAAATAGACGAACACACGGTCATGTAGCTCATGCGGAATCACTTTATGCATGAGCCGACACATTGTTTGCGCAGCATTGCATAACCCGAAAGGCATTACCGTGAATTGGTAAAGAGGTCTACCGGGAACAGTAAACGCTGTCTTGGCCCTGGCTGATTGGTTTAACGGAATCTGCCAAAATGCATCTTTGAGATCGAGGCTAGAGATGAATTTTGTCTTGTCTAAACGACTAAGGAGTCCGTCTATTATGGGTAACGGATACGCGTCTTTCAATGTTACTGCGTTTAGCTTTCTAGCGTCTAGGCATAACCGTGTTTTGCCATTACTTTTACGCACTATTGCCATTGGTGAACTCCATGGACTGCAAGATTCTTCGATTACACCCAGCTTGAGCATCCGCTCAATTTCCGCGTCCATATCTTTCTGTACGGCTGGGGAAATGGCATAGTACCGCTGTTTTACGGGCTTCGCATCACCGGTATCAATATCATGTTCTACAAAACGGGTCCGCCCTAGGCCCAACCGCTCTGATGAGGGAAACTTGGCCTTGACCTTATCTAGAAGGTCTTGCTGTTCTCTAGATAGGATGTGTTGGTTTTGAGTGGGAGGCTCGATGGTCAGAGTTGGCTCTTTGTTTTGGGCCTTCAAACTTATCTCGGATACTGAAATTTGGAGGTTGAATGCTTTCCAAAAATCTGTGCCCAGGTATAATTCTTGTGTCAACGACGGGGCGATGTACAAGCAAACCGTCTTCGTTAGTCCGTTGAAACTGACAGGGAGATACACGTAGCCTAAGATTTGTTCCGCTGTGCCACTGGCGGTTTGTACCTGTGATCTGTATGGATGGTATACTAGCCCCTGGTCCAACAAAAATCTCTCGCTCGCTTTTCCTAGCACACTGATATTCGCCCCTGAGTCTAATAATCCAAGGAAGTTTCTTCCATTTACCGTAATTCTAGCGTACGGCCGATTGTCTGGCCCTGATTGGATAACTGTCGAAATAATGTGATTGCGCCTTTTCCTGCGGTCGTAGAAATAACTTATCATTCGAACCAAGTGTCTGTTATCCGTTTGACAAAGGGTTGAATGAAGAGTTTCCTCAGATGTTGGTTTTGTTAACGTGGATGCCGGGCGTACAACTCCGGATCGGTGTTGCTCGCGGCCTCCTCCGTTGCCCCATGTGGTAAGCGACTCGGTTCTCCTGGGCCGAGATGAGACCTCCGAGCATACCTCACCTCGGACCTCCAGTTTTCCGCTTGTCTACACCGAGTACAATCGGGCTTTAGGACATTCTTGGCACCACAACCAAAACAGAATATCCCTGTGACTCTCTTTCTACAATCCGTGAAGGAATGTGACTTATCCCCACAGTTCCAACAGCTGAAATTTCTGTTACTGGAAGCTGTGGGACTGGGGTCTCTTGGGCGATTCACCGTGGTCTGCTCGGACCGTTGCCGGAGATGCTGGTTTATGGCACACACCTGTTGGTAATACCCGCAGTCTTCTTCCCGACTCATGGGTTCCACTTGCTCATCCTCCGATTCTGGTAAGTATTGACTTTCCAGTTCACTAACGCGAGGTGGGCGTTGATCAAATTTGACGTGTGGCCTTGGTCGGTAGCTTTCCGTCCCGTGTGACGAATTCCCGAACTGACCTGATAACGTTAGACCGGCCTCAGGAACGTGCCCAAACCTTCTCCACATCGCTTCTAGGGAACCGCATTTACGGATGAATGCAGGCAGATTATCAAACTGCTGCTCGTCATGTAAAGCCATTTGTAATCCTGGCCTCATATTGCGCCTTAGGATTAGGTATAGTGTGGCGTCAGTCACTGGTTTGTTAGACATTGTTGCAATCTTTTGAATTGCTTGATAAAATTCCTGAATGGTTTCCTTCGGATGCCGCTGCCTTCGGTTGTTTAGCAACCGCCTAATGTCATCATCGGTGGTGCTTGTAGTAAACCTGACAGCCATCACCTGCTTCAGCTCGTTCCACTTTATGTTTGGGTTTCGGTCTACTGAACTCCAAAACCAATCTAATGCCTCGTCCTCTAGGCATAAGTCCAAAACTCTTACCAAGTGGTCAACTGGTACAACCGACATTGAGGCATGCCATTCCATTCGAGCTAAGAAACGCTGGATGGTCAGATCGCTGTGGAGACCTTGGAATCTCACCTTCCAGGTTTTCACTTCTTGTCTCAACTTCGTGTTGTTCCACTTTGGTGCCTGAGGAAGCTGAGTGGAGTTGAAAGGTGTCTGTTGGGATAAGGTTGTATTTGGAACTATTGGAGGTGAGTCATTTCTCATATCCAACCGACCGAAATCTGACTCAAAATCCTCAAACGGATCTTCTCCGATATCTTGGATCTTCAAGACTGGTGTTTTGACCTGTGGTATGCCGTTACTGGGACCAGGTTCTCCTAGATCAGCACTAGTTGGTACTACCACCTTGGGCTCCTGCTCATTTACCGGCATAGACAGCCCCTCCAATTCACCTTGGGCTTGACCAAACGTCATTTTACCTCTTTTCACCAAGGCTATTATCCTGCCGCTTTCTGCGATCGCTTCCTTCAAACTCTCAGACATCTTGACAAATTTCGGGGATTTGCTTACTCGGTTGGCCCTGCCCTGTATGTGTACTAGCTTGGCCATTGCCCCAGGCAACCAATCGTCAACTTTTACCTTATTTTTCAGATTCTGTACCATGTCTTGGCACAGCTCTATGATCATTTTGGTACATGTCTCTATTTCGCGCTGTGGTTGTTTTTGCGCAGCTACATGTGCCTTTCTTGGCGCTAAGAAAGAGTCATCGCGCTCTTCTTCTAGTTTGCGGACCAACGCCTCCTTCAGGGTTTGGGTAACGTCCTGGTCTGCCTTGTCTACCAGGTCGCGCACCTCAAACTCTATCCGCAGTTCCTCCTCACTAAGCATGTCTATATTGAACTCCATGTTCACGGTTTCTATTAACTAATCTAACTTGGCTAACACAATAAAAATTAAACTCGCAACTGACAACAAAACTACAAAAAGAACAAACTTAAAACAACTATTGAAATTCAGTACTCTTAAAATTTACATACAACCACAGTATCGTTCGACCTCATTCGCCATGGGAATGATCTAACTTAATCACTATTAGGGTCAAACAAGGAAAGGAAAAGGAATTTGAATTAATTTGGAATGGAATACCAAACGACAACCCAGATCAGCAATGGCATTCGTAACTTCGATCATATCGCAAGTGATTCTCATTGCCTTGGTGAAGTCATTTCGTATCCCACTAATTTACCTAGTTGATTGAAACAATCCTCTTGCCCTCTTATCTCACAGTCATCATTCTAAATCCCCTTGGATGAGTATGACTGTGTGAGTGGCAGGCCGAATCGTTCACTCAAATAGGAACAACAACACGCCGGTTGCTGTTGTGAATTTCCATAACTTTGTGATACTAACTCGACTGGTTTATGGCCAACTTGTATTCGATGCACATCCACTTGCAGACTCCTAAGTATGACCAACCAATCACGTTGTACCCTGGATGCAACTAACCTAACAATGAGAGGACTGGCGACCCCATCCCGAGGGATGATATTTAAAATTTTAACAACAGAAGTGAATAAAACGCGACTCTTAAATATAAAGTTATAGATTGGAAATTCCATTTTTATCTAATTTAAAATATGACAAAACTTAACCTGTGGTAAATTCTAGCCACAAGCCAAATTGTTGCCACTAAACAGGGGATGGTTAGGGGTTCAACTTTACAATTCCAGCTGGGATGCGGAATGATGTGTCAATTTACCTGAGAATGAGCAGCCCTTTATACCACCCAAGATCGTCGCTTGGCAGGAAAGAGATATGCTCATTACTTCAGGGATCGCACCATTCACCCTTGCCAGTAACGACTTGCGAAGTTGATTGTTGTACTACGAGGCAATGAAAACCTTACAACTTATTGCAAAAGTAGAAACCGATGCATATCTCAGTTCTTTGACAATTCTAAACACACTTCTAAATTCCAAGTGCTACCACAAATGTCGATTTATCCCCCGGAGTGCGGGTTGGGACTTGCCACAGATAAATCATCCATTCGGGGATCCAGCATTGCAACTTAACAGTTTATAATTCTTACCAGTACATGTATGACCCAACGATGCATCCGGTCAGGCATGCCTTTCGGCATGACCGCAGCCATACTCATACCGGTTGGAATTTTATATTTGAATTGATAGGAACTGTACCCCTTGCATCAGTACTTACCTAAGAGAAACATTGAGCATATACAAGGCTACGCTTAAATATTTAAATAGTTTTGGAATTTGTGAGGAAATCCTCAATTTTCTCGAAATTTTTGAAAGTTGTGGTAATTTATACCAATTATTTGGGCCAATTTGTGGTCCATGTTGAACACGATTTTGAATAAATAATGCCTACATAATAAATCACTTATATCGGACCTGATGTAATTTAATTTGGCCCTATTCCTTTGGGCGCCATTTGTAACGGGTAAGCCGCTATTATTTATAGGGCAAACCCAATTACATTTAATTGCCTCTACCCTATTACGCCCCCCATGAGGCGGCATTAACCCGCTAGCTCAGCGGAAAAGGTTAATTTGGCCGTGGGGATAGGGAGGCTAGGGTAGCGGCCTAGATTACCGCCTGCGGTTAAAATAAACTTATTACGGGGATTGGGTGGGAACACCGGACCCCTGAACAGTTAATTAGGCTAGCAGCCCATTTAGGGAAGTAGGCCAAACGCTACTGTGGTTGTATTGTCTGACTTTCTAGCCAGACATTTTATAATAACACAATTTTATCCACTTACCTTGCCGGTTGATCTCAATCTCTCTCCCAAAATGTAATTACTTGTGTTTACCACACAAATACATACACACAATACAAAACCAAAGAAGTTATAAAATAAATTTTTTTTATGTATTTCCTTGCTGCCTTAACAACTTCAAACCACGTCACAGGTGTAAAAACAACTTAGTATAACGCTAATACACTAATACCAAATAAAAACTGATCTTACATTCACAATCAAAAATTACTTAATTAATTTACGAAATATATGTATACACAAACACGAATGCACATATGCAATCATCATACAAAATGTTGCCACTTGAAATTGACGGAATGCCCAAAAAAAAAAAAAAAATTGTTTTTACACATCGACTACTATACACTATTATAATGGGTAAAAATGGAATTCACCAAAAAAAACAAAATACTACACTACCAAAAAAAAACTTTATCAAAACAAAAAAAAACTTATACTTAAATTGGACCTGAACGCCGGTCTGTCCAAAAACTAACTACCCGCCACACACCATGCATAAAAACAATTTTTCGAAAATTTTGTGAATTCATCACAAAATGCCATGGTGGTGTACGAAAACGTGCCATGAATTTTGCTTATTCTTGGCCACGCGAAAAATTTGAAACAAAAAAAATGCTGAGGAAAGACAAATTAATAAGTGCAATTTCCCTCGGTCAATACATAGTTCACCTATGTCATTTACCTAAAAAAACTAACATTTATTGCAAACAAAATGATCAAATTACATTTAAGTGTATTATCGTTCAACCACAATATGAATTTGTATTCATACCGTAATTTGATCGCCATAACACAGAAATGTTGAAGTTTAACATGACGGAGAATTTTATATTTGGAATGTTAATATTTTTGGAGAGGTTAATCTCAAAGCGGTCATGTTAATGAGTAATGCTAAAATATAGAATGTTGGGATAGGTTAGTAACGGAATTAGGTGGAATTCCGTTACATTTCTTACTCAATATTCAATTTTCATTAGCTATACTCATTTTGAACCGGAATCTCAACAATAAAATATTTTCAATTTTTTTGCGAAAATCCCTGATGGTTAGCCTTACTGATTTTGAATGGATAAAATTTATTGGCACAGATTCTGTATGCTTCGGTTATTTTGCGTTAATGATATAGTTTTGAGTAAATCAACGTTTAGGTTGTTGCAATATGTCGCCTCATTCACCTGTAATCCAGGTTCGATGGCATAATATGACTGGATTTCAAAATACGAAATTTCCAATAACCGCGCGTTCCAAATGCAACCAACCGTTAATTTCTTACTCAATATTCAATTTTCATTACCTATACTCATTTTGAACCGGAATCTCAACAATAAAATGTTTTCAATTTTTTTGCGAAAATCCCTGATGGTTGTTAGCCTTACTGATTTTGAACGGATAAAATTTATTGGCACAGATTCTGTATGTTTCGGTTATTTTGCGTTAATGATATAGTTTTGAGTAAATCAACGTTTAGGTTGTTGCAATATGTCGCCTCATTCACCTGTAATCCAGGATCGATGGCATAATATGACCGGATTTCAAAATACGAAATTTCCAATAACCGCGCTTTCCAAATGCAACCAACCGTTAATTTCTTACTCAATATTCAATTTTCATTACCTATACTCATTTTGGACCGGAATCTCAACAATAAAATGTTTTCAATTTTTTTGCGAAAATCCCTGATGGTTAGCCTTACTGATTTTGAACGGATAAAATTTATTGGCACAGATTCTGTATGCTTCGGTTATTTTGCGTTAATGATATAGTTTTGAGTAAATCAACGTTTAGGTTGTTGCAATATGTCGCCTCATTCACCTGTAATCCAGGATCGATGGCATAATATGACCGGATTTCAAAATACGATATTTCCAATAACCGCGCTTTCCAAATGCAACCAACCGTTAATTTCTTACTCAATATTCAATTTTCATTACCTATACTCATTTTGAACCGGAATCTCAACAATAAAATGTTTTCAATTTTTTTGCGAAAATCCCTGATGGTTAGCCTTACTGATTTTGAATGGATAAAATTTATTGGCACAGATTCTTTATGCTTCGGTTATTTTGCGTTAATGATATAGTTTTGAGTAAATCAACGTTTAGGTTGTTGCAATATGTCGCCTCATTCACCTGTAATCCAGGATCGATGGCATAATATGACCGGATTTCAAAATACGAAATTTCCAATAACCGCGCTTTCCAAATGCAACCAACCGTTAATTTCTTACTCAATATTCAATTTTCATTACCTATACTCATTTTGGACCGGAATCTCAACAATAAAATGTTTTCAATTTTTTTGCGAAAATCCCTGATGGTTAGCCTTACTGATTTTGAACGGATAAAATTTATTGGCACAGATTCTGTATGTTTCGGTTATTTTGCGTTATTGATATAGTTTTGAGTAAATCAACGTTTAGGTTGTTGCAATATGTCGCCTCATTCACCTGTAATCCAGGATCGATGGCATAATATGACCGGATTTCAAAATACGAAATTTCCAATAACCGTGCTTTCCAAATGCAACCAACCGTTAATTTCTTACTCAATATTCAATTTTCATTACCTATACTCATTTGAACCGGAATCTCAACAATAAAATGTTTTCAATTTTTTTGCGAAAATCCCTGATGAGCCTTACTGATTTTGAACGGATAAAATTTATTGGCACAGATTCTGTATGTTTCGGTTATTTTGCGTTAATGATATAGTTTTGAGTAAATCAACGTTTAGGTTGTTGCAATATGTCGCCTCATTCACCTGTAATCCAGGATCGATGGCATAATATGACCGGATTTCAAAATACGAAATTTCCAATAACCGCGCTTTCCAAATGCAACCAACCGTTAATTTCTTACTCAATATTCAATTTTCATTACCTATACTCATTTTGAACCGGAATCTCAACAATAAAATGTTTTCAATTTTTTTGCGAAAATCCCTGATGGTTAGCCTTACTGATTTTGAACGGATAAAATTTATTGGCACAGATTCTGTATGTTTCGGTTATTTTGCGTTATTGATATAGTTTTGAGTAAATCAACGTTTAGGTTGTTGCAATATGTCGCCTCATTCACCTGTAATCCAGGATCGATGGCATAATATGACCGGATTTCAAAATACGAAATTTCCAATAACCGCGCTTTCCAAATGCAACCAACCGTTAATTTCTTACTCAATATTCAATTTTCATTACCTATACTCATTTTGAACCGGAATCTCAACAATAAAATGTTTTCAATTTTTTTGCGAAAATCCCTGATGAGCCTTACTGATTTTGAACGGATAAAATTTATTGGCACAGATTCTGTATGCTTCGGTTATTTTGCGTTAATGATATAGTTTTGAGTAAATCAACGTTTAGGTTGTTGCAATATGTCGCCTCATTCACCTGTAATCCAGGATCGATGGCATAATATGACCGGATTTCAAAATACGAAATTTCCAATAACCGCGCTTTCCAAATGCAACCAACCGTTAATTTCTTACTCAATATTCAATTTTCATTACCTATACTCATTTTGAACCGGAATCTCAACAATAAAATGTTTTCAATTTTTTTGCGAAAATCCCTGATGGTTAGCCTTACTGATTTTGAACGGATAAAATTTATTGGCACAGATTCTGTATGCTTCGGTTATTTTGCGTTAATGATATAGTTTTGAGTAAATCAACGTTTAGGTTGTTGCAATATGTCGCCTCATTCACCTGTAATCCAGGATCGATGGCATAATATGACCGGATTTCAAAATACGAAATTTCCAATAACCGCGCTTTCCAAATGCAACCAACCGTTAATTTCTTACTCAATATTCAATTTTCATTACCTATACTCATTTTGAACCGGAATCTCAACAATAAAATGTTTTCAATTTTTTTGCGAAAATCCCTGATGGTTAGCCTTACTGATTTTGAACGGATAAAATTTATTGGCACAGATTCTGTATGCTTCGGTTATTTTGCGTTAATGATATAGTTTTGAGTAAATCAACGTTTAGGTTGTTGCAATATGTCGCCTCATTCACCTGTAATCCAGGATCGATGGCATAATATGACCGGATTTCAAAATACGAAATTTCCAATAACCGCGCTTTCCAAATGCAACCAACCGTTAATTTCTTACTCAATATTCAATTTTCATTACCTATACTCATTTTGAACCGGAATCTCAACAATAAAATGTTTTCAATTTTTTTGCGAAAATCCCTGATGGTTAGCCTTACTGATTTTGAACGGATAAAATTTATTGGCACAGATTCTGTATGCTTCGGTTATTTTGCGTTAATGATATAGTTTTGAGTAAATCAACGTTTAGGTTGTTGCAATATGTCGCCTCATTCACCTGTAATCCAGGATCGATGGCATAATATGACCGGATTTCAAAATACGAAATTTCCAATAACCGCGCTTTCCAAATGCAACCAACCGTTAATTTCTTACTCAATATTCAATTTTCATTACCTATACTCATTTTGAACCGGAATCTCAACAATAAAATGTTTTCAATTTTTTTGCGAAAATCCCTGATGGTTAGCCTTACTGATTTTGAACGGATAAAATTTATTGGCACAGATTCTGTATGTTTCGGTTATTTTGCGTTATTGATATAGTTTTGAGTAAATCAACGTTTAGGTTGTTGCAATATGTCGCCTCATTCACCTGTAATCCAGGATCGATGGCATAATATGACCGGATTTCAAAATACGAAATTTCCAATAACCGCGCTTTCCAAATGCAACCAACCGTCAATTTTCATTACCTATACTCATTTTGAACCGGAATCTCAACAATAAAATGTTTTCAATTTTTTTGCGAAAATCCCTGATGAGCCTTACTGATTTTGAACGGATAAAATTTATTGGCACAGATTCTGTATGCTTCGGTTATTTTGCGTTAATGATATAGTTTTGAGTAAATCAACGTTTAGGTTGTTGCAATATGTCGCCTCATTCACCTGTAATCCAGGATCGATGGCATAATATGACCGGATTTCAAAATACGAAATTTCCAATAACCGCGCTTTCCAAATGCAACCAACCGTTAATTTCTTACTCAATATTCAATTTTCATTACCTATACTCATTTTGAACCGGAATCTCAACAATAAAATGTTTTCAATTTTTTTGCGAAAATCCCTGATGGTTAGCCTTACTGATTTTGAACGGATAAAATTTATTGGCACAGATTCTGTATGCTTCGGTTATTTTGCGTTAATGATATAGTTTTGAGTAAATCAACGTTTAGGTTGTTGCAATATGTCGCCTCATTCACCTGTAATCCAGGATCGATGGCATAATATGACCGGATTTCAAAATACGAAATTTCCAATAACCGCGCTTTCCAAATGCAACCAACCGTTAATTTCTTACTCAATATTCAATTTTCATTACCTATACTCATTTTGAACCGGAATCTCAACAATAAAATGTTTTCAATTTTTTTGCGAAAATCCCTGATGGTTAGCCTTACTGATTTTGAACGGATAAAATTTATTGGCACAGATTCTGTATGTTTCGGTTATTTTGCGTTATTGATATAGTTTTGAGTAAATCAACGTTTAGGTTGTTGCAATATGTCGCCTCATTCACCTGTAATCCAGGATCGATGGCATAATATGACCGGATTTCAAAATACGAAATTTCCAATAACCGCGCTTTCCAAATGCAACCAACCGTTAATTTCTTACTCAATATTCAATTTTCATTACCTATACTCATTTTGAACCGGAATCTCAACAATAAAATGTTTTCAATTTTTTTGCGAAAATCCCTGATGAGCCTTACTGATTTTGAACGGATAAAATTTATTGGCACAGATTCTGTATGCTTCGGTTATTTTGCGTTAATGATATAGTTTTGAGTAAATCAACGTTTAGGTTGTTGCAATATGTCGCCTCATTCACCTGTAATCCAGGATCGATGGCATAATATGACCGGATTTCAAAATACGAAATTTCCAATAACCGCGCTTTCCAAATGCAACCAACCGTTAATTTCTTACTCAATATTCAATTTTCATTACCTATACTCATTTTGAACCGGAATCTCAACAATAAAATGTTTTCAATTTTTTTGCGAAAATCCCTGATGGTTAGCCTTACTGATTTTGAACGGATAAAATTTATTGGCACAGATTCTGTATGCTTCGGTTATTTTGCGTTAATGATATAGTTTTGAGTAAATCAACGTTTAGGTTGTTGCAATATGTCGCCTCATTCACCTGTAATCCAGGATCGATGGCATAATATGACCGGATTTCAAAATACGAAATTTCCAATAACCGCGCTTTCCAAATGCAACCAACCGTTAATTTCTTACTCAATATTCAATTTTCATTACCTATACTCATTTTGAACCGGAATCTCAACAATAAAATGTTTTCAATTTTTTTGCGAAAATCCCTGATGGTTAGCCTTACTGATTTTGAACGGATAAAATTTATTGGCACAGATTCTGTATGTTTCGGTTATTTTGCGTTATTGATATAGTTTTGAGTAACTCAACGTTTAGGTTGTTGCAATATGTCGCCTCATTCACCTGTAATCCAGGATCGATGGCATAATATGGCCGGATTTCAAAATACGATATTTCCAATAACCGCGCTTTCCAAATGCAACCAACCGTTAATTTCTTACTCAATATTCAATTTTCATTACCTATACTCATTTTGAACCGGAATCTCAACAATAAAATGTTTTCAATTTTTTTGCGAAAATCCCTAATAGTTAGCCTTACTGATTTTGAACGGATAAAATTTATTGGCACAGATTCTGTATGCTTCGGTTATTTTGCGTTAATGATATAGTTTTGAGTAAATCAACGTTTAGGTTGTTGCAATATGTCGTCTCATTCACCTGTAATCCAGGTCCGATGGCATAATATGACCGGATTTCAAAATACGAAATTTCCAATAACCGCGCTTTCCAAATGCAACCAACCGTTAATTTCTTACTCAATATTCAATTTTCATTACCTATACTCATTTTGAACCGGAATCTCAACAATAAAATGTTTTCAATTTTTTTGCGAAAATCCCTAATAGTTAGCCTTACTGATTTTGAACGGATAAAATTTATTGGCACAGATTCTGTATGTTTCGGTTATTTTGCGTTAATGATATAGTTTTGAGTAAATCAACGTTTAGGTTGTTGCAATATGTCGCCTCATTCACCTGTAATCCAGGTTCGATGGCATAATATGACCGGATTTCAAAATACGAAATTTCCAATAACCGCGCTTTCCAAATGCAACCAACCGTTAATTTCTTACTCAATATTCAATTTTCATTAGCTATACTCATTTTGAACCGGAATCTCAACAATAAAATGTTTTCAATTTTTTTGCGAAAATCCCTGATGGTTAGCCTTACTGATTTTGAACGGATAAAATTTATTGGCACAGATTCTGTATGCTTCGGTTATTTTGCGTTATTGATATAGTTTTGAGTAAATCAACGTTTCGGTTGTTGCAATATGTCGTCTCATTCACCTGTAATCCAGGTTCGATGGCATAATATGACCGGATTTCAAAATACGAAATTTCCAATAACCGCGCTTTCCAAATGCAACCAACCGTTAATTTCTTACTCAATATTCAATTTTCATTACCTATACTCATTTTGAACCGGAATCTCAACAATAAAATGTTTTCAATTTTTTTGCGAAAATCCCTGATGGTTATTAGCCTTACTGATTTTGAACGGATAAAATTTATTGGCACAGATTCTGTATGTTTCGGTTATTTTGCGTTATTGATATAGTTTTGAGTAAATCAACGTTTAGGTTGTTGCAATATGTCGTCTCATTCACCTGTAATCCAGGTTCGATGGCATAATATGACCGGATTTCAAAATACGATATTTCCAATAACCGCGCTTTCCAAATGCAACCAACCGTTAATTTCTTACTCAATATTCAATTTTCATTACCTATACTCATTATGAACCGGAATCTCAACAATAAAATGTTTTCAATTTTTTTGCGAAAATCCCTAATAGTTAGCCTTACTGATTTTGAACGGATAAAATTTATTGGCACAGATTCTGTATGTTTCGGTTATTTTGCGTTAATGATATAGTTTTGAGTAAATCAACGTTTAGGTTGTTGCAATATGTCGCCTCATTCACCTGTAATCCAGGTTCGATGGCATAATATGACCGGATTTCAAAATACGAAATTTCCAATAACCGCGCTTTCCAAATGCAACCAACCGTTAATTTCTTACTCAATATTCAATTTTCATTAGCTATACTCATTTTGAACCGGAATCTCAACAATAAAATGTTTTCAATTTTTTTGCGAAAATCCCTGATGGTTAGCCTTACTGATTTTGAACGGATAAAATTTATTGGCACAGATTCTGTATGCTTCGGTTATTTTGCGTTATTGATATAGTTTTGAGTAAATCAACGTTTCGGTTGTTGCAATATGTCGTCTCATTCACCTGTAATCCAGGTTCGATGGCATAATATGACCGGATTTCAAAATACGAAATTTCCAATAACCGCGCTTTCCAAATGCAACCAACCGTTAATTTCTTACTCAATATTCAATTTTCATTACCTATACTCATTTTGAACCGGAATCTCAACAATAAAATGTTTTCAATTTTTTTGCGAAAATCCCTGATGGTTATTAGCCTTACTGATTTTGAACGGATAAAATTTATTGGCACAGATTCTGTATGTTTCGGTTATTTTGCGTTATTGATATAGTTTTGAGTAAATCAACGTTTAGGTTGTTGCAATATGTCGTCTCATTCACCTGTAATCCAGGTTCGATGGCATAATATGACCGGATTTCAAAATACGATATTTCCAATAACCGCGCTTTCCAAATGCAACCAACCGTTAATTTCTTACTCAATATTCAATTTTCATTACCTATACTCATTATGAACCGGAATCTCAACAATAAAATGTTTTCAATTTTTTTGCGAAAATCCCTAATAGTTAGCCTTACTGATTTTGAACGGATAAAATTTATTGGCACAGATTCTGTATGCTTCGGTTATTTTGCGTTATTGATATAGTTTTGAGTAAATCAACGTTTCGGTTGTTGCAATATGTCGTCTCATTCACCTGTAATCCAGGTTCGATGGCATAATATGACCGGATTTCAAAATACGAAATTTCCAATAACCGCGCTTTCCAAATGCAACCAACCGTTAATTTCTTACTCAATATTCAATTTTCATTACCTATACTCATTTTGAACCGGAATCTCAACAATAAAATGTTTTCAATTTTTTTGCGAAAATACCTGATGGTTATTAGCCTTACTGATTTTGAACGGATAAAATTTATTGGCACAGATTCTGTATGTTTCGGTTATTTTGCGTTATTGATATAGTTTTGAGTAAATCAACGTTTAGGTTGTTGCAATATGTCGTCTCATTCACCTGTAATCCAGGTCCGATGGCATAATATGACCGGATTTCAAAATACGAAATTTCCAATAACCGCGCTTTCCAAATGCAACCAACCGTTAATTTCTTACTCAATATTCAATTTTCATTACCTATACTCATTATGAACCGGAATCTCAACAATAAAATGTTTTCAATTTTTTTGCGAAAATCCCTAATAGTTAGCCTTACTGATTTTGAACGGATAAAATTTATTGGCACAGATTCTGTATGTTTCGGTTATTTTGCGTTAATGATATAGTTTTGAGTAAATCAACGTTTAGGTTGTTGCAATATGTCGCCTCATTCACCTGTAATCCAGGTTCGATGGCATAATATGACCGGATTTCAAAATACGAAATTTCCAATAACCGCGCTTTCCAAATGCAACCAACCGTTAATTTCTTACTCAATATTCAATTTTCATTAGCTATACTCATTTTGAACCGGAATCTCAACAATAAAATGTTTTCAATTTTTTTGCGAAAATCCCTGATGGTGAGCCTTACTGATTTTGAACGGATAAAATTTATTGGCACAGATTCTGTATGTTTCGGTTATTTTGCGTTATTGATATAGTTTTGAGTAAATCAACGTTTAGGTTGTTGCAATATGTCGCCTCATTCACCTGTAATCCAGGTTCGATGGCATAATATGACCGGATTTCAAAATACGAAATTTCCAATAACCGCGCTTTCCAAATGCAACCAACCGTTAATTTCTTACTCAATATTCAATTTTCATTAGCTATACTCATTTTGAACCGGAATCTCAACAATAAAATATTTTCAATTTTTTTGCGAAAATCCCTGATGGTTAGCCTTACTGATTTTGAATGGATAAAATTTATTGGCACAGATTCTGTATGCTTCGGTTATTTTGCGTTAATGATATAGTTTTGAGTAAATCAACGTTTAGGTTGTTGCAATATGTCGCCTCATTCACCTGTAATCCAGGTTCGATGGCATAATATGACTGGATTTCAAAATACGAAATTTCCAATAACCGCGCGTTCCAAATGCAACCAACCGTTAATTTCTTACTCAATATTCAATTTTCATTACCTATACTCATTTTGAACCGGAATCTCAACAATAAAATGTTTTCAATTTTTTTGCGAAAATCCCTGATGGTTAGCCTTACTGATTTTGAACGGATAAAATTTATTGGCACAGATTCTGTATGCTTCGGTTATTTTGCGTTAATGATATAGTTTTGAGTAAATCAACGTTTAGGTTGTTGCAATATGTCGCCTCATTCACCTGTAATCCAGGATCGATGGCATAATATGACCGGATTTCAAAATACGAAATTTCCAATAACCGCGCTTTCCAAATGCAACCAACCGTTAATTTCTTACTCAATATTCAATTTTCATTACCTATACTCATTTTGGACCGGAATCTCAACAATAAAATGTTTTCAATTTTTTTGCGAAAATCCCTGATGGTTAGCCTTACTGATTTTGAACGGATAAAATTTATTGGCACAGATTCTGTATGCTTCGGTTATTTTGCGTTAATGATATAGTTTTGAGTAAATCAACGTTTAGGTTGTTGCAATATGTCGCCTCATTCACCTGTAATCCAGGATCGATGGCATAATATGACCGGATTTCAAAATACGATATTTCCAATAACCGCGCTTTCCAAATGCAACCAACCGTTAATTTCTTACTCAATATTCAATTTTCATTACCTATACTCATTTTGAACCGGAATCTCAACAATAAAATGTTTTCAATTTTTTTGCGAAAATCCCTGATGGTTAGCCTTACTGATTTTGAATGGATAAAATTTATTGGCACAGATTCTTTATGCTTCGGTTATTTTGCGTTAATGATATAGTTTTGAGTAAATCAACGTTTAGGTTGTTGCAATATGTCGCCTCATTCACCTGTAATCCAGGATCGATGGCATAATATGACCGGATTTCAAAATACGAAATTTCCAATAACCGCGCTTTCCAAATGCAACCAACCGTTAATTTCTTACTCAATATTCAATTTTCATTACCTATACTCATTTTGGACCGGAATCTCAACAATAAAATGTTTTCAATTTTTTTGCGAAAATCCCTGATGGTTAGCCTTACTGATTTTGAACGGATAAAATTTATTGGCACAGATTCTGTATGTTTCGGTTATTTTGCGTTATTGATATAGTTTTGAGTAAATCAACGTTTAGGTTGTTGCAATATGTCGCCTCATTCACCTGTAATCCAGGATCGATGGCATAATATGACCGGATTTCAAAATACGAAATTTCCAATAACCGCGCTTTCCAAATGCAACCAACCGTTAATTTCTTACTCAATATTCAATTTTCATTACCTATACTCATTTTGGACCGGAATCTCAACAATAAAATGTTTTCAATTTTTTTGCGAAAATCCCTGATGAGCCTTACTGATTTTGAACGGATAAAATTTATTGGCACAGATTCTGTATGTTTCGGTTATTTTGCGTTAATGATATAGTTTTGAGTAAATCAACGTTTAGGTTGTTGCAATATGTCGCCTCATTCACCTGTAATCCAGGATCGATGGCATAATATGACCGGATTTCAAAATACGAAATTTCCAATAACCGCGCTTTCCAAATGCAACCAACCGTTAATTTCTTACTCAATATTCAATTTTCATTACCTATACTCATTTTGAACCGGAATCTCAACAATAAAATGTTTTCAATTTTTTTGCGAAAATCCCTGATGGTTAGCCTTACTGATTTTGAACGGATAAAATTTATTGGCACAGATTCTGTATGTTTCGGTTATTTTGCGTTATTGATATAGTTTTGAGTAAATCAACGTTTAGGTTGTTGCAATATGTCGCCTCATTCACCTGTAATCCAGGATCGATGGCATAATATGACCGGATTTCAAAATACGAAATTTCCAATAACCGCGCTTTCCAAATGCAACCAACCGTTAATTTCTTACTCAATATTCAATTTTCATTACCTATACTCATTTTGAACCGGAATCTCAACAATAAAATGTTTTCAATTTTTTTGCGAAAATCCCTGATGAGCCTTACTGATTTTGAACGGATAAAATTTATTGGCACAGATTCTGTATGCTTCGGTTATTTTGCGTTAATGATATAGTTTTGAGTAAATCAACGTTTAGGTTGTTGCAATATGTCGCCTCATTCACCTGTAATCCAGGATCGATGGCATAATATGACCGGATTTCAAAATACGAAATTTCCAATAACCGCGCTTTCCAAATGCAACCAACCGTTAATTTCTTACTCAATATTCAATTTTCATTACCTATACTCATTTTGAACCGGAATCTCAACAATAAAATGTTTTCAATTTTTTTGCGAAAATCCCTGATGGTTAGCCTTACTGATTTTGAACGGATAAAATTTATTGGCACAGATTCTGTATGCTTCGGTTATTTTGCGTTAATGATATAGTTTTGAGTAAATCAACGTTTAGGTTGTTGCAATATGTCGCCTCATTCACCTGTAATCCAGGATCGATGGCATAATATGACCGGATTTCAAAATACGAAATTTCCAATAACCGCGCTTTCCAAATGCAACCAACCGTTAATTTCTTACTCAATATTCAATTTTCATTACCTATACTCATTTTGAACCGGAATCTGAACAATAAAATGTTTTCAATTTTTTTGCGAAAATCCCTGATGGTTAGCCTTACTGATTTTGAACGGATAAAATTTATTGGCACAGATTCTGTATGTTTCGGTTATTTTGCGTTATTGATATAGTTTTGAGTAACTCAACGTTTAGGTTGTTGCAATATGTCGCCTCATTCACCTGTAATCCAGGATCGATGGCATAATATGGCCGGATTTCAAAATACGATATTTCCAATAACCGCGCTTTCCAAATGCAACCAACCGTTAATTTCTTACTCAATATTCAATTTTCATTACCTATACTCATTTTGAACCGGAATCTCAACAATAAAATGTTTTCAATTTTTTTGCGAAAATCCCTAATAGTTAGCCTTACTGATTTTGAACGGATAAAATTTATTGGCACAGATTCTGTATGCTTCGGTTATTTTGTGTTAATGATATAGTTTTGAGTAAATCAACGTTTAGGTTGTTGCAATATGTCGTCTCATTCACCTGTAATCCAGGTCCGATGGCATAATATGACCGGATTTCAAAATACGAAATTTCCAATAACCGCGCTTTCCAAATGCAACCAACCGTTAATTTCTTACTCAATATTCAATTTTCATTACCTATACTCATTTTGAACCGGAATCTCAACAATAAAATGTTTTCAATTTTTTTGCGAAAATCCCTAATAGTTAGCCTTACTGATTTTGAACGGATAAAATTTATTGGCACAGATTCTGTATGTTTCGGTTATTTTGCGTTAATGATATAGTTTTGAGTAAATCAACGTTTAGGTTGTTGCAATATGTCGCCTCATTCACCTGTAATCCAGGTTCGATGGCATAATATGACCGGATTTCAAAATACGAAATTTCCAATAACCGCGCTTTCCAAATGCAACCAACCGTTAATTTCTTACTCAATATTCAATTTTCATTAGCTATACTCATTTTGAACCGGAATCTCAACAATAAAATGTTTTCAATTTTTTTGCGAAAATCCCTGATGGTTAGCCTTACTGATTTTGAACGGATAAAATTTATTGGCACAGATTCTGTATGCTTCGGTTATTTTGCGTTATTGATATAGTTTTGAGTAAATCAACGTTTCGGTTGTTGCAATATGTCGTCTCATTCACCTGTAATCCAGGTTCGATGGCATAATATGACCGGATTTCAAAATACGAAATTTCCAATAACCGCGCTTTCCAAATGCAACCAACCGTTAATTTCTTACTCAATATTCAATTTTCATTACCTATACTCATTTTGAATCGGAATCTCAACAATAAAATGTTTTCAATTTTTTTGCGAAAATCCCTGATGGTTATTAGCCTTACTGATTTTGAACGGATAAAATTTATTGGCACAGATTCTGTATGTTTCGGTTATTTTGCGTTATTGATATAGTTTTGAGTAAATCAACGTTTAGGTTGTTGCAATATGTCGTCTCATTCACCTGTAATCCAGGTCCGATGGCATAATATGACCGGATTTCAAAATACGAAATTTCCAATAACCGCGCTTTCCAAATGCAACCAACCGTTAATTTCTTACTCAATATTCAATTTTCATTACCTATACTCATTTTGAACCGGAATCTCAACAATAAAATGTTTTCAATTTTTTTGCGAAAATCCCTAATAGTTAGCCTTACTGATTTTGAACGGATAAAATTTATTGGCACAGATTCTGTATGTTTCGGTTATTTTGCGTTAATGATATAGTTTTGAGTAAATCAACGTTTAGGTTGTTGCAATATGTCGCCTCATTCACCTGTAATCCAGGATCGATGGCATAATATGACCGGATTTCAAAATACGATATTTCCAATAACCGCGCTTTCCAAATGCAACCAACCGTTAATTTCTTACTCAATATTCAATTTTCATTACCTATACTCATTTTGAACCGGAATCTCAACAATAAAATGTTTTCAATTTTTTTGCGAAAATCCCTGATGGTTAGCCTTACTGATTTTGAACGGATAAAATTTATTGGCACAGATTCTTTATGCTTCGGTTATTTTGCGTTAATGATATAGTTTTGAGTAAATCAACGTTTAGGTTGTTGCAATATATCGCCTCATTCACCTGTAATCCAGGATCGATGGCATAATATGACCGGATTTCAAAATACGAAATTTCCAATAACCGCGCTTTCCAAATGCAACCAACCGTTAATTTCTTACTCAATATTCAATTTTCATTACCTATACTCATTTTGGACCGGAATCTCAACAATAAAATGTTTTCAATTTTTTTGCGAAAATCCCTGATGGTTAGCCTTACTGATTTTGAACGGATAAAATTTATTGGCACAGATTCTGTATGTTTCGGTTATTTTGCGTTATTGATATAGTTTTGAGTAAATCAACGTTTAGGTTGTTGCAATATGTCGCCTCATTCACCTGTAATCCAGGATCGATGGCATAATATGACCGGATTTCAAAATACGAAATTTCCAATAACCGCGCTTTCCAAATGCAACCAACCGTTAATTTCTTACTCAATATTCAATTTTCATTACCTATACTCATTTGAACCGGAATCTCAACAATAAAATGTTTTCAATTTTTTTGCGAAAATCCCTGATGAGCCTTACTGATTTTGAACGGATAAAATTTATTGGCACAGATTCTGTATGTTTCGGTTATTTTGCGTTAATGATATAGTTTTGAGTAAATCAACGTTTAGGTTGTTGCAATATGTCGCCTCATTCACCTGTAATCCAGGATCGATGGCATAATATGACCGGATTTCAAAATACGAAATTTCCAATAACCGCGCTTTCCAAATGCAACCAACCGTTAATTTCTTACTCAATATTCAATTTTCATTACCTATACTCATTTTGAACCGGAATCTCAACAATAAAATGTTTTCAATTTTTTTGCGAAAATCCCTGATGGTTAGCCTTACTGATTTTGAACGGATAAAATTTATTGGCACAGATTCTGTATGTTTCGGTTATTTTGCGTTATTGATATAGTTTTGAGTAAATCAACGTTTAGGTTGTTGCAATATGTCGCCTCATTCACCTGTAATCCAGGATCGATGGCATAATATGACCGGATTTCAAAATACGAAATTTCCAATAACCGCGCTTTCCAAATGCAACCAACCGTTAATTTCTTACTCAATATTCAATTTTCATTACCTATACTCATTTTGAACCGGAATCTCAACAATAAAATGTTTTCAATTTTTTTGCGAAAATCCCTGATGAGCCTTACTGATTTTGAACGGATAAAATTTATTGGCACAGATTCTGTATGCTTCGGTTATTTTGCGTTAATGATATAGTTTTGAGTAAATCAACGTTTAGGTTGTTGCAATATGTCGCCTCATTCACCTGTAATCCAGGATCGATGGCATAATATGACCGGATTTCAAAATACGAAATTTCCAATAACCGCGCTTTCCAAATGCAACCAACCGTTAATTTCTTACTCAATATTCAATTTTCATTACCTATACTCATTTTGAACCGGAATCTCAACAATAAAATGTTTTCAATTTTTTTGCGAAAATCCCTGATGGTTAGCCTTACTGATTTTGAACGGATAAAATTTATTGGCACAGATTCTGTATGTTTCGGTTATTTTGCGTTATTGATATAGTTTTGAGTAACTCAACGTTTAGGTTGTTGCAATATGTCGCCTCATTCACCTGTAATCCAGGATCGATGGCATAATATGGCCGGATTTCAAAATACGATATTTCCAATAACCGCGCTTTCCAAATGCAACCAACCGTTAATTTCTTACTCAATATTCAATTTTCATTACCTATACTCATTTTGAACCGGAATCTCAACAATAAAATGTTTTCAATTTTTTTGCGAAAATCCCTAATAGTTAGCCTTACTGATTTTGAACGGATAAAATTTATTGGCACAGATTCTGTATGCTTCGGTTATTTTGCGTTAATGATATAGTTTTGAGTAAATCAACGTTTAGGTTGTTGCAATATGTCGTCTCATTCACCTGTAATCCAGGTCCGATGGCATAATATGACCGGATTTCAAAATACGAAATTTCCAATAACCGCGCTTTCCAAATGCAACCAACCGTTAATTTCTTACTCAATATTCAATTTTCATTACCTATACTCATTTTGAACCGGAATCTCAACAATAAAATGTTTTCAATTTTTTTGCGAAAATCCCTAATAGTTAGCCTTACTGATTTTGAACGGATAAAATTTATTGGCACAGATTCTGTATGTTTCGGTTATTTTGCGTTAATGATATAGTTTTGAGTAAATCAACGTTTAGGTTGTTGCAATATGTCGCCTCATTCACCTGTAATCCAGGTTCGATGGCATAATATGACCGGATTTCAAAATACGAAATTTCCAATAACCGCGCTTTCCAAATGCAACCAACCGTTAATTTCTTACTCAATATTCAATTTTCATTAGCTATACTCATTTTGAACCGGAATCTCAACAATAAAATGTTTTCAATTTTTTTGCGAAAATCCCTGATGGTTAGCCTTACTGATTTTGAACGGATAAAATTTATTGGCACAGATTCTGTATGCTTCGGTTATTTTGCGTTATTGATATAGTTTTGAGTAAATCAACGTTTCGGTTGTTGCAATATGTCGTCTCATTCACCTGTAATCCAGGTTCGATGGCATAATATGACCGGATTTCAAAATACGAAATTTCCAATAACCGCGCTTTCCAAATGCAACCAACCGTTAATTTCTTACTCAATATTCAATTTTCATTACCTATACTCATTTTGAACCGGAATCTCAACAATAAAATGTTTTCAATTTTTTTGCGAAAATCCCTGATGGTTATTAGCCTTACTGATTTTGAACGGATAAAATTTATTGGCACAGATTCTGTATGTTTCGGTTATTTTGCGTTATTGATATAGTTTTGAGTAAATCAACGTTTAGGTTGTTGCAATATGTCGTCTCATTCACCTGTAATCCAGGTTCGATGGCATAATATGACCGGATTTCAAAATACGATATTTCCAATAACCGCGCTTTCCAAATGCAACCAACCGTTAATTTCTTACTCAATATTCAATTTTCATTACCTATACTCATTTTGAACCGGAATCTCAACAATAAAATGTTTTCAATTTTTTTGCGAAAATACCTGATGGTTATTAGCCTTACTGATTTTGAACGGATAAAATTTATTGGCACAGATTCTGTATGTTTCGGTTATTTTGCGTTATTGATATAGTTTTGAGTAAATCAACGTTTAGGTTGTTGCAATATGTCGTCTCATTCACCTGTAATCCAGGTCCGATGGCATAATATGACCGGATTTCAAAATACGAAATTTCCAATAACCGCGCTTTCCAAATGCAACCAACCGTTAATTTCTTACTCAATATTCAATTTTCATTACCTATACTCATTTTGAACCGGAATCTCAACAATAAAATGTTTTCAATTTTTTTGCGAAAATCCCTAATAGTTAGCCTTACTGATTTTGAACGGATAAAATTTATTGGCACAGATTCTGTATGTTTCGGTTATTTTGCGTTAATGATATAGTTTTGAGTAAATCAACGTTTAGGTTGTTGCAATATGTCGCCTCATTCACCTGTAATCCAGGATCGATGGCATAATATGACCGGATTTCAAAATACGATATTTCCAATAACCGCGCTTTCCAAATGCAACCAACCGTTAATTTCTTACTCAATATTCAATTTTCATTACCTATACTCATTTTGAACCGGAATCTCAACAATAAAATGTTTTCAATTTTTTTGCGAAAATCCCTGATGGTTAGCCTTACTGATTTTGAACGGATAAAATTTATTGGCACAGATTCTTTATGCTTCGGTTATTTTGCGTTAATGATATAGTTTTGAGTAAATCAACGTTTAGGTTGTTGCAATATATCGCCTCATTCACCTGTAATCCAGGATCGATGGCATAATATGACCGGATTTCAAAATACGAAATTTCCAATAACCGCGCTTTCCAAATGCAACCAACCGTTAATTTCTTACTCAATATTCAATTTTCATTACCTATACTCATTTTGGACCGGAATCTCAACAATAAAATGTTTTCAATTTTTTTGCGAAAATCCCTGATGGTTAGCCTTACTGATTTTGAACGGATAAAATTTATTGGCACAGATTCTGTATGTTTCGGTTATTTTGCGTTATTGATATAGTTTTGAGTAAATCAACGTTTAGGTTGTTGCAATATGTCGCCTCATTCACCTGTAATCCAGGATCGATGGCATAATATGACCGGATTTCAAAATACGAAATTTCCAATAACCGCGCTTTCCAAATGCAACCAACCGTTAATTTCTTACTCAATATTCAATTTTCATTACCTATACTCATTTGAACCGGAATCTCAACAATAAAATGTTTTCAATTTTTTTGCGAAAATCCCTGATGAGCCTTACTGATTTTGAACGGATAAAATTTATTGGCACAGATTCTGTATGTTTCGGTTATTTTGCGTTAATGATATAGTTTTGAGTAAATCAACGTTTAGGTTGTTGCAATATGTCGCCTCATTCACCTGTAATCCAGGATCGATGGCATAATATGACCGGATTTCAAAATACGAAATTTCCAATAACCGCGCTTTCCAAATGCAACCAACCGTTAATTTCTTACTCAATATTCAATTTTCATTACCTATACTCATTTTGAACCGGAATCTCAACAATAAAATGTTTTCAATTTTTTTGCGAAAATCCCTGATGGTTAGCCTTACTGATTTTGAACGGATAAAATTTATTGGCACAGATTCTGTATGTTTCGGTTATTTTGCGTTATTGATATAGTTTTGAGTAAATCAACGTTTAGGTTGTTGCAATATGTCGCCTCATTCACCTGTAATCCAGGATCGATGGCATAATATGACCGGATTTCAAAATACGAAATTTCCAATAACCGCGCTTTCCAAATGCAACCAACCGTTAATTTCTTACTCAATATTCAATTTTCATTACCTATACTCATTTTGAACCGGAATCTCAACAATAAAATGTTTTCAATTTTTTTGCGAAAATCCCTGATGAGCCTTACTGATTTTGAACGGATAAAATTTATTGGCACAGATTCTGTATGCTTCGGTTATTTTGCGTTAATGATATAGTTTTGAGTAAATCAACGTTTAGGTTGTTGCAATATGTCGCCTCATTCACCTGTAATCCAGGATCGATGGCATAATATGACCGGATTTCAAAATACGAAATTTCCAATAACCGCGCTTTCCAAATGCAACCAACCGTTAATTTCTTACTCAATATTCAATTTTCATTACCTATACTCATTTTGAACCGGAATCTCAACAATAAAATGTTTTCAATTTTTTTGCGAAAATCCCTGATGGTTAGCCTTACTGATTTTGAACGGATAAAATTTATTGGCACAGATTCTGTATGTTTCGGTTATTTTGCGTTATTGATATAGTTTTGAGTAACTCAACGTTTAGGTTGTTGCAATATGTCGCCTCATTCACCTGTAATCCAGGATCGATGGCATAATATGGCCGGATTTCAAAATACGATATTTCCAATAACCGCGCTTTCCAAATGCAACCAACCGTTAATTTCTTACTCAATATTCAATTTTCATTACCTATACTCATTTTGAACCGGAATCTCAACAATAAAATGTTTTCAATTTTTTTGCGAAAATCCCTAATAGTTAGCCTTACTGATTTTGAACGGATAAAATTTATTGGCACAGATTCTGTATGCTTCGGTTATTTTGCGTTAATGATATAGTTTTGAGTAAATCAACGTTTAGGTTGTTGCAATATGTCGTCTCATTCACCTGTAATCCAGGTCCGATGGCATAATATGACCGGATTTCAAAATACGAAATTTCCAATAACCGCGCTTTCCAAATGCAACCAACCGTTAATTTCTTACTCAATATTCAATTTTCATTACCTATACTCATTTTGAACCGGAATCTCAACAATAAAATGTTTTCAATTTTTTTGCGAAAATCCCTAATAGTTAGCCTTACTGATTTTGAACGGATAAAATTTATTGGCACAGATTCTGTATGTTTCGGTTATTTTGCGTTAATGATATAGTTTTGAGTAAATCAACGTTTAGGTTGTTGCAATATGTCGCCTCATTCACCTGTAATCCAGGTTCGATGGCATAATATGACCGGATTTCAAAATACGAAATTTCCAATAACCGCGCTTTCCAAATGCAACCAACCGTTAATTTCTTACTCAATATTCAATTTTCATTAGCTATACTCATTTTGAACCGGAATCTCAACAATAAAATGTTTTCAATTTTTTTGCGAAAATCCCTGATGGTTAGCCTTACTGATTTTGAACGGATAAAATTTATTGGCACAGATTCTGTATGCTTCGGTTATTTTGCGTTATTGATATAGTTTTGAGTAAATCAACGTTTCGGTTGTTGCAATATGTCGTCTCATTCACCTGTAATCCAGGTTCGATGGCATAATATGACCGGATTTCAAAATACGAAATTTCCAATAACCGCGCTTTCCAAATGCAACCAACCGTTAATTTCTTACTCAATATTCAATTTTCATTACCTATACTCATTTTGAACCGGAATCTCAACAATAAAATGTTTTCAATTTTTTTGCGAAAATCCCTGATGGTTATTAGCCTTACTGATTTTGAACGGATAAAATTTATTGGCACAGATTCTGTATGTTTCGGTTATTTTGCGTTATTGATATAGTTTTGAGTAAATCAACGTTTAGGTTGTTGCAATATGTCGTCTCATTCACCTGTAATCCAGGTTCGATGGCATAATATGACCGGATTTCAAAATACGATATTTCCAATAACCGCGCTTTCCAAATGCAACCAACCGTTAATTTCTTACTCAATATTCAATTTTCATTACCTATACTCATTTTGAACCGGAATCTCAACAATAAAATGTTTTCAATTTTTTTGCGAAAATACCTGATGGTTATTAGCCTTACTGATTTTGAACGGATAAAATTTATTGGCACAGATTCTGTATGTTTCGGTTATTTTGCGTTATTGATATAGTTTTGAGTAAATCAACGTTTAGGTTGTTGCAATATGTCGTCTCATTCACCTGTAATCCAGGTCCGATGGCATAATATGACCGGATTTCAAAATACGAAATTTCCAATAACCGCGCTTTCCAAATGCAACCAACCGTTAATTTCTTACTCAATATTCAATTTTCATTACCTATACTCATTTTGAACCGGAATCTCAACAATAAAATGTTTTCAATTTTTTTGCGAAAATCCCTAATAGTTAGCCTTACTGATTTTGAACGGATAAAATTTATTGGCACAGATTCTGTATGTTTCGGTTATTTTGCGTTAATGGATTTCAAAATACGAAATTTCCAATAACCGCGCTTTCCAAATGCAACCAACCGTTAATTTCTTACTCAATATTCAATTTTCATTAGCTATACTCATTTTGAACCGGAATCTCAGCAATAAAATGTTTTCAATTTTTTTGCGAAAATCCCTGATGGTGAGCCTTACTGATTTTGAACGGATAAAATTTATTGGCACAGATTCTGTATGTTTCGGTTATTTTGCGTTATTGATATAGTTTTGAGTAAATCAACGTTTAGGTTGTTGCAATATGTCGCCTCATTCACCTGTAATCCAGGTTCGATGGCATAATATGACCGGATTTCAAAATACGAAATTTCCAATAACCGCGCTTTCCAAATGCAACCAACCGTTAATTTCTTACTCAATATTCAATTTTCATTAGCTATACTCATTTTGAACCGGAATCTCAACAATAAAATATTTTCAATTTTTTTGCGAAAATCCCTGATGGTTAGCCTTACTGATTTTGAATGGATAAAATTTATTGGCACAGATTCTGTATGCTTCGGTTATTTTGCGTTAATGATATAGTTTTGAGTAAATCAACGTTTAGGTTGTTGCAATATGTCGCCTCATTCACCTGTAATCCAGGTTCGATGGCATAATATGACTGGATTTCAAAATACGAAATTTCCAATAACCGCGCGTTCCAAATGCAACCAACCGTTAATTTCTTACTCAATATTCAATTTTCATTACCTATACTCATTTTGAACCGGAATCTCAACAATAAAATGTTTTCAATTTTTTTGCGAAAATCCCTGATGGTTAGTTAGCCTTACTGATTTTGAACGGATAAAATTTATTGGCACAGATTCTGTATGCTTCGGTTATTTTGCGTTAATGATATAGTTTTGAGTAAATCAACGTTTAGGTTGTTGCAATATGTCGCCTCATTCACCTGTAATCCAGGATCGATGGCATAATATGACCGGATTTCAAAATACGAAATTTCCAATAACCGCGCTTTCCAAATGCAACCAACCGTTAATTTCTTACTCAATATTCAATTTTCATTACCTATACTCATTTTGGACCGGAATCTCAACAATAAAATGTTTTCAATTTTTTTGCGAAAATCCCTGATGGTTAGCCTTACTGATTTTGAACGGATAAAATTTATTGGCACAGATTCTGTATGCTTCGGTTATTTTGCGTTAATGATATAGTTTTGAGTAAATCAACGTTTAGGTTGTTGCAATATGTCGCCTCATTCACCTGTAATCCAGGATCGATGGCATAATATGACCGGATTTCAAAATACGATATTTCCAATAACCGCGCTTTCCAAATGCAACCAACCGTTAATTTCTTACTCAATATTCAATTTTCATTACCTATACTCATTTTGAACCGGAATCTCAACAATAAAATGTTTTCAATTTTTTTGCGAAAATCCCTGATGGTTATTAGCCTTACTGATTTTGAACGGATAAAATTTATTGGCACAGATTCTGTATGTTTCGGTTATTTTGCGTTATTGATATAGTTTTGAGTAAATCAACGTTTAGGTTGTTGCAATATGTCGTCTCATTCACCTGTAATCCAGGTTCGATGGCATAATATGACCGGATTTCAAAATACGAAATTTCCAATAACCGCGCTTTCCAAATGCAACCAACCGTTAATTTCTTACTCAATATTCAATTTTCATTACCTATACTCATTTTGAACCGGAATCTCAACAATAAAATGTTTTCAATTTTTTTGCGAAAATCCCTGATGGTTATTAGCCTTACTGATTTTGAACGGATAAAATTTATTGGCACAGATTCTGTATGTTTCGGTTATTTTGCGTTATTGATATAGTTTTGAGTAAATCAACGTTTAGGTTGTTGCAATATGTCGTCTCATTCACCTGTAATCCAGGTTCGATGGCATAATATGACCGGATTTCAAAATACGATATTTCCAATAACCGCGCTTTCCAAATGCAACCAACCGTTAATTTCTTACTCAATATTCAATTTTCATTACCTATACTCATTTTGAACCGGAATCTCAACAATAAAATGTTTTCAATTTTTTTGCGAAAATACCTGATGGTTATTAGCCTTACTGATTTTGAACGGATAAAATTTATTGGCACAGATTCTGTATGTTTCGGTTATTTTGCGTTATTGATATAGTTTTGAGTAAATCAACGTTTAGGTTGTTGCAATATGTCGTCTCATTCACCTGTAATCCAGGTTCGATGGCATAATATGACCGGATTTCAAAATACGAAATTTCCAATAACCGCGCTTTCCAAATGCAACCAACCGTTAATTTCTTACTCAATATTCAATTTTCATTACCTATACTCATTTTGAACCGGAATCTCAACAATAAAATGTTTTCAATTTTTTTGCGAAAATCCCTGATGGTTGTTAGCCTTACTGATTTTGAATGGATAAAATTTATTGGCACAGATTCTGTATGCTTCGGTTATTTTGCGTTAATGATATAGTTTTGAGTAAATCAACGTTTAGGTTGTTGCAATATGTCGCCTCATTCACCTGTAATCCAGGATCGATGGCATAATATGACCGGATTTCAAAATACGAAATTTCCAATAACCGCGCTTTCCAAATGCAACCAACCGTTAATTTCTTACTCAATATTCAATTTTCATTACCTATACTCATTTTGAACCGGAATCTCAACAATAAAATGTTTTCAATTTTTTTGCGAAAATCCCTGATGAGCCTTACTGATTTTGAACGGATAAAATTTATTGGCACAGATTCTGTATGTTTCGGTTATTTTGCGTTATTGATATAGTTTTGAGTAAATCAACATTTAGGTTGTTGCAATATGTCGCCTCATTCACCTGTAATCCAGGTTCGATGGCATAATATGACCGGATTTCAAAATACGATATTTCCAATAACCGCGCTTTCCAAATGCAACCAACCGTTAATTTCTTACTCAATATTCAATTTTCATTACCTATACTCATTTTGAACCGGAATCTCAACAATAAAATGTTTTCAATTTTTTTGCGAAAATCCCTGATGGTTAGCCTTACTGATTTTGAACGGATAAAATTTATTGGCACAGATTCTTTATGCTTCGGTTATTTTGCGTTAATGATATAGTTTTGAGTAAATCAACGTTTAGGTTGTTGCAATATGTCGCCTCATTCACCTGTAATCCAGGATCGATGGCATAATATGACCGGATTTCAAAATACGAAATTTCCAATAACCGCGCTTTCCAAATGCAACCAACCGTTAATTTCTTACTCAATATTCAATTTTCATTACCTATACTCATTTTGGACCGGAATCTCAACAATAAAATGTTTTCAATTTTTTTGCGAAAATCCCTGATGGTTAGCCTTACTGATTTTGAACGGATAAAATTTATTGGCACAGATTCTGTATGTTTCGGTTATTTTGCGTTATTGATATAGTTTTGAGTAAATCAACGTTTAGGTTGTTGCAATATGTCGCCTCATTCACCTGTAATCCAGGATCGATGGCATAATATGACCGGATTTCAAAATACGAAATTTCCAATAACCGCGCTTTCCAAATGCAACCAACCGTTAATTTCTTACTCAATATTCAATTTTCATTACCTATACTCATTTTGGACCGGAATCTCAACAATAAAATGTTTTCAATTTTTTTGCGAAAATCCCTGATGGTTAGCCTTACTGATTTTGAACGGATAAAATTTATTGGCACAGATTCTGTATGTTTCGGTTATTTTGCGTTATTGATATAGTTTTGAGTAAATCAACGTTTAGGTTGTTGCAATATGTCGCCTCATTCACCTGTAATCCAGGATCGATGGCATAATATGACCGGATTTCAAAATACGAAATTTCCAATAACCGCACTTTCCAAATGCAACCAACCGTTAATTTCTTACTCAATATTCAATTTTCATTACCTATACTCATTTTGAACCGGAATCTCAACAATAAAATGTTTTCAATTTTTTTGCGAAAATCCCTGATGGTTGTTAGCCTTACTGATTTTGAATGGATAAAATTTATTGGCACAGATTCTGTATGCTTCGGTTATTTTGCGTTAATGATATAGTTTTGAGTAAATCAACGTTTAGGTTGTTGCAATATGTCGCCTCATTCACCTGTAATCCAGGATCGATGGCATAATATGACCGGATTTCAAAATACGAAATTTCCAATAACCGCACTTTCCAAATGCAACCAACCGTTAATTTCTTACTCAATATTCAATTTTCATTACCTATACTCATTTTGAACCGGAATCTCAACAATAAAATGTTTTCAATTTTTTTGCGAAAATCCCTGATGGTTGTTAGCCTTACTGATTTTGAATGGATAAAATTTATTGGCACAGATTCTGTATGCTTCGGTTATTTTGCGTTATTGATATAGTTTTGAGTAAATCAACGTTTGGGTTGTTGCAATATGTCGCCTCATTCACCTGTAATCCAGGATCGATGGCATAATATGACCGGATTTCAAAATACGAAATTTCCAATAACCGCGCTTTCCAAATGCAACCAACCGTTAATTTCTTACTCAATATTCAATTTTCATTACCTATACTCATTTTGAACCGGAATCTCAACAATAAAATGTTTTCAATTTTTTTGCGAAAATCCCTGATGAGCCTTACTGATTTTGAACGGATAAAATTTATTGGCACAGATTCTGTATGTTTCGGTTATTTTGCGTTATTGATATAGTTTTGAGTAAATCAACATTTAGGTTGTTGCAATATGTCGCCTCATTCACCTGTAATCCAGGTTCGATGGCATAATATGATCGGATTTCAAAATACGATATTTCCAATAACCGCGCTTTCCAAATGCAACCAACCGTTAATTTCTTACTCAATATTCAATTTTCATTACCTATACTCATTTTGAACCGGAATCTCAACAATAAAATGTTTTCAATTTTTTTGCGAAAATCCCTGATGGTTAGCCTTACTGATTTTGAACGGATAAAATTTATTGGCACAGATTCTTTATGCTTCGGTTATTTTGCGTTAATGATATAGTTTTGAGTAAATCAACGTTTAGGTTGTTGCAATATGTCGCCTCATTCACCTGTAATCCAGGATCGATGGCATAATATGACCGGATTTCAAAATACGAAATTTCCAATAACCGCGCTTTCCAAATGCAACCAACCGTTAATTTCTTACTCAATATTCAATTTTCATTACCTATACTCATTTTGAACCGGAATCTCAACAATAAAATGTTTTCAATTTTTTTGCGAAAATCCCTGATGAGCCTTACTGATTTTGAACGGATAAAATTTATTGGCACAGATTCTGTATGTTTCGGTTATTTTGCGTTATTGATATAGTTTTGAGTAAATCAACATTTAGGTTATTGCAATATGTCGCCTCATTCACCTGTAATCCAGGTTCGATGGCATAATATGACCGGATTTCAAAATACGAAATTTCCAATAACCGCGCTTTCCAAATGCAACCAACCGTTAATTTCTTACTCAATATTCAATTTTCATTACCTATACTCATTTTGAACCGGAATCTCAACAATAAAATGTTTTCAATTTTTTTGCGAAAATCCCTGATGAGCCTTACTGATTTTGAACGGATAAAATTTATTGGCACAGATTCTGTATGTTTCGGTTATTTTGCGTTATTGATATAGTTTTGAGTAAATCAACGTTTAGGTTGTTGCAATATGTCGCCTCATTCACCTGTAATCCAGGTTCGATGGCATAATATGACCGGATTTCAAAATACGAAATTTCCAATAACCGCGCTTTCCAAATGCAACCAACCGTTAATTTCTTACTCAATATTCAATTTTCATTACCTATACTCATTTTGAACCGGAATCTCAACAATAAAATGTTTTCAATTTTTTTGCGAAAATCCCTGATGGTGAGCCTTACTGATTTTGAACGGATAAAATTTATTGGCACAGATTCTGTATGTTTCGGTTATTTTGCGTTATTGATATAGTTTTGAGTAACTCAACGTTTAGGTTGTTGCAATATGTCGTCTCATTCACCTGTAATCCAGGTTCGATGGCATAATATGACCGGATTTCAAAATACGATATTTCCAATAACCGCGCTTTCCAAATGCAACCAACCGTTAATTTCTTACTCAATATTCAATTTTCATTACCTATACTCATTTTGAACCGGAATCTCAACAATAAAATGTTTTCAATTTTTTTGCGAAAATCCCTAATAGTTAGCCTTACTGATTTTGAACGGATAAAATTTATTGGCACAGATTCTGTATGCTTCGGTTATTTTGCGTTAATGATATAGTTTTGAGTAAATCAACGTTTAGGTTGTTGCAATATGTCGTCTCATTCACCTGTAATCCAGGTCCGATGGCATAATATGACCGGATTTCAAAATACGAAATTTCCAATAACCGCGCTTTCCAAATGCAACCAACCGTTAATTTCTTACTCAATATTCAATTTTCATTACCTATACTCATTTTGAACCGGAATCTCAACAATAAAATGTTTTCAATTTTTTTGCGAAAATCCCTAATAGTTAGCCTTACTGATTTTGAACGGATAAAATTTATTGGCACAGATTCTGTATGTTTCGGTTATTTTGCGTTAATGATATAGTTTTGAGTAAATCAACGTTTAGGTTGTTGCAATATGTCGCCTCATTCACCTGTAATCCAGGTTCGATGGCATAATATGACCGGATTTCAAAATACGAAATTTCCAATAACCGCGCTTTCCAAATGCAACCAACCGTTAATTTCTTACTCAATATTCAATTTTCATTAGCTATACTCATTTTGAACCGGAATCTCAACAATAAAATGTTTTCAATTTTTTTGCGAAAATCCCTGATGGTGAGCCTTACTGATTTTGAACGGATAAAATTTATTGGCACAGATTCTGTATGTTTCGGTTATTTTGCGTTATTGATATAGTTTTGAGTAAAGCAACGTTTAGGTTGTTGCAATATGTCGCCTCATTCACCTGTAATCCAGGTTCGATGGCATAATATGACCGGATTTCAAAATACGAAATTTCCAATAACCGCACTTTCCAAATGCAACCAACCGTTAATTTCTTACTCAATATTCAATTTTCATTAGCTATACTCATTTTGAACCGGAATCTCAACAATAAAATATTTTCAATTTTTTTGCGAAAATCCCTGATGAGCCTTACTGATTTTGAACGGATAAAATTTATTGGCACAGATTCTGTATGTTTCGGTTATTTTGCGTTATTGATATAGTTTTGAGTAAATCAACGTTTAGGTTGTTGCAATATGTCGCCTCATTCACCTGTAATCCAGGTTCGATGGCATAATATGACCGGATTTCAAAATACGAAATTTCCAATAACCGCGCTTTCCAAATGCAACCAACCGTTAATTTCTTACTCAATATTCAATTTTCATTACCTATACTCATTTTGAACCGGAATCTCAACAATAAAATGTTTTCAATTTTTTTGCGAAAATCCCTGATGGTTGTTAGCCTTACTGATTTTGAATGGATAAAATTTATTGGCACAGATTCTGTATGCTTCGGTTATTTTGCGTTAATGATATAGTTTTGAGTAAATCAACGGTTAGGTTGTTGCAATATGTCGCCTCATTCACCTGTAATCCAGGATCGATGGCATAATATGACCGGATTTCAAAATACGAAATTTCCAATAACCGCGCTTTCCAAATGCAACCAACCGTTAATTTCTTACTCAATATTCAATTTTCATTACCTATACTCATTTTGAACCGGAATCTCAACAATAAAATGTTTTCAATTTTTTTGCGAAAATCCCTGATGAGCCTTACTGATTTTGAACGGATAAAATGTATTGGCACAGATTCTGTATGTTTCGGTTATTTTGCGTTATTGATATAGTTTTGAGTAAATCAACGTTTAGTTTGTTGCAATATGTCGCCTCATTCACCTGTAATCCAGGTTCGATGGCATAATATGACCGGATTTCAAAATACGAAATTTCCAATAACCGCGCTTTCCAAATGCAACCAACCGTTAATTTCTTACTCAATATTCAATTTTCATTAGCTATACTCATTTTGAACCGGAATCTCAACAATAAAATATTTTCAATTTTTTTGCGAAAATCCCTGATGGTTAGCCTTACTGATTTTGAATGGATAAAATTTATTGGCACAGATTCTGTATGCTTCGGTTATTTTGCGTTAATGATATAGTTTTGAGTAAATCAACGTTTAGGTTGTTGCAATATGTCGCCTCATTCACCTGTAATCCAGGTTCGATGGCATAATATGACTGGATTTCAAAATACGAAATTTCCAATAACCGCGCGTTCCAAATGCAACCAACCGTTAATTTCTTACTCAATATTCAATTTTCATTACCTATACTCATTTTGAACCGGAATCTCAACAATAAAATGTTTTCAATTTTTTTGCGAAAATCCCTGATGGTTAGCCTTACTGATTTTGAACGGATAAAATTTATTGGCACAGATTCTGTATGCTTCGGTTATTTTGCGTTAATGATATAGTTTTGAGTAAATCAACGTTTAGGTTGTTGCAATATGTCGCCTCATTCACCTGTAATCCAGGATCGATGGCATAATATGACCGGATTTCAAAATACGAAATTTCCAATAACCGCGCTTTCCAAATGCAACCAACCGTTAATTTCTTACTCAATATTCAATTTTCATTACCTATACTCATTTTGGACCGGAATCTCAACAATAAAATGTTTTCAATTTTTTTGCGAAAATCCCTGATGGTTAGCCTTACTGATTTTGAACGGATAAAATTTATTGGCACAGATTCTGTATGTTTCGGTTATTTTGCGTTATTGATATAGTTTTGAGTAAATCAACGTTTAGGTTGTTGCAATTTGTCGCCTCATTCACCTGTAATCCAGGATCGATGGCATAATATGACCGGATTTCAAAATACGAAATTTCCAATAACCGCGCTTTCCAAATGCAACCAACCGTTAATTTCTTACTCTATATTCAATTTTCATTACCTATACTCATTTTGAACCGGAATCTCAACAATAAAATGTTTTCAATTTTTTTGCGAAAATCCCTGATGGTTGTTAGCCTTACTGATTTTGAATGGATAAAATTTATTGGCACAGATTCTGTATGCTTCGGTTATTTTGCGTTAATGATATAGTTTTGAGTAAATCAACGTTTAGGTTGTTGCAATATGTCGCCTCATTCACCTGTAATCCAGGATCGATGGCATAATATGACCGGATTTCAAAATACGAAATTTCCAATAACCGCGCTTTCCAAATGCAACCAACCGTTAATTTCTTACTCAATATTCAATTTTCATTACCTATACTCATTTTGAACCGGAATCTCAACAATAAAATGTTTTCAATTTTTTTGCGAAAATCCCTGATGGTTAGCCTTACTGATTTTGAACGGATAAAATTTATTGGCACAGATTCTGTATGTTTCGGTTATTTTGCGTTATTGATATAGTTTTGAGTAAATCAACATTTAGGTTGTTGCAATATGTCGCCTCATTCACCTGTAATCCAGGTTCGATGGCATAATATGACCGGATTTCAAAATACGATATTTCCAATAACCGCGCTTTCCAAATGCAACCAACCGTTAATTTCTTACTCAATATTCAATTTTCATTACCTATACTCATTTTGAACCGGAATCTCAACAATAAAATGTTTTCAATTTTTTTGCGAAAATCCCTGATGGTTAGCCTTACTGATTTTGAACGGATAAAATTTATTGGCACAGATTCTTTATGCTTCGGTTATTTTGCGTTAATGATATAGTTTTGAGTAAATCAACGTTTAGGTTGTTGCAATATGTCGCCTCATTCACCTGTAATCCAGGATCGATGGCATAATATGACCGGATTTCAAAATACGAAATTTCCAATAACCGCGCTTTCCAAATGCAACCAACCGTTAATTTCTTACTCAATATTCAATTTTCATTACCTATACTCATTTTGGACCGGAATCTCAACAATAAAATGTTTTCAATTTTTTTGCGAAAATCCCTGATGGTTAGCCTTACTGATTTTGAACGGATAAAATTTATTGGCACAGATTCTGTATGTTTCGGTTATTTTGCGTTATTGATATAGTTTTGAGTAAATCAACGTTTAGGTTGTTGCAATATGTCGCCTCATTCACCTGTAATCCAGGATCGATGGCATAATATGACCGGATTTCAAAATACGAAATTTCCAATAACCGCGCTTTCCAAATGCAACCAACCGTTAATTTCTTACTCAATATTCAATTTTCATTACCTATACTCATTTTGAACCGGAATCTCAACAATAAAATGTTTTCAATTTTTTTGCGAAAATCCCTGATGGTTAGCCTTACTGATTTTGAACGGATAAAATTTATTGGCACAGATTCTGTATGTTTCGGTTATTTTGCGTTATTGATATAGTTTTGAGTAAATCAACATTTAGGTTGTTGCAATATGTCGCTTCATTCACCTGTAATCCAGGTTCGATGGCATAATATGACCGGATTTCAAAATACGATATTTCCAATAACCGCGCTTTCCAAATGCAACCAACCGTTAATTTCTTACTCAATATTCAATTTTCATTACCTATACTCATTTTGAACCGGAATCTCAACAATAAAATGTTTTCAATTTTTTTGCGAAAATCCCTGATGGTTAGCCTTACTGATTTTGAACGGATACAATTTATTGGCACAGATTCTTTATGCTTCGGTTATTTTGCGTTAATGATATAGTTTTGAGTAAATCAACGTTTAGGTTGTTGCAATATGTCGCCTCAGTCACCTGTAATCCAGGATCGATGGCATAATATGACCGGATTTCAAAATACGAAATTTCCAATAACCGCGCTTTCCAAATGCAACCAACCGTTAATTTCTTACTCAATATTCAATTTTCATTAGCTATACTCATTTTGAACCGGAATCTCAACAATAAAATATTTTCAATTTTTTTGCGAAAATCCCTGATGGTTAGCCTTACTGATTTTGAATGGATAAAATTTATTGGCACAGATTCTGTATGCTTCGGTTATTTTGCGTTAATGATATAGTTTTGAGTAAATCAACGTTTAGGTTGTTGCAATATGTCGCCTCATTCACCTGTAATCCAGGATCGATGGCTTAATATGACCGGATTTCAAAATACGATATTTCCAATAACCGCGCTTTCCAAATGCAACCAACCGTTAATTTCTTACTCAATATTCAATTTTCATTACCTATACTCATTTTGGACCGGAATCTCAACAATAAAATGTTTTCAATTTTTTTGCGAAAATCCCTGATGGTTAGCCTTACTGATTTTGAACGGATAAAATTTATTGGCACAGATTCTGTATGTTTCGGTTATTTTGCGTTATTGATATAGTTTTGAGTAAATCAACGTTTAGGTTGTTGCAATATGTCGCCTCATTCACCTGTAATCCAGGATCGATGGCATAATATGACCGGATTTCAAAATACGAAATTTCCAATAACCGCGCTTTCCAAATGCAACCAACCGTTAATTTCTTACTCAATATTCAATTTTCATTACCTATACTCATTTTGAACCGGAATCTCAACAATAAAATGTTTTCAATTTTTTTGCGAAAATCCCTGATGGTTAGTTAGCCTTACTGATTTTGAACGGATAAAATTTATTGGCACAGATTCTGTATGCTTCGGTTTTTTTGCGTTAATGATATAGTTTTGAGTAAATCAACGTTTAGGTTGTTGCAATATGTCGCCTCATTCACCTGTAATCCAGGATCGATGGCATAATATGACCGGATTTCAAAATACGAAATTTCCAATAACCGCGCTTTCCAAATGCAAGCAACCGTTAATTTCTTACTCAATATTCAATTTTCATTACCTATACTCATTTTGAACCGGAATCTCAACAATAAAATGTTTTCAATTTTTTTGCGAAAATCCCTGATGAGCCTTACTGATTTTGAACGGATAAAATTTATTGGCACAGATTCTGTATGCTTCGGTTATTTTGCGTTAATGATATAGTTTTGAGTAAATCAACGTTTAGGTTGTTGCAATATGTCGCCTCATTCACCTGTAATCCAGGTTCGATGGCATAATATGACCGGATTTCAAAATACGAAATTTCCAATAACCGCGCTTTCCAAATGCAACCAACCGTTAATTTCTTACTCAATATTCAATTTTCATTAGCTATACTCATTTTGAACCGGAATCTCAACAATAAAATGTTTTCAATTTTTTTGCGAAAATCCCTGATGGTTAGCCTTACTGATTTTGAACGGATAAAATTTATTGGCACAGATTCTGTATGCTTCGGTTATTTTGCGTTATTGATATAGTTTTGAGTAAATCAACGTTTCGGTTGTTGCAATATGTCGTCTCATTCACCTGTAATCCAGGTTCGATGGCATAATATGACCGGATTTCAAAATACGAAATTTCCAATAACCGCGCTTTCCAAATGCAACCAACCGTTAATTTCTTACTCAATATTCAATTTTCATTACCTATACTCATTTTGAACCGGAATCTCAACAATAAAATGTTTTCAATTTTTTTGCGAAAATCCCTGATGGTTAGCCTTACTGATTTTGAACGGATAAAATTTATTGGCACAGATTCTGTATGTTTCGGTTATTTTGCGTTATTGATATAGTTTTGAGTAAATCAACGTTTAGGTTGTTGCAATATGTCGCCTCATTCACCTGTAATCCAGGTTCGATGGCATAATATGACCGGATTTCAAAATACGAAATTTCCAATAACCGCGCTTTCCAAATGCAACCAACCGTTAATTTCTTACTCAATATTCAATTTTCATTAGCTATACTCATTTTGAACCGGAATCTCAACAATAAAATATTTTCAATTTTTTTGCGAAAATCCCTGATGGTTAGCCTTACTGATTTTGAATGGATAAAATTTATTGGCACAGATTCTGTATGCTTCGGTTATTTTGCGTTAGTGATATAGTTTTGAGTAAATCAACGTTTAGGTTGTTGCAATATGTCGCCTCATTCACCTGTAATCCAGGTTCGATGGCATAATATGACTGGATTTCAAAATACGAAATTTCCAATAACCGCGCGTTCCAAATGCAACCAACCGTTAATTTCTTACTCAATATTCAATTTTCATTACCTATACTCATTTTGAACCGGAATCTCAACAATAAAATGTTTTCAATTTTTTTGCGAAAATCCCTGATGGTTAGCCTTACTGATTTTGAACGGATAAAATTTATTGGCACAGATTCTGTATGCTTCGGTTATTTTGCGTTAATGATATAGTTTTGAGTAAATCAACGTTTAGGTTGTTGCAATATGTCGCCTCATTCACCTGTAATCCAGGATCGATGGCATAATATGACCGGATTTCAAAATACGAAATTTCCAATAACCGCGCTTTCCAAATGCAACCAACCGTTAATTTCTTACTCAATATTCAATTTTCATTACCTATACTCATTTTGGACCGGAATCTCAACAATAAAATGTTTTCAATTTTTTTGCGAAAATCCCTGATGGTTAGCCTTACTGATTTTGAACGGATAAAATTTATTGGCACAGATTCTGTATGTTTCGGTTATTTTGCGTTATTGATATAGTTTTGAGTAAATCAACGTTTAGGTTGTTGCAATTTGTCGCCTCATTCACCTGTAATCCAGGATCGATGGCATAATATGACCGGATTTCAAAATACGAAATTTCCAATAACCGCGCTTTCCAAATGCAACCAACCGTTAATTTCTTACTCTATATTCAATTTTCATTACCTATACTCATTTTGAACCGGAATCTCAACAATAAAATGTTTTCAATTTTTTTGCGAAAATCCCTGATGGTTGTTAGCCTTACTGATTTTGAATGGATAAAATTTATTGGCACAGATTCTGTATGCTTCGGTTATTTTGCGTTAATGATATAGTTTTGAGTAAATCAACGTTTAGGTTGTTGCAATATGTCGCCTCATTCACCTGTAATCCAGGATCGATGGCATAATATGACCGGATTTCAAAATACGAAATTTCCAATAACCGCGCTTTCCAAATGCAACCAACCGTTAATTTCTTACTCAATATTCAATTTTCATTACCTATACTCATTTTGAACCGGAATCTCAACAATAAAATGTTTTCAATTTTTTTGCGAAAATCCCTGATGGTTAGCCTTACTGATTTTGAACGGATAAAATTTATTGGCACAGATTCTGTATGTTTCGGTTATTTTGCGTTATTGATATAGTTTTGAGTAAATCAACATTTAGGTTGTTGCAATATGTCGCCTCATTCACCTGTAATCCAGGTTCGATGGCATAATATGACCGGATTTCAAAATACGATATTTCCAATAACCGCGCTTTCCAAATGCAACCAACCGTTAATTTCTTACTCAATATTCAATTTTCATTACCTATACTCATTTTGAACCGGAATCTCAACAATAAAATGTTTTCAATTTTTTTGCGAAAATCCCTGATGGTTAGCCTTACTGATTTTGAACGGATAAAATTTATTGGCACAGATTCTTTATGCTTCGGTTATTTTGCGTTAATGATATAGTTTTGAGTAAATCAACGTTTAGGTTGTTGCAATATGTCGCCTCATTCACCTGTAATCCAGGATCGATGGCATAATATGACCGGATTTCAAAATACGAAATTTCCAATAACCGCACTTTCCAAATGCAACCAACCGTTAATTTCTTACTCAATATTCAATTTTCATTACCTATACTCATTTTGGACCGGAATCTCAACAATAAAATGTTTTCAATTTTTTTGCGAAAATCCCTGATGGTTAGCCTTACTGATTTTGAACGGATAAAATTTATTGGCACAGATTCTGTATGTTTCGGTTATTTTGCGTTATTGATATAGTTTTGAGTAAATCAACGTTTAGGTTGTTGCAATATGTCGCCTCATTCACCTGTAATCCAGGATCGATGGCATAATATGACCGGATTTCAAAATACGAAATTTCCAATAACCGCGCTTTCCAAATGCAACCAACCGTTAATTTCTTACTCAATATTCAATTTTCATTAGCTATACTCATTTTGAACCGGAATCTCAACAATAAAATGTTTTCAATTTTTTTGCGAAAATCCCTGATGGTTAGCCTTACTGATTTTGAACGGATAAAATTTATTGGCACAGATTCTGTATGTTTCGGTTATTTTGCGTTATTGATATAGTTTTGAGTAAATCAACATTTAGGTTGTTGCAATATGTCGCTTCATTCACCTGTAATCCAGGTTCGATGGCATAATATGACCGGATTTCAAAATACGATATTTCCAATAACCGCGCTTTCCAAATGCAACCAACCGTTAATTTCTTACTCAATATTCAATTTTCATTACCTATACTCATTTTGGACCGGAATCTCAACAATAAAATGTTTTCAATTTTTTTGCGAAAATCCCTGATGGTTAGCCTTACTGATTTTGAACGGATAAAATTTATTGGCACAGATTCTGTATGTTTCGGTTATTTTGCGTTATTGATATAGTTTTGAGTAAATCAACGTTTAGGTTGTTGCAATATGTCGCCTCATTCACCTGTAATCCAGGATCGATGGCATAATATGACCGGATTTCAAAATACGAAATTTCTAATAACCGCGCTTTCCAAATGCAACCAACCGTTAATTTCTTACTCAATATTCAATTTTCATTAGCTATACTCATTTTGAACCGGAATCTCAACAATAAAATATTTTCAATTTTTTTGCGAAAATCCCTGATGGTTAGCCTTACTGATTTTGAATGGATAAAATTTATTGGCACAGATTCTGTATGCTTCGGTTATTTTGCGTTAATGATATAGTTTTGAGTAAATCAACGTTTAGGTTGTTGCAATATGTCGCCTCATTCACCTGTAATCCAGGATCGATGGCATAATATGACCGGATTTCAAAATACGATATTTCCAATAACCGCGCTTTCCAAATGCAACCAACCGTTAATTTCTTACTCAATATTCAATTTTCATTACCTATACTCATTTTGGACCGGAATCTCAACAATAAAATGTTTTCAATTTTTTTGCGAAAATCCCTGATGGTTAGCCTTACTGATTTTGAACGGATAAAATTTATTGGCACAGATTCTGTATGTTTCGGTTATTTTGCGTTAGTGATATAGTTTTGAGTAAATCAACGTTTAGGTTGTTGCAATATGTCGCCTCATTCACCTGTAATCCAGGATCGATGGCATAATATGACCGGATTTCAAAATACGAAATTTCCAATAACCGCGCTTTCCAAATGCAACCAACCGTTAATTTCTTACTCAATATTCAATTTTCATTACCTATACTCATTTTGAACCGGAATCTCAACAATAAAATGTTTTCAATTTTTTTGCGAAAATCCCTGATGGTTAGCCTTACTGATTTTGAACGGATAAAATTTATTGGCACAGATTCTGTATGTTTCGGTTATTTTGCGTTATTGATATAGTTTTGAGTAACTCAACGTTTAGGTTGTTGCAATATGTCGCCTCATTCACCTGTAATCCAGGATCGATGGCATAATATGGTCGGATTTCAAAATACGATATTTCCAATAACCGCGCTTTCCAAATGCAACCAACCGTTAATTTCTTACTCAATATTCAATTTTCATTACCTATACTCATTTTGAACCGGAATCTCAACAATAAAATGTTTTCAATTTTTTTGCGAAAATCCCTGATGGTTAGCCTTACTGATTTTGAATGGATAAAATTTATTGGCACAGATTCTGTATGCTTCGGTTATTTTGCGTTAATGATATAGTTTTGAGTAAATCAACGTTTAGGTTGTTGCAATATGTCGCCTCATTCACCTGTAATCCAGGATCGATGGCATAATATGACCGGATTTCAAAATACGATATTTCCAATAACCGCGCTTTCCAAATGCAACCAACCGTTAATTTCTTACTCAATATTCAATTTTCATTACCTATACTCATTTTGAACCGGAATCTCAACAATAAAATGTTTTCAATTTTTTTGCGAAAATCCCTGATGGTTATTAGCCTTACTGATTTTGAACGGATAAAATTTATTGGCACAGATTCTGTATGTTTCGGTTATTTTGCGTTATTGATATAGTTTTGAGTAAATCAACGTTTAGGTTGTTGCAATATGTCGTCTCATTCACCTGTAATCCAGGTTCGATGGCATAATATGACCGGATTTCAAAATACGAAATTTCCAATAACCGCGCTTTCCAAATGCAACCAACCGTTAATTTCTTACTCAATATTCAATTTTCATTACCTATACTCATTTTGAACCGGAATCTCAACAATAAAATGTTTTCAATTTTTTTGCGAAAATCCCTAATAGTTAGCCTTACTGATTTTGAACGGATAAAATTTATTGGCACAGATTCTGTATGCTTCGGTTATTTTGCGTTAATGATATAGTTTTGAGTAAATCAACGTTTAGGTTGTTGCAATATGTCGTCTCATTCACCTGTAATCCAGGTCCGATGGCATAATATGACCGGATTTCAAAATACGAAATTTCCAATAACCGCGCTTTCCAAATGCAACCAACCGTTAATTTCTTACTCAATATTCAATTTTCATTACCTATACTCATTTTGAACCGGAATCTCAACAATAAAATGTTTTCAATTTTTTTGCGAAAATCCCTAATAGTTAGCCTTACTGATTTTGAACGGATAAAATTTATTGGCACAGATTCTGTATGTTTCGGTTGTTTTGCGTTAATGATATAGTTTTGAGTAAATCAACGTTTAGGTTGTTGCAATATGTCGCCTCATTCACCTGTAATCCAGGTTCGATGGCATAATATGACCGGATTTCAAAATACGAAATTTCCAATAACCGCGCTTTCCAAATGCAACCAACCGTTAATTTCTTACTCAATATTCAATTTTCATTAGCTATACTCATTTTGAACCGGAATCTCAACAATAAAATGTTTTCAATTTTTTTGCGAAAATCCCTGATGGTTAGCCTTACTGATTTTGAACGGATAAAATTTATTGGCACAGATTCTGTATGCTTCGGTTATTTTGCGTTATTGATATAGTTTTGAGTAAATCAACGTTTCGGTTGTTGCAATATGTCGTCTCATTCACCTGTAATCCAGGTTCGATGGCATAATATGACCGGATTTCAAAATACGAAATTTCCTATAACCGCGCTTTCCAAATGCAACCAACCGTTAATTTCTTACTCAATATTCAATTTTCATTACCTATACTCATTTTGAACCGGAATCTCAACAATAAAATGTTTTCAATTTTTTTGCGAAAATCCCTGATGGTTAGCCTTACTGATTTTGAACGGATAAAATTTATTGGCACAGATTCTGTATGTTTCGGTTATTTTGCGTTATTGATATAGTTTTGAGTAAATCAACGTTTAGGTTGTTGCAATATGTCGCCTCATTCACCTGTAATCCAGGTTCGATGGCATAATATGATCGGATTTCAAAATACGAAATTTCCAATAACCGCGCTTTCCAAATGCAACCAACCGTTAATTTCTTACTCAATATTCAATTTTCATTAGCTATACTCATTTTGAACCGGAATCTCAACAATAAAATATTTTCAATTTTTTTGCGAAAATCCCTGATGGTTAGCCTTACTGATTTTGAATGGATAAAATTTATTGGCACAGATTCTGTATGCTTCGGTTATTTTGCGTTAATGATATAGTTTTGAGTAAATCAACGTTTAGGTTGTTGCAATATGTCGCCTCATTCACCTGTAATCCAGGTTCGATGGCATAATATGACTGGATTTCAAAATACGAAATTTCCAATAACCGCGCGTTCCAAATGCAACCAACCGTTAATTTCTTACTCAATATTCAATTTTCATTACCTATACTCATTTTGAACCGGAATCTCAACAATAAAATGTTTTCAATTTTTTTGCGAAAATCCCTGATGGTTAGCCTTACTGATTTTGAACGGATAAAATTTATTGGCACAGATTCTGTATGCTTCGGTTTTTTTGCGTTAATGATATAGTTTTGAGTAAATCAACGTTTAGGTTGTTGCAATATGTCGCCTCATTCACCTGTAATCCAGGATCGATGGCATAATATGACCGGATTTCAAAATACGAAATTTCCAATAACTGCGCTTTCCAAATGCAAGCAACCGTTAATTTCTTACTCAATATTCAATTTTCATTACCTATACTCATTTTGAACCGGAATCTCAACAATAAAATGTTTTCAATTTTTTTGCGAAAATCCCTGATGAGCCTTACTGATTTTGAACGGATAAAATTTATTGGCACAGATTCTGTATGCTTCGGTTTTTTTGCGTTAATGATATAGTTTTGAGTAAATCAACGTTTAGGTTGTTGCAATATGTCGCCTCAGTCACCTGTAATCCAGGATCGATGGCATAATATGACCGGATTTCAAAATACGAAATTTCCAATAACCGCGCTTTCCAAATGCAACCAACCGTTAATTTCTTACTCAATATTCAATTTTCATTACCTATACTCATTTTGGACCGGAATCTCAACAATAAAATGTTTTCAATTTTTTTGCGAAAATCCCTGATGGTTAGCCTTACTGATTTTGAACGGATAAAATTTATTGGCACAGATTCTGTATGTTTCGGTTATTTTGCGTTATTGATATAGTTTTGAGTAAATCAACGTTTAGGTTGTTGCAATATGTCGCCTCATTCACCTGTAATCCAGGATCGATGGCATAATATGACCGGATTTCAAAATACGAAATTTCCAATAACCGCGCTTTCCAAATGCAACCAACCGTTAATTTCTTACTCAATATTCAATTTTCATTAGCTATACTCATTTTGAACCGGAATCTCAACAATAAAATATTTTCAATTTTTTTGCGAAAATCCCTGATGGTTAGCCTTACTGATTTTGAATGGATAAAATTTATTGGCACAGATTCTGTATGCTTCGGTTATTTTGCGTTAATGATATAGTTTTGAGTAAATCAACGTTTAGGTTGTTGCAATATGTCGCCTCATTCACCTGTAATCCAGGTTCGATGGCATAATATGACTGGATTTCAAAATACGAAATTTCCAATAACCGCGCGTTCCAAATGCAACCAACCGTTAATTTCTTACTCAATATTCAATTTTCATTACCTATACTCATTTTGAACCGGAATCTCAACAATAAAATGTTTTCAATTTTTTTGCGAAAATCCCTGATGGTTAGCCTTACTGATTTTGAACGGATAAAATTTATTGGCACAGATTCTGTATGCTTCGGTTATTTTGCGTTAATGATATAGTTTTGAGTAAATCAACGTTTAGGTTGTTGCAATATGTCGCCTCATTCACCTGTAATCCAGGATCGATGGCATAATATGACCGGATTTCAAAATACGAAATTTCCAATAACCGCGCTTTCCAAATGCAACCAACCGTTAATTTCTTACTCAATATTCAATTTTCATTACCTATACTCATTTTGGACCGGAATCTCAACAATAAAATGTTTTCAATTTTTTTGCGAAAATCCCTGATGGTTAGCCTTACTGATTTTGAACGGATAAAATTTATTGGCACAGATTCTGTATGCTTCGGTTATTTTGCGTTAATGATATAGTTTTGAGTAAATCAACGTTTAGGTTGTTGCAATATGTCGCCTCATTCACCTGTAATCCAGGATCGATGGCATAATATGACCGGATTTCAAAATACGAAATTTCCAATAACCGCGCTTTCCAAATGCAACCAACCGTTAATTTCTTACTCAATATTCAATTTTCATTACCTATACTCATTTTGAACCGGAATCTCAACAATAAAATGTTTTCAATTTTTTTGCGAAAATCCCTGATGAGCCTTACTGATTTTGAACGGATAAAATTTATTGGCACAGATTCTGTATGCTTCGGTTTTTTTGCGTTAATGATATAGTTTTGAGTAAATCAACGTTTAGGTTGTTGCAATATGTCGCCTCATTCACCTGTAATCCAGGTTCGATGGCATAATATGACCGGATTTCAAAATACAAATTTTCCAATAACCGCGCTTTCCAAATGCAACCAACCGTTAATTTCTTACTCAATATTCAATTTTCATTGCCTATACTCATTTTGAACCGGAATCTCAACAATAAAATGTTTTTAAGTTTTTTGCGAAAATCCCTGATGGTTACCTTACTGATTTTGAACGGATAAAATTTATTGACACAGATTCTGTATGTTTCGGTTATTTTGCGTTATTGATATAGTTTTGAGTAAATCAACGTTTAGGTTGTTGCAATATGTCGCCTCATTCACCTGTAATCCAGGTTCGATGGCATAATATGACCGGATTTCAAAATACGAATTTTCCAATAACCGCGCTTTCCAAATGCAACCAACCGTTAATTTCTTACTCAATATTCAATTTTCATTACCTATACTCATTTTGAACCGGAATCTCAACAATAAAATGTTTTCAATTTTTTTGCGAAAATCCCTGATGGTTAGCCTTACTGATTTTGAACTGATAAAATTTATTGGCACAGATTCTGTATGCTTCGGTTTTTTTGCGTTAATGATATAGTTTTGAGTAAATCAACGTTTAGGTTGTTGCAATATGTCGCCTCATTCACCTGTAATCCAGGTTCGATGGCATAATATGACCGGATTTCAAAATACAAATTTTCCAATAACCGCGCTTTCCAAATGCAACCAACCGTTAATTTCTTACTCAATATTCAATTTTCATTACCTATACTCATTTTGAACCGGAATCTCAACAATAAAATGTTTTCAATTTTTTTGCGAAAATCCCTGATGAGCCTTACTGATTTTGAACGGATAAAATTTATTGGCACAGATTCTGTATGCTTCGGTTTTTTTGCGTTAATGATATAGTTTTGAGTAAATCAACGTTTAGGTTGTTGCAATATGTCGCCTCATTCACCTGTAATCCAGGTTCGATGGCATAATATGACCGGATTTCAAAATACAAATTTTCCAATAACCGCGCTTTCCAAATGCAACCAACCGTTAATTTCTTACTCAATATTCAATTTTCATTACCTATACTCATTTTGAACCGGAATCTCAACAATAAAATGTTTTCAATTTTTTTGCGAAAATCCCTGATGAGCCTTACTGATTTTGAACGGATAAAATTTATTGGCACAGATTCTGTATGCTTCGGTTTTTTTGCGTTAATGATATAGTTTTGAGTAAATCAACGTTTAGGTTGTTGCAATATGTCGCCTCATTCACCTGTAATCCAGGTTCGATGGCATAATATGACCGGATTTCAAAATACAAATTTTCCAATAACCGCGCTTTCCAAATGCAACCAACCGTTAATTTCTTACTCAATATTCAATTTTCATTACCTATACTCATTTTGGACCGGAATCTCAACAATAAAATGTTTTTAAGTTTTTTGCGAAAATCCCTGATGGTTACATTACTGATTTTGAACGGATAAAATTTATTGACACAGATTCTGTATGTTTCGGTTATTTTGCGTTATTGATATAGTTTTGAGTAAATCAACGTTTAGGTTGTTGCAATATGTCGCCTCATTCACCTGTAATCCAGGTTCGATGGCATAATATGACCGGATTTCAAAATACGAATTTTCCAATAACCGCGCTTTCCAAATGCAACCAACCGTTAATTTCTTACTCAATATTCAATTTTCATTACCTATACTCATTTTGAACCGGAATCTCAACAATAAAATGTTTTCAATTTTTTTGCGAAAATCCCTGATGGTTAGCCTTACTGATTTTGAACTGATAAAATTTATTGGCACAGATTCTGTATGCTTCGGTTTTTTTGCGTTAATGATATAGTTTTGAGTAAATCAACGTTTAGGTTGTTGCAATATGTCGCCTCATTCACCTGTAATCCAGGTTCGATGGCATAATATGACCGGATTTCAAAATACAAATTTTCCAATAACCGCGCTTTCCAAATGCAACCAACCGTTAATTTCTTACTCAATATTCAATTTTCATTACCTATACTCATTTTGAACCGGAATCTCAACAATAAAATGTTTTTAAGTTTTTTGCGAAAATCCCTGATGGTTACCTTACTGATTTTGAACGGATAAAATTTATTGACACAGATTCTGTATGTTTCGGTTATTTTGCGTTATTGATATAGTTTTGAGTAAATCAACGTTTAGGTTGTTGCAATATGTCGCCTCATTCACCTGTAATCCAGGTTCGATGGCATAATATGACCGGATTTCAAAATACGAATTTTCCAATAACAGCGCTTTCCAAATGCAACCAACCGTTAATTTCTTACTCAATATTCAATTTTCATTACCTATACTCATTTTGAACCGGAATCTCAACAATAAAATGTTTTCAATTTTTTTGCGAAAATCCCTGATGGTTACCTTACTGATTTTGAACGGATAAAATTTATTGGCACAGATTCTGTATGCTTCGGTTTTTTTGCGTTAATGATATAGTTTTGAGTAAATCAACGTTTAGGTTGTTGCAATATGTCGCCTCATTCACCTGTAATCCAGGATCGATGGCATAATATGACCGGATTTCAAAATACGAAATTTCCAATAACCGCGCTTTCCAAATGCAAGCAACCGTTAATTTCTTACTCAATATTCAATTTTCATTACCTATACTCATTTTGAACCGGAATCTCAACAATAAAATGTTTTCAATTTTTTTGCGAAAATCCCTGATGAGCCTTACTGATTTTGAACGGATAAAATTTATTGGCACAGATTCTGTATGCTTCGGTTATTTTGCGTTAATGATATAGTTTTGAGTAAATCAACGTTTAGGTTGTTGCAATATGTCGCCTCATTCACCTGTAATCCAGGATCGATGGCATAATATGACCGGATTTCAAAATACGATATTTCCAATAACCGCGCTTTCCAAATGCAACCAACCGTTAATTTCTTACTCAATATTCAATTTTCATTAGCTATACTCATTTTGAACCGGAATCTCAACAATAAAATGTTTTCAATTTTTTTGCGAAAATCCCTGATGAGCCTTACTGATTTTGAACGGATAAAATTTATTGGCACAGATTCTGTATGCTTCGGTTTTTTTGCGTTAATGATATAGTTTTGAGTAAATCAACGTTTAGGTTGTTGCAATATGTCGCCTCATTCACCTGTAATCCAGGATCGATGGCATAATATGACCGGATTTCAAAATACGAAATTTCCAATAACCGCGCTTTCTAAATGCAACCAACCGTTAATTTCTTACTCAATATTCAATTTTCATTACCTATACTCATTTTGAACCGGAATCTCAACAATAAAATGTTTTTAATTTTTTTGCGAAAATCCCTGATGGTTAGCCTTACTGATTTTGAACGGATAAAATTTATTGGCACAGATTCTGTATGCTTCGGTTATTTTGCGTTAATGATATAGTTTTGAGTAAATCAACGTTTAGGTTGTTGCAATATGTCGCCTCATTCACCTGTAATCCAGGATCGATGGCATAATATGACCGGATTTCAAAATACGATATTTCCAATAACCGCGCTTTCCAAATGCAACCAACCGTTAATTTCTTACTCAATATTCAATTTTCATTACCTATACTCATTTTGAACCGGAATCTCAACAATAAAATGTTTTCAATTTTTTTGCGAAAATCCCTGATGAGCCTTACTGATTTTGAACGGATAAAATTTATTGGCACAGATTCTGTATGTTTCGGTTATTTTGCGTTATTGATATAGTTTTGAGTAAATCAACGTTAAGGTTGTTGCAATACGTCGCCTCATGGTCGCCTCAAAATCCCTGATGGTTAGCCTTACTGATTTTGAACGGATAAAATTTATTGGCACAGATTCTGTATGTTTCGGTTATTTTGCGTTATTGATATAGTTTTGAGTAAATCAACGTTTAGGTTGTTGCAATATGTCGCCTCATTCACCTGTAATCCAGGTTCGATGGCATAATATGACCGGATTTCAAAATACGAATTTTCCAGTAACCGCGCTTTCCAAATGCAACCAACCGTTAATTTCTTACTCAATATTAAATTTTCATTACCTATACTCATTTTGGACCGGAATCTCAACAATAAAATGTTTTCAATTTTTTTGCGAAAATCCCTGATGGTTACCTTACTGATTTTGAACGGATAAAATTTATTGGCACAGATTCTGTATGTTTCGGTTATTTTGCGTTATTGATATAGTTTTGAGTAAATCAACGTTTAGTTTGTTGCAATATGTCGCCTCATTCACCTGTAATCCAGGTTCGATGGCATAATATGACCGGATTTCAAAATACGAATTTTCCAATAACCGCGCTTTCCAAATGCAACCAACCGTTAATTTCTTACTCAATATTCAATTTTCATTACCTATACTCATTTTGAACCGGAATCTCAACAATAAAATGTTTTCAATTTTTTTGCGAAAATCCCTGATGGTTACCTTACTGATTTTGAACGGATAAAATTTATTGGCACAGATTCTGTATGCTTCGGTTTTTTTGCGTTAATGATATAGTTTTGAGTAAATCAACGTTTAGGTTGTTGCAATATGTCGCCTCATTCACCTGTAATCCAGGTTCGATGGCATAATATGACCGGCTTTCAAAATACGAATTTTCCAATAACCGCGCTTTCCAAATGCAACCAACCGTTAATTTCTTACTCAATATTCAATTTTCATTACCTATACTCATTTTGAACCGGAATCTCAACAATAAAATGTTTTCAATTTTTTTGCGAAAATCCCTGATGGTTAGCCTTACTGATTTTGAACGGATAAAATTTATTGGCACAGATTCTGTATGCTTCGGTTATTTTGCGTTAATGATATAGTTTTGAGTAAATCAACGTTTAGGTTGTTGCAATATGTCGCCTCATTCACCTGTAATCCAGGTTCGATGGCATAATATGACCGGATTTCAAAATACGAAATTTCCAATAACCGCGCTTTCCAAATGCAACGATCGAGCTATTCATATAATTCTCGAGTATATTTTGATTTTTCCAGACATAGAAATAAGACAATAAATTCAAAACTGCGACAAAACATGATTATTTGATGGTTTTCTTTTTAATTGCACAATATGTAATAAAACGCTTATATTTAATAAAAATGCATTGATCTTTTATTTATTAAAATTTTGCTTCTGTTATTTAAAAGCTAATTTTAAATTTTTTATTACAGAAAAAAATATTGGTAACAACGAATGCCGAACCCAAAACCGCAGTTTGAAGGACACGCCATTTTAAAAAATTAAGATATTCGATTAAAATTTTATTGTACTTTGTATTTGTATTTAATAAAAAAATTTTGCTTCTTTTATCTAGTACATAATTAAATTAAAGTGTTTCATTTTTTGAGAAAAAAAATACGAATCTCGAACCAGAGACCGCAAAATGTTTGATATCAACACATTTTACCACCACGCCACGGAACACCATGCGCTAACCAGCATTATATAAAATATAAAAATAAACGTTTTGGTGCGACATCTTAAGCCCAATAGCGCAAATTCAAAATGCACATTGATTCATATTTATGTGCGCCTATTACACGAAAAAATATTTTTCGAATATCTTGTGATTTTTTTAAATTCGATTTTGTTATTCAATTTATTTTTATGTGCGCCTGTTAAACGAAAACCAAAAATCTCGAGAATTTTATGAATTTTTCAGACAGAAAAATTAAACAAAAGTAATAGGCGCACATAAAAGTAAATCCAATTGCATTCCGAATTCGATTTATTTTTATGTGCGTCTGTTACAATTAAAAATAAATTTCGATTATTTTCAGGTTTTTTCAATCAATAAAAAACTATAAATCCAAAAATGACGTCAAAACTTGATTTTGAAAACGTTTTTTTTGTCAAATTGCGCAATATATATGAAAAGATTACATTTATTTAATTAAAATGCATTTTTATTTGTGTTTATTTAAAATTTTGTTTGTTTTATTTAATAATTTAATAAAGTGTTGCATTTTATGAAAATAAATTTTATTATCACCAACGGCGAGTCTCGAACCACAAACCGCAAGTTGAAACGCAGACGCTTATCCCTCACGCCACGTAGTGTCTTTCGGTACAACAGCTTATATTTAATTAAACTGCATTGAATTTGTTTTTATTTAAAATTTTTCTTCGTTTAGGTTTATTTAAAAACTAATTTTTAGTGTGGTATATTTATGAAAATAATTATTAGCACCAACGCACTACGCGCTTCTCGAACCACAGACCGCAAGTTGAAAGGAAACACACTTAACCATTACACCACGTAGAACCATACAAACAGCATTACCCAAAATCATTTTGAAAAGGAATTTCAACAATAAAATATTTTGTGCGAAAATCCCTGATTTAAAAACGTTATTTACAATTTTTCCAAAACAATTTGCCACTCCTCCTTGATGATGCTCCTATTTTAAGTAGATTATTGCACACATACTAACGTGATGGGGCACCTAGTCACAACAGCATAAATGTTAAGAACTGGTTAAACGAAAATTATCCAAATGATTGGATAGGAAGAAATGGTTTAATTGATTGGCCTGCAGGATCCGCTCTAACTGTATATGTGTTTTTTCCTGAGCCAAAATTTTAGCCACCCTGTATCTCAGTTTTCAATAATCTGTTTAATAAGTGGTGGTGAGTTTCTTCAAATAACCGATAACTTAAACTTTTTATCGAAATGCGAAAGGGTGAGAGCGGTGTGTTCTGTTGTAACTTATACAATTCAAGATTGCGAATCGATTATCCAGTGCTTAAATCTAATAGTTCTTTCTTTAGTTTGGTAGTTTTTACATTACCACCTTGCTTGGTGACAGATGTTTGGCGACAACAATTCTTTCATTTATTTTCGCGTTCCGTATTATTAAAATTTTATAGAATATTTTTTTTTTTTAGTTTTTCATTTTAAATTTATTTTAAATTTTTCTTTTTCTTAACACATGCATACAATTCACATTCAATTTATTTATAATTAATAATTAATTAGAAAAAAATTTGTTCTTTATCGACAAACGAAAACTTTGTTTTTTTTTGCTAATGGAAAATTAAGATAAACTAAATAATAAAATTATAGAAACTTGAATAAATTTTTTGTATTTATTTTAATTAATGGTAATTTAGAAAGAATTTATTTAAGTAGTTTGTGCTTCTTAATACTGTTCTATGCTGTCCTAACACCATGGTCACTGTAGTCGAGACCAATATTGTGATGTCATATCTGATACAGAACCTTGTCCAGGTACGGCAACTGGCACTGAAATTCCGGGTGATATTAGCCCTGGATGAAAAGAAACATACATATATTCATATCGTTATGATTAAGAGTTTTCCATTGTTTAGAAAATTTCTTCTTTAATTACCTGTACTGTTTACATTTGGTGTACCATATGGTGATGAACCGTTACCATTGTTAATTTGCTGGTGATATCCGGATCCGCTGCCGATCGAAACTTGAGACGGCGAACAGGGAGAATGTCGGGTGCCGTAACCCAAACCGATTGGATCATAAACAGATGCATGATGGTGGTGATGATGGTGGTGGTGATGATGTGGATGATGATGGGAATGTAATGGGCCAATTAACGATGAATTTGTTTGTCCATTTAGCAGTAGGCTATTCGACGATGGTCCACCATTCGTTAAACCGGATCCAGCGCCTCCAGATGAAGATGACGACGAGGAACATGTTCCTTAAAAGTATATAAAATTATGTCTGAAATGTATCACAAATTTTCTGATGATATTTTTATTAAACCAACCGGTAGGTGTCATATGACACTGGTACGGTGAGGATGGGTTTATGTCCCGTTGTTGCAAGCAGGATGACGATGACGGTGTAATATTACCAACAGGTATAATACCTAAATTTGGTGAAGTTGGAATCGAAGTCAATGATGGATGAGAAAACGTTGACATCGATGTCATTGGACTGTACGTATCGCTCATCGCGATTGGAGGTGGAATTGTTGAGTACATGGAACTTATTGCTGAACCAAATCCAGAATTTAGATTTAAACGGGGCGGCGATAGCGATGAAATTGGTATATGGTGATTATTTGATGAAATGCCGCTTCCAATTAGTCCCGAACCGCTTAGCGGGGCGTTTCCTATTAGTGCATTTTGCATATCATTTGGATTATTACTGTTCGATGTTAGCACTAAATTTGTAGGCGATGCAGCACCCCCAACTCCGCCCATTGAAGCCGATGACGTACGACTACCGATTCCACTACCGCTACCACCGCCACCACTTCCACTGGTAATTGAATTTGTAGGCGTTCGTCGCTGATTTCGCAATTTTTCTTCACGACGCCATTTTGCCCGTCGATTTGAAAACCATACTTGAATGCGAGCTTCGGGTAGCCCGATTTTTGATGCTAATCGCTCGCGTGCAAATACATCCGGATAGTGTGTTCGCTCGAATTCTTTTTCTAAACTATCGATTTGTTCGTTTGTAAATGAGGTGCGATTTCTTTGTAATTTTCGTTTCAAACGTAGCCGAGCTTGATCATCGTCAGCGCATATCGTTGAACCAGTATTGGAATTTTCACCCTCACCGGATCCAGTTTCGTCCGAATGTTGACCGTCAAGTTCTGTGAAATATACAAGAAATAATTTATTTGTACGTATAATCATAAACGACATGTAAGCATTAATCCTAAAAACGAAAAGATATTTCGATACAAATTATTAACTAACATTTTTCTTTGAAATCAAGTGGGAGGGTTCAAAATCAGTGGGGCAAAACCATTAGAGATTTTCGCAAAAAATAGCAAAATTTTTTTGTTGAAATTCCAGTTCAAAATGATTCTAAGTAATGGTTATAATGTTTATCAAGAAGCTAACGGTAGGTTGCCTATGGAAAGCGCGGTAATTTGAAATCTGGATTGCAGGCAAACAAGACAAAATATTGCAACAACCTAAACTCAGCTCTATTCTTCGGTTTCACCTACTTAGTGGTGGTTATTAGGTATAATGGCATAATTATTATTCTAGCAACATCATTAGATCATGATTTTCGGGGCTGGTCGAAAATAACCTATTCAATTGGATTTAAGTGAACACCTGTACCTGAGGCAAGAGCGCGAAGTAGAAAACCTAGCCTTTAGGTAATTTTTGATTTATCCAACAAAAGCCACCTAATAACAACGATTTCCCGACTTAAGTATGACCCCCTGTCGAAGTGCAAAATTCATGAGCCAACCCATCTTCCACGCCAGTATAGGGTGGCATGGAGCTATGCAATGTGCAGGTGGTGATAAATTCGGACCTATAACCGTGCGTCCTCGATTTGGCAGGCTACTGCTCAAGGAACGGACGTGAAAAGTGAACAGCAAAAGAGTTGGGACAAAACACTCCCAGAACAGATTGCAAAGATTACATAATAATAAAAAAAGGTTTTTATTACGAATTGCTTCTATAATATAGACGAACTTATTGATGTTCTTTCAACTCAAATTTGGTTGACAATTTTAGCATACCCATTGATCTTGATTCATCTTAAGTAAGTACATCTAAATCGCATAAGTTATAGTCCCAATTTCGAGTAAAATTAAGGTACAGGCAAAAGTTAAATATATATGGGAAAAGTCGGAAGGATCAGGTGGCTGCGGCGAAGATTGTGATATGATCCCGCTTACATCCTCACATTGAAGGTTGTACAGTTTCAATTTTATATTATAAAAAACTTTTTTGCTTTGCTGAACCGATTTTTTATTTCTGTTTCTATATCTTAAAATTTACCTAAATTGTATAAAAATTATTGCTGATTAAGAAAAAAAACCTTGTGAACATTTTATGATTATAAATGGCAAAAAATAGTAAGACTTTGTTCATAATTTTAAAATTCTTTATTTATTCCAAATCTGTTTCGTTCCTCGCAAAGTAATCCCCCCCCCCCCGACCTCAATACACTTGTGCCAACATTTTATCCAATCCTCGAAACAGTTGTTAAAGTTAATTTCCGGAATAGCCTCCAATGCGCGTATCGATTCACGTTTAATGTCTTCAATTGACTCAAACCGGTTTCTCCGGAGCGGTCGTTCGAGTTTGCTGAACAGCCAGAAGTCACACGGAGCTAAATCAGGTGAATACGGTGGTTACGGAGCGATATGGCTGAAATTTTTGACAAAAAAATCACTTAAAACCAATGCAGTATGAGAAGGTGCATTATCGTGGTGCAAAAACCAAGAGTTGTCGACCCATAATTCCGGCCTCTTTTTACGAATAGCTTCGCGCAAACGACGCATAACACTCAAATAGTATTCCTTGTTTAGTGCACCACACCTCGATAATCGAAGGAAACTGTCAGCATCACCTTGATTTTTGACTTGCTTTGACGTGGTTTTTGGCACGATATTCGGCCGATTGATCGTCTGTTTCCGGGTCGTAAGCGTAGATCTAAGACTCATCGCCAGTTATAATACGTTCCATGACATCGTGGTGGTCGGAAAGCATTGTTTTACAGACGTCAACCAATCGTGCTTTCACTTTTCTTAGGCCCAAATGATCTTTCAAAATGGTTTTCACTCATCCTTCCGATATTTCAACGATGCCAGTATGGTCTCTGACTGTTAATCGTCGATTCTCGAGCACCAATTCCTTGATTTTATTAACGTGTTGATCATCAGTTGATGTTGATGACCGTCCTAGACGTGGTTCGTCGTCAACACGTTCTCGACCTTCTTTGAACAATTTGTAACAATCAAAAACACTTGCTCGCGACATACAATCATCACCGAAGGCCTTTTGCAACATTCTGAACGCTACAGCAGATCCACTTCCAGATCCGTAGCCAATCAACAACTAGGCCCGGGAATATGTTACCAATTCAACTGGTAACAGACAATTACAAACATAAAATGCTGAAATGCAGCATTTACTTGAATCAAGTAATTTTCAATCAATCAAGTAATATAAACTGTAAAACTTTAGAAGTTAGAAGTTATAATACCTGTAAAGACATCGTTTCTCATTTATTAAAATATATTGTTTCGAATTAGTGGACTAGCTCCGACTCACGGTAGGCGCACTAATCTTATGCAACTTCTTTCAAAACTATTTTGTGGATTTTTTTTAAGTTTTCTGGAGTCACAGTCATATGGGCGTCCAGAGCGTTTAAATTCAGCATACTAGTCAATGATGGTTGATTTTCCTGGTGCAGAGTCCGGATAACACTTATCAAGCCACTGCTTTACTTGAACGGTATTCTTCCCCATCAGAAAACAGTGGTTAATCAACACACTAATTTTTTTCCATTGTTTTGAAATTAACAAAAGTAGCGTCACTAAAACAACTGTAACTTGAAAACTAATGGTTTATTACTTGTTTCATGTGTTCATAAAGTAAATAGTAAACGTGGCTATGCAAAACTCTCCGAAAATTTTAATATGGGTCGCTAATAAATTTTTAAATTCGACCGAAAAGGTTGTGAATTCTATTAATATCCCCACTGATGTTTGAGACAGAAAAAAGAGACCGCTATCAGTTCATAATATTAAATGGAAAAAGGCGAAAGTTTGGTTATTGATTTTAAGTTTCTAATTCAGAGAGAGAAGGTAGTATTTTGCTCTAATCGTTTCCCTTTTATCAATATTCAATCAATCACTGACAGATCAGTCACACTGACATTGCGGTGAGCTAGGCGATGTGAATCGCAGGTATATTTTAATTGTTCATGAAAGCGGGAATGGAGCATTTCGACCGAATAACAAGTCTGTATTGTAGAATTCGCGTCAACCGATTCATTTTTTAAACTTTCATAAAAAGTTGATATTAAAAATGGACGTCATGGACGTTGGAGGTAAAGTTAATTCGAAAATTTTAATCAGTGAGGCCGCACACAAGATATGAATCAACAATCTTTCTCAACAAACACCTACTTTAAGTGATAATGGATGCACTTAAAAAGCGACATAATGACTATCACAATAAAGAGTTTACCTCCTTAATGAGATATTTTCAAAAACTAGATTTAAATATATCAGAAAGTGAGGATGGCGTTAAATATTCATTTTGGTATGCAATAATGCGGTATGCAAGAAACATAATTAAACAGAAATTTGTGAACAAATTTGTTCATGTCTAATCATCATATTAAAAAGTTATTGAAGAAACAGATGACCACCAACTGCCCAGTTGCAGTAACCTTTAACATAGATGATTTCATTACAACACAAGAACCAGGGTTCTGGCGTATTTTCAGACCATGCTGCTTTAAAAACAATTCAATCAACTGTGACACGTAGCGAAATGACATTTTCCGTTACTGGAAATGTCAATAAGCTACGAGCGTGAAGTTTTTAACAAATAACAAATATATCATTGTATTAAATTTACACTGTTAATTTAATTTCTAATAAGAATTTTGAGTGGAAATTTTTTGAAAAAAACAAGCTTTGGTTTAGATAATATGCCAGCAAGTCAATAAAATAGTTTCAAGTGATAAAAGCTAATAGGTCCATATGCCCGAAAAATGGAAAATTTCAAAAGTACACCAATTTTTAAATCGAGTAAACGAGACGACATTACATGTTACAGAGGAATATCAACTACATCATCAATTCCAAAATTGTTTGAATCAGTTTCATGCAACAACTTTAAATTCACAATTACACGTCGTATATCAATAAGCCAGCATGGGTTTATGCCTGGCCGATCCACATAAACTAATCTGGTTGAATTCACCAGTAAACTCATTAATGAGATAGAAAACAACCATCATCAAGTTGATGTAGCATACACGGATTTCAGTAAAGCATTTGATTCCATCTGCCATCAAAAAGCATTCCAGAGTTTATTCTCATTTGGGTTTTTCTCGATTATATAAATCAGTTCAAGTCTTATTTATCAAACCGGCGACAATTTATAATAATGGGAAGTGAGAAATCAAACGTAATTAAAGTTACGTCTGGTGTTCCCCAAGGATCTCACATCGAGCCGTGGATATTTATTGTTTTCATAGATCAAATAACCGAGATAATCCAAAACTCAAACGTGCTCATATTTGCTGATGACGTGAACATTTTTCGAACTGTAAACGGAATGCTAGAAACTTCAAGAAGACATCGATAGATTTAGTGAGTGGTGTGATCGAAACTCGCTTTAGTTAAATATTAAGAAATGAAAAATCACGTTTTTCCATCGTAAAAGAAATCCGTTAATTACTTCATACAAAGTCAACAACGAGGTATTGCAAAGAGTCAATGAGATCATTGATTTAGGTGTTACATTTGTGGAAAATGCCAGTTTCAATAGGCATATTGGTCTGTAATCCATACTATGCTGTACACATTAAAATAATTGAACGCGTTCAAAAGAAGTTTCTGATTTTCTTGTTAAATAAAAGTGACTGGGATTACGACCACAATTTACCATTCCATGTAAATGTGGCTCGGTTACCTCCGTACTCAACAAGATTATAAAATATGCACGCTTGAAAATAGACGAATTCTCCCGACGTGAACACCATTCTACAAACTATGGAGAAAATAGCCCCATTAGTAGATTGTGTAAATCATTATCGTCGATGACCTATTTGACTTTAATTTATTAAAGAACAACTTCAAAAATATCCTGAAGGATTATTTTTAAAATTTTTAATTGTTAAATCAAAATTTCTTTATCTGACTTTTTATTTTTTAAAATTAAATTATCTGAAATCATACATGTAAATCACAGAACAGATTTCTTTAAATAAATAGATAAATAGAATTCTTCTGTGGCGTCGTCAAGAGTACTAAGTAATAAACTGTCCATATATAGACATATATGTCATGTCCGTGCGGTCTCTCCAATTTTAAATTTTTTATTTAATTTGTATGGCATTCCGATTTCACCTACTTGAGTAGTTTATATGTCGACTACGATTATGAGGACCACAAGGATTCTTCTAAGACGTCATCAGGAGGATTCAATAGCTCTATGTATTAAGAAATACTCGTAAACTCTCCATATCCCATGTCCCAGGGGTCTGCCCAATTTGGAATTTTTTTTTAAAATTTGTATGGCATACCGATTTCACCTATACTTGAGTAGTTTATATTTCGACTAAGATTATGAGGATCACAGGAATTCTTCTAAGACGACATTATGAGATTACAATAGCCCCATGTACTAAGTAGTCTAAATTTCCTTGATGTGTTAGTTCTAAAGCATTTGCGATATAGTATAAAACTCTATTATAATAAACGTGTTTTAAAAATTTCGTTTAGGTTGATGTCGATTTCGTATTAGGACACCAAGGAAAAGAGTTAGCCATTTATAATAAGTGGAACGACTTTGAGGTCATAATTCTGCAAACCTTTCTGAAAAAATTTGGGACAGATAAAAAATATGTTCAATGCTAGAAAATGTTTCCACTTCCAATAAGCAATATTATTTTCTATTTCAGAGATTATAAGGCTATAAACAGTTTATAAGTTTCACATCACTATCGCAAGCCGACAGCTCGATATGTTCGGAAGGTAGACAAAAAAAAAATTGAAAATCTCAATTCAGGATTCCATTGATTCGTTTTTTCGGAACTGGCTGCAATTAACGAGTTAAACCACCAAATCGCTACTAAAAAAAATATTTATCACGAATATAACATCACACTCCAACCACGAATAAAACAGCTTTCAAAATTCATTTTGCTTTAAATTTAAGCTATTCTGGCCAATGTTATTTCGTATTTGGTTATTTTTACCAAAATATTTTTTCGAAATTGACACTTCCAATGTTAAATACATATGATACTGAAGTTGAAACGTTAATAAGCCAGCTAAAACTTGTCAATTAAAAATCAAAGGATTTAATTTTAATTTGTTTATTGTTTATAGACGACTTTTACTTTTAATAATATTTTGAAATGGGAATAGGATTTTAAATAGGATTTTTGAAATGAAAATCTCAGATCTTTCTTTTTATTGAAAAAAAGTGTAATTATTATTACGTCCCTTAAGCTAGCAGAACCCGTACAGCAGAACATTACAAGATAGTATGAATAATTATAGGCTAATAATAGGCTAATTAAACGCTCTACTAAAAAATTTTGGGCTCCACTAGTTCTTGACCAGACTTCAGGTCATTTAATCTAAAGCTAGCAGAACCCAAATCGAAATTCGGACCAAAACCGAAATTAGAACCCAAAACAAGATCAATTAACATACAAATAATTTTAGGCTCATTATAGCCTAATCAAAAGCTTCAATAAAAAATTTTGGGCTCCACTAGTTCTTGACCAAACTTCAGGTCATTTAATCTAAAGCTAGCAGAATCCAAATCGAAAATCGGACCAAAACCGAAATTAGAACCCAAAAGAAGATCAATTAACAAACAAATAATTTTAGGCTCATTATGGCCTAATAAAATGGCCCATTAAAAATGTTGGGCTCCACTAGTTCTTGACCAAACTTCAGGTAATTTAATCTAAAGCTAGCAGAACCCAAATCGAAAATCGGACCAAAACCGAAATTAGAACCCAAAACAAGATCAATTAACATTCAAATAATTTTAGGCTCATTATCGCCTAATCAAATGCTTCATTAAAAAATGTTGGGCTGCACTAGTTCTTGACCAAACTTCAGGTCATTTAATCTAAAGCTAGCAGAACCCAAATAGAAAATGAAGTTTGGTCAAGAACTAGTGGAGCCCAACATTTTTTAATGAAGCTTTTGATTAGGTCATAATGAGCCTAAAATTATGTGTATGTTAATGGATCTTCTTTTGGGTTCTAGTTTGGGTTTTGGTCCCATTTTCGATTTGGGTTCTGCTAGCTTTAGATTAAATTACCTGAAGTTTGGTCAAGAACTAGTGGAGCCCAAAATTTTTTAATGGGACATTTGATTAGGCCATAATGAACCTAAAATTATTTGTATGTTAATTGATCTTGTTTTGGGCTCTAATTTCGGTTTTGGTCCGATTTTTGATTTGGGTTCTGCTAGCTTTAGATTAAATTACCTGAAGTTTGGTCAAGAAATACTGGAGCGCAAAATTTTTTAATGAAGCTTTTGATTAGGTCATAATGAGTCTAAAATTATTTGTTTGTTAATTGATCTTGTTTTGGGTTCTCATTTCGGTTTTGGTCCCATTTTCGATTTGGGTTCTGCTAGCTTTAGATTAAATGACCTGAAGTTTGGTCAAGAACTAGTGGAGCCCAAAATGTTTTAATGGGGCATTTGATTAGGCCATAATGAGCCTAAAATTATTTGTATGTTAATTGATCTCGTTTTGGGTTCCAATTTCGGTTTTGGTCCGATTTTGGGTTCTGCTAGCTCTGAAATGATAAAGCCTTATGCTTTTTCTAGAATGAGCAGAATAATAAAATTTATATAGGGCATTTAATTAGCCTAAAATTAACCTTTAATTTTTCAATTGTTTTTAAAATGTTTTTTGATATGGGTTCTGCTAACTTTTTCTAAAGCTAGCAGAACCCATCGTTTTTGTTGGAAGGGGTGGAGCCCAAAGTTTTTTAGTAGAGCATTTATTTAGCCTATTATTAGTCTATAATTATTCATACTATCTTGCAATGTTCTGCTGTATGGGTTGTGCTAAGATTGGAAAGGAATCGTGCATTATGAGGTGCTGTCATCGAGTCAAAGGATTGCTTCTAATTTTTACTGTCCGTAACTAACGCATATAATGCAAGCAATTCAGTTAAAACGTTCTGAATTGATCAGCAGAATGGGCGTTGTGTTTCATCATGATAACACTAGACCACACACATCATTGATGACCTGGCAGAAACTGTGACAGCTTGGTTGGAAGTTTTGATGCACCCACCATATAGTCCTGACCTTCCACCATCGGACTACCGTTTGTTCCGGTCCATGCAGAACCATCTTAATGGTTTTACATTAAATTCAAAAGAGGCCTGCGAAAATGAGTTGTCTCGATTTTTCGCCTCTAAGCTACAGAAGTTCTACAGTCATGGGATCATGGCTCTATCAGAAAAATGGCAAAAGGTCATTGATCAAAATGCCACATATTTGGTTTAATAAACCATGAACTTTTTCCCTAACCCTTAATGACAATACGGCACAACACTGACCCACATCCATTGGGGGATGGTATAGTCTCGGTGGGTATGGTTTACGGTTCGGGTGCTAATGATATTGATACTGTCGATGTTGCACATGGTAGTCCATATTTTTCTGTTGTTGATATTGCATTACGAAAATTTTGTTCACAAGAACAGTCTCCGCATTGTCAAAATTTTATTATTTATTGATAGACTTCTAAAGTTAAGATTTTGAATCTCAAGGCAAGATGAATATGCCTCCGGTAAGGTGGTTGCTCTATGAATGGTAAGCGTTTTAGAAATGACTCCATTTCTGATGAGGGTTTCTGATGAAAAAATGTAACGCTCGATTAGGGTACGTTTCAGTAACTTTCGGTTGTAATGTTCTTTGATCCCGTTTATCCGCATAATGTAGCGATACACATTATTTTATAGCCCCCGAGTTATCTTCAAAGATATTGTACGGTACAATAGTGCTGAGTCCGCTGTTCCTCTTATATTTTGTCTAATGCTCTGCAAAATTGCTCCGTATACGGGTTTCCCCATTACTATTTCGTAATCCTTTAATATATTCCGACGAGCCTAACCGAATTTGAGAAAATCCGTCCAGGGAATATTTTAACATTTTAAGATCATTCATACATTTCTTAGAATTTTAAAACATATTACTCCGACGTTACTTGCATCGATTTCGATCTTGAAACGATTGGCAAAATCGTTAGCTGAAATCTAAAGAGATAATAATTTTCTGGCAAATTTTATTGACACACGACACGATTCTAGTTTGCAGAGCAGTGTCTGAAACTGAAATGCTCAGCGCGTACAATCCATATTTATATTTTGTATGTGAACCCTTTTCACATACGATTTTATGTTTTCTGTGCGGCGAATGAAATTTATTGTAAGGGTGGTAATATCCATGGCATAACAAAACATAGAAAAAAAAAATCGAAACAAAAATAAGAAAAGATACCTTATCACAACTTTCTGCCTGAGTGACTTTATAAAAATTGTACGTACATTTAGTTGTTCGTGTTGTTGTTTTTGTGTTCTTGTCTCGCGTTTTTTTTGTATTTCTTTGCGACTTTTTGTTGTGTTCGAATTTATTGTTATTTTTAGAGAAAATTAAATACATATAAACATCTCCAGCCCCAGCATCCCCTTGCAAATCCTTCTCGCGAAAAATAAAATTTTTCATATTTCATCATTATTTCATGTTCCAAATACATACAATATGAACATAATAATCTGTATGAAGGGATCAATAAATGTGGGGTACTCTCTATTTATAGAGGCACCCCAAAATAGGGTGGATTCAACCAATCTCTCGCCATACATACATAAATACTTTAGTATTCAAATCTCATTCAAATTGATTTTTTATCGTGCACATATACCCTTTTTATCCTTTTATTCTCAATTGTTTCCATACATAGTTTGGAAGACGAAAAGGGTTTATACATGCATTTAATCGAAATATTCTCGGAACGCACAAAAAGGCAGCTCGATTTTTTTATAACAGCACAGCTTCGGAACTCGTCATACATAGAAATTAATTAAGAAAGAAAAAACAAATGGAACATAGGCACAGCTTGAAACACCATCCTTTATAATACGTTGCTATCACACATGTAATTATCTTGTTCATTTTAATATTCGAAATTCTATTGTTGAGTCCTCAACCATATGCGTATATTACCAACATATTAACAATAATCCTGATTAAGGATGGTCCGTTATTGCTGACCAAATAACCAAGAGAGTTAACGGAAAGCCTTGAGATAGTTACTATACGCTTCAAACGTAAATGCTTGCAAATTAATATTATTTTGGAAATTTTTTGAGCCATCAATCAAACAGGTTATTAAATAATCTTGCACAACTTGGTTTGCAACATCCACAGTGACGCAGGTAGGCGATCCCTTATACATCTAAACTCTCACAAAACTAAAGCGGTTACATGGGCAGGATGAAAGAAAAACGAGTCATGATGTTCCGACCTTTTTCACCCCAAAGCCAATGCCTTGGATTACCTCTCAAGATAGTAAGATATAGAGTATTTAGATTTTACATTTTAAAATATTTTAAACCTGATTCAGTTTCAATTCGCGGTTCAACAAAAGGCAAAATGTGAATATTATTAATTTAGTGAGACCACTTTCCATGCTAAATTTAGGTAAGTCTCTATTAAAGCTTAAAATCGTTAGCTCTTGAAGTTTCTCCAAATCGTTTGTGCGGGTTGGTCTAGAAATAAGGTTTGAAATATTTTCAAAATTTTTGGCGGTTTCTTCATCACATTGTAGAAATAAATTGTAACGGGAATTATCCGTCTCATGATGTAGAAATTGGATCGGCCGATATAATTTATACAAAGGAGCAGTGATTTGTCGTCACTAACAACGTTTATCTACGGCGAACAATACAATTACATTGTAAACAGTATTTTACCGTATTTTCTACGTATGTAGAGAATTTAAAAAATGGAATTGACAATTTAGAGAATGTAGAAAATAAGTTATTTTTTAACTTAGCAATCAGCAAATTCTATGATTTCGTTATTAATGGAACTTCATTCTTACTCTACATTTGAAAAATTTGAATCCAAGTTTTGTATGAAAATGTGTATAGTTAGTAATACGCTCGGAAAATAGAATAATCGGAAAATTAATAATTTCATATATGCTTTAGCTGTTCTGGAATTTCGAAAAAATATTAAAACGACAGACACTTGTTGTAAAAAGTAGACCTTTAAACAATTGTGTTTATAAACTAGACACAGAGCTGTTGAACTGTTAAGGTACTACAATGAACAACATCAGAACTACATAATAAAAGACTTGCAGCATATTTCAGACAATATATCTTAAGTGAAAAAAAAAAAAAAAAAAATGGAAATGGTGAGTCCCTCAGTCAAATGTAAATTTTAGTTGACCAGAACAAAATGAATATCGCCGATATTGAAAAAATCACGCCTTGTATACCCTGTCACACAATACTAATCTGGTAAAATAGGGCGCCTAGATTCATATGGCCACAAATTTTGCTATACAGCTTCAATTTATGTCGACAGTTCCAATCTTTGGCTGTAGATGGCAGAATGATAAAATAAATGATGGTGGTTAATGGTGAAAAAAAACAATAAACTCTACAATAGTATCAATTGAAAATTATATTACGGGCTATTGGTAAGAAAACCCGTAAATGTCAAGTACTTTTTAGGGATATTACTGCCATCTAAAGTTCAGAAAATAAACAGTGCACATAAATTTGATGATGCGTCAAGGAACATTGGGTAAAATCACACAGGCACTTCATAAATATTGGGGAATTTATGTGGTTGAAGCGTAAGGCTCAATTTACATTGGGCAAAACCAAATCGGTTGCTAAATCCTAGGTAAATAAATTCCAGGGACTATTATATTAACAATGAAATACAGGATCTCGGAGTCATTTGCGATCATATTATAAACAGATCAAATTTTATGCTTGGTTATGCACTTCTGTGCTCGAATATACTAGTCAAGTGTGATCTCCGTAACATACAGTTTACGTTAAATGAATTTTGGCAGTTCAACGTAGATTTCTCCGGTACGCTATGTGGGTTCTTCATGCGTAAATATTTTCAATTTGTCTCCATATTTAGATCGTTTACATCTAATCAATATTCAAAAATTTAATAAGCACCGAATTGCCTTAGCCATTGGTTTTGTTCATCATCTATTACGTGGCGGAATCGACTGTCACCGTTTACTCGACAAGATACATTTGAACGTGAATTATCGTGCTTTAAGAAAAGTACCTGTCACAATTGGAGCTCACATGTGCTGCTTAGGACAAACAAACAAAACCAAAAGAAAGACAGTTTACTGAAGTTGGACCGTACTGGAGGCCGTTGATCCCCTGACTAATAGGCTGTTTCATTTGTGTGCGTGTGTTATCCACCAATAATAGCGCGAATTTAAGGTCGTTTTGTTTAATACTATTCCGTTCGGTTAAATATTAATTATGGCAAGGAACCGTATTCCCCCAAGATGTGTTACACCCACCGTGAATATTTGTACAATTTATTAATTTTATACAAAAAAAAAATATCACACGGAAAGCAATCGAGGAGACATATTGCCAAGCACCGTTATATAAACCCAAAAGAACAAGAATAGAACAATCAATTTTCCGTCTGCAATTATTCCGTAAACCGGTGTTCCAACAAATCACGATGGTAAACTGATTTAATTTCACAATAAACCACACACAAATTACTTTACGCAGTAAGCATCTTAACAAAAAAGGTTGATGTTATGGACGCAACGAAAACTCGCGTTCCACTGTATGTGATGGATAAAAAATTATGTGTATACTGGACTTTTTCGAACATGGAGGAATTTTCACGAAATTGTAACAGACTCGCAGGGCAGTCTCGCATCCATGAGAATGTCTCATGGCCGGACAGAAGCCGAAATTAAATCAATGAAATTTATTTTTCTTAGAAGTTCATATTGTGATCCATGCGAAGAATCTTGTGAGACTCAAACAGGAGATAATGAGTTGAGAATTCAGTAGATGAATGTCTGCTGTTGCGCAAAGTTCCTGCAATTCCTGATGCGATCGAATGTTTCCGACACCACATTTATTAAGAAGCTCCCTGAACAATAAGGAGCTGAACGCCATTGTCGGAGAAAAAAATCTCGGTACTCCAAAAAGATGAAAACAATTTTTTCTAGGAAGAAAACAAGATTCTTTGCTGATGACGATCGTAATGATTCCTACACCGGGAATCGAGTATATTGATCTAACAAAATGATTAAATGTGTGTGGCCACTTATTGAACGAGGGTAGGGACCCAAAAAGTCTAAGATTTAATTACCCATAACCAGTTGTGCGGCATAGTTCACAGCCTCGCTACTTTAACAAATTGTTTAACGAAGTTAGAGACTTCTAAGAATATAGAAGGCCAGAAAAATGACGTTTCAACACCAATAACGTTTTGAAAATACCTTGATGTGCGGACGATGGAGTAATATTTGCTTGTTTAATCAGTGAGGTGGTTAACTTTGCGGGAACACATAGTTTCCATGGGGAAATTTCTGTGTTTCCATCCGCATTATCAGGAATATTTATGCGACTATTTTTGACTGATATTCTAAATTATCAAATTCAGGGGATGGGTAATCGATGTGCAAAGGATATATTTTATTTACATCAAGTTCATCTACAAACATTCTAGAGAAACCACAGCAGGTACCACATTCTGGCTAACTTTTATATAGACGATTTTAAACTTATAAGGTTGTAGTTTTAAAGCCCATCGGGCCAATTGGCCTTGCAAGTCTCTTTGACTCATCAACCATTTAAATACTAATATGGCTAGTAATGATCGTAAATTCGTAGCTAGCCACATAAGGACGACCTTTCTTCACACTTTGTACTGCTGCAAGATATTCCAAATAAGTAACAGCATAATTCCTTTTGGATTTCATGAGTTTTCTAGTCATAATAGCAATGGGATGTTTCTGCCCATCATGAACTTGGAACAAACACTTCCAATACCGAATTTACAAGCATCACACTGTATAAAAAATTCGTTTGAGAAGGCCGGGTTAACAAGTAGAAGCGCAGAGGTTAATGCTTGTTTTATCTCATCGAAAGATTGTTGAGCGGCGTGGTTCTAAATTAGCTAAGATCCCTTGCTGAGTAGATCAGATATCGGTGCTAAAATGATCGAACGGTTATGAATAAAACGCCGGTATCACCCAACCATCCCGAAGCGATGGATTTGTCTAGTTGTTTTAGGCTCCGAATATTCGACTATTCGACTATCCCTCACAAATAACATAACCTAAGTATCTAGTTGATTATAAATTTACTCCTTTCAACATTTATCGCTAAATTTGCTTTTTCATGAAATCTAGCCACTTCTGAGAGGATCTGAAGATGTTCATCAACAATTGATGAAACAATCAGCAGATCATCAAGGTACACACATACTTGGCCATGCATCTGATGAGGGATGGCCTATCCCTTAGTTGACACATGGTTTTGTGGGCCGAATGATGAATGCCGTTTTACCTTTTTCTTATATTTTGTCTGTTTTAGTCGGTTTAAGAGACCATCGAACAAGGGTAGAGGAAAAGCGTCACCTATCGTAACCGAATTCACCAGTTCGGCTTTCTCACGATGCTAACTGGGGATGGCCCAGTCTTTGTACAGGTCTTGTTGTAGCACTGGAAAAATTGGATAATACCTGCGCTTAATTGGGCGAGACTCCTCGAGAATCTTAATCTCATGCTGAATTAAATTAGTGCGGCCTAGCCTTAATTTTTTGCATGAAGGGAAACTTATTATAATACTGGTAAGCAGTGATTTTTGACAAACAGAGAGAATATGTTCAATATTGGTGGATGCTCCTACGACATCTGTTTCAATTTCTTCATTATTGGTATTAATCCGAAACGCGACCATTATTCAATACCAAGATAAAGAGTTGATTTAGTGAAGGAGCGACATGCAATCTAAGACAGTGTCCAAGTATACGATGAGGTTGCCCACTGGTGGTGGACAGGCCAGAAGAAAAATTAAAAATTTGAATATTGTGCTGCTTGAGAAACTCTTTAGAGCCTTTACCCAAAACGGAGATATTGGCTCCATATTGTCAAGAAGACCTCGATACGGAATGTCATTAACTAATATGTCGGCGTGGGGTCGCTGATTCAAGTGAACGATTCCATTTATTAGACGTGATGTAAAGGCAGGTAACAAATTTAATTTTCGCTTTGTTTTGGAACTTGGTCTGCCAATGTACGAGGAGCATTCTTTATTATCTGATAAATTCGGGGTCGGTGTTCGTCGCACTTTCCTCTATTGGAACTTTGGTTTTTGTTGGTATTTGAGAATTCAGATACCCCGGTCCAGTTTCCCTAAGCATAACAATATGAATAATCTGGTTTAAGGATTCCCGGAGCTCCACACCCGTAGCAAAATAAATGCTTTTCCTTATACTGGCAATCAGAGAATACATGCCCATGCTTTTTGCAATTCCAACAGACTTGAGAGCTTTTTGGACTATTATTACGAAGAAAGGAAAACTTTGTAATAGACGCACGATTATAAGGAGTCGTGAGGTATATAGCATTCAATGGGGCTACTTTCTTCGCACACTGATGACACTCGATTTCATAAAGGTGTTTCTTCGGGACCATAAATAACGCAAGAACATAACTCATTCCATTTCAATCATCTTCTACTATATCACAGGTAATGAGGTAAGATCATTAAACCGTTATCCAGCAAAATGATCTTGCAACCCAGGGGGCATATTTCTTCTTAGATCGCCTCACAAGAAATCTACGGAACATCTTAAATTTTGCCATGTCATTTGACAACCTGACCGTCGGTAGTCCCAATACCATGTAAGAGCTCTATCTTGTAATAACACGGAGCAATTGTTGTTCAACCGTTCGTAAGAAACTTTAATCGCCAGCGCCATATTCTTGACTCTATAGAGGAAATTTTCCTCTGAAACTCTGTCAAAATCAGTGCCATTGAAAGCACGTTGTTGAGTTGGAACATTTAGAAAGAGTTTTAATTTTAGAATAATCTGAATTTATTTTATCCGCTGCATAATGTTCTAGCTGGTTGTGCTGAATATCCGTCTAATGCAGTTTCTGCATAATTCTATCATAAATATCATTAATTCATCAGAAGCCACCTCAAACTTATCCTGTTCATTATCGAGCTTTGTTTTGTGTGGTTCAGTAAGACAACTACCACAACTATCTGACGAACCGAAATGAGTTACATTAGTTTTAATGGGAGCATTCTTTATTTCAAACTCAGCAGTGTATAGATCATCAGGTAGATCGACAACTTTAACTAAAGCGAGGACTGTAAATTTGGAGTTACCATTAATTTGGTTTTAAGCTCTTTATAGTAGAACCTCGGTTTGTTCTTTAACTGATATCAATTTTCGTTGACAAGTCTCAACTTCTCGTTTCTGAAAACGAACGGATTAGCCTTATGAGGATGTTGAGGAACTTCTGCACTGTTTTTGAGTTTTAAATTTACGATATTTTGCAAAGTTTTAATTTTATCATTCGAAGGCTATTTCGATGCCCTTTGTAAATTACAACTTAATTTTTATAAAATTTATTTTTTCAAATTTTCTAGTGAATTAATTCGTGATATGAACAACCTTATCAGCTCGAAACTAGATATTTCTTCCACACAAATGTATAAATTATTTTCTATTGAATTTAAGACAATTTAACCGAAAGGAAGTTCTAAATGGATCAGAACTACTTTTAATTCTTTAGTAAACTGCATTTCTTTACTTTCCTTAGCTATGCTTTTATTATGTGGGGCCGATCTGGTACAAATGCCAGTGTTAAACTATGTGATGTTTTGTAAAGATAATTTAAAAATTTCAGGGTAGGAAACATATGAGGAAATGTATTGCAAATATCAGCTTGCAAGCGGAAAACGGAAACTTGAGACACTGTCTTGCAAATGCCGGAAAGATAGTAAGATACTAAAGATTTTCATCCAAGATCCACAGAGATCAAAAACATGAAGACGAGACAGGATGGAGAACAAGCGGGGCTGATGTTCTCTCAGTCTCGGACAGATGAAGTGCACTCTACTCGAGCTGTAGATGAAGTAGACGCAGCTATTAGTAGATTACAAAATGGCAAGCACCCGATATCGACGGAATCTCTGTAGAATTATTAAAATACGGAGAAACTACTGTTGCATCTTATCTTTATGATCGTGATGATCGGGGATCAGCTCTGTTAAACACCGCCTGCAAAGTGCTTGTTAATATTGTTCTTCTATCATATAGAATCAGTCCCCTTGCCGAAAATATCTTCGGCGCCTGTGTGGTTTTCGCCACAACCAATCAACCACTGATCAACGTTTCACGTTGAGGATGATCTTGATAGAGAAATTTTGGGAGTACAATATTACATGCATATCATAGCATCAATCACGAATATCTTTGGGCCGTGCGCATATGTCTAGAAATTCTAGAGAAGCTTGTCTCTCTGTGTAAGCTAACAAGATTTGGTGTCAGAGTCGTATGTGTAGAGTCGTAGTAGAAGAATCAGTATCTGACCCCCTCGAAATAACATCTGGTGTGCAACAGGAACAGCAGTGCTACATAATCTGGCACTCGAGTACGTAATAAAGAAAAATTGTATTGAAACTTCAAGTTTCATATTCAATGAGTCATGCCAAGTTCTTTGATATGTAGATGATATCGCGCTTCTTGACCGGAGGCCATATGGTATCAAAGACAGTTTAATACCGCTTGACCAAAACGCGAAACGACATCCACTTTGACATATGCAAGTTATTGCGATCAAAATAAGCACTAATAAGATCTGTGCCAACTTTTGGATGTGAGAGTTGAACCACCAATGATTGTATGGAGCGTGCGAGAAACCGAGTTAGTTGGAGCACCATCGTGCAGATGACAAAACTCTTTCATGGGATGTGAAAGTTAGAGAGAGAGAGATAGAGATAAAGTGATTGTAACTGTGGGGCCATACCTTAAAAACCCTTAACTGCCCCAAAAGGCAGCTAAAATGGATAGGTAAAATTCCGTGAAAAGTAATTATGAACTTCCAATTAGGTGCGAAATGGTCATTCTCAGGTTGGATGACTTCATTTGGCGATTCCATAGAAAATGTTAGAACGGTAGGTACTGGGCAGAGAAACTTGATTATGTTCTGGATGAACATGTTTAGCTGGATGCACATATATCTATTTAATGATACAATGGTTTCGAATCACCTTCAGTAACTGACAAGACAAATTCTAAACAATTCTAAACTCGATTAACCAGCCGATTGATTGTATTTGTAAAACACAGGCGCAAATTGAATCGAAGCAGAACGCCCCAAATATATGGCTAGACGTATACAAGAATTATTTGCAAAATCTTCGATAATTCGCAGACTTTTTGGATTTAAGTACACGATTCATAATATTTTGATTGAATTTAATTTATATTGTGGATACCACCCATGTTATATCCAAAATCCAAAATCCAAATAGCAAATACAAATCACCCATATACTCGTACATACAATTTTTATAATCCACCCATCATATAAAAAAATCAAAACAGAAATACTCTTAAATGAACCCAAAAATATTCCCTAAAGGGATTTTTTTTTTGGAAAAATTTGTTGCAATTCAAATTTGAATAAAAAAAAGGAAAAATAAAAATGTTATGAAGGAAACAGCCAGTCAGGCAAGAGAGATAAGAGACTGGAAAATCTCCCCTCAACTTTCGAGTTTTTCTACGTTGATTTGTGTTGCAGGTTTTTTTTTGTTATATTAAGGAGGATTTTTTGTTGTAGAATTTCCTAAAAGGGTAGGTAGGTGATGAGGGGTATGATGATTTTTATGTGCTATATTATATGGTTAAGAGTGTGTGGTTACATATATATACATAAAACGAAATTGTATCAAATTTAAATTAAATGTCACCACCAGACCTTGTTTATGTATCCAGATTTATATATTTTTGAATAATGCTCCCTTACAGCGTGATTAGTCTTTTGATACAAAAAAAAACCAAAGAAGGAATAAAAAATTATTTTCTGAATATAACTGGCTGTGTTTCGAGGCCCTGAGTTTATATGATTTGATGGACCCCACGCATTATAACATTTTTAAACTGCTGTCCTAATCTTCTGCACGTTGCAAACACCCTATGCCATAAATATTAACTAAAAATTGTTTATATCCTTAAATCAAATTTAAGGATATCCTCATGTTTTTGCATTACGATTCTAAAATTAATTTTGAATTGGATTCCGCACAATAAAAACGAAAAAAAATATTATAAAAATAAAAATACCGTAAAATATGATTGCATCCTTATTATTCCCCCACACACACACACAAATATATATATATGTATAATATTAAGGAAGAGTCCTTTTTATTATAATCTGATTTATTTATTTTTGTTGCACTTCTAATCATAACTCTCTATATACTCAGTAGTTATGATATAAAAATTAAAAAAAGGATAACAACATAATATCCTTTAAATTCGAAAGGATAACAATACAACAATAGATGAACAAATATTTATGAAAAATAATATTAATTGTGTGTCAAGAAGCATACATACTTGACATGATATTACATTTCAAGGATTAAAATTATATTTTTGTACAATACATACGTAAAAGGATCACTTAAATAAATATTTAATAAAAATTGTGCTAAGTAAACTTGTAATTTAGTTATGAATGTAAATATGGATATAGTTAATAAAATTATGAGGAGGACCCAGCATTATATTACGTATAAAAAGGGACTTTTATTGTCGTAGACTTTTGAGTGAATTTGGTTTTTGCTTTTATTCAAGTAATTGAACTAACTAGTATAGTGTTTTGTTATTAGCAAACTCTAAAAATATTGTATTACTGGTGTTTATAACCTGTTGCGTACGTAATATGTAGTACGTGTTTTATTAGCAGCAATAATTTATTGAGTTAATTGTTTTAATGCAGTGACAGACATTTCATGGTGATAATTTCAATATTTCTAGTACTCTTTGCTGGATAACAATTCAAATTTTAAACATAAATGTTAGTTTTGCATCAATGAATGACATGCACAGTAATTTTTTTTAAGAAGTAGCTCATGCTTGGGAATTAACAAATTAAATATTTACAACCATTTAACCTCACATAATTCAGCTACTTGAAACACCGGGCTGTATCAATAATTTCAGCAGACAGTAGTCGATTTGGATGCGGCTTGAAATCTCGGAAATCAAAAATCCAAGAAATCAAAATCTCCGGAAATTCCGGAAATCAAAATCCCGAAAACTGAAATCCTGGATACGGACAAAATCCCCGATTACAAGATATTCGTTTCAGATAGATTGATTGACAATCAATACAATGAAACATATTACAGATACAATGAAATGGGATTTTAATATGAGTTCTCATTGTGGTTCTAAAAATTGGCTAATTTCTTTGCAACTAAGTTACCTAGTAAAATGTTCAAGTTTGTTTAAACCACCCAATTATACCAAAACCTTTTTATAATGAAAATCAGAGTTTAGCTGTGAAAAGTGAGTAAAAGTGACCTTTCAATGACATGAAAAAATTGCATAAATTCTAATACCTATAGGTTTAACATTTAATCTTTAGCTTTGAAAATGACTTTTCCATCCCTAGCTGCGTGGAGACATGTACAGTACGGATTTCAGGTCTACTATATCGCACTATTCCGTTCACTTGATCAGTTCAGCACAGTATTGCCGAAACTTAGGAAGAACTCCGTTGGTTACAATGACAGCATTGGTGAATCGTGTGTGTTCGAATTACCCAGCCACTCCTGTTTTAGTGACACAACAATCACCTCGTTACATTCGAAAAGTAGGTGCTTAACATCTTCTATACTTCTGATCCGCATATAATTTGACATTGATCCGCTAATTGTAGGTAGGTTTTAAACTTACCATGTCCAGAGATTACTTGGCTCATCGAGCTCATTAAAGTGTGTTAAATGATCCCAGTATTTAATCGCAGAAAAATAAAAAGTGTTCATCAGGTAATACTAGTTATATTCCATCTCAGGATTTTTAAATTGATCCCAAAAAATTTGCAAATGGCACAAAACAAGATACTTGAATACTTGATCTAAAGTGTTTATTCTTCAAATATCTAGTTGAGATTGGCACAATAGGTTCATTCAGTGTATGTATGAATTATTGATTTAAATTAATGGTTCCCGGAAATCACGAGTGTTGTAACCAATCTCTTCTAATTTAAACACGGCATCATGTTTGCATCCTGGAATGGCCCATTTAAAATAAAATATACATTTTAGATTTAAACGAATGGTTCCCTGGAACCTAAAGTGTCGTAACTGATTGTGAACAAAAAAAATCCTAAGACCAACCGTGTGTTGAGATTGGCGCAAAAGGCCCATATGACCATTCCATTCCAGGATGGTTTAGCGCCAATCTTAAAATACGGATCAGTCTCAACATGCGGCTTGACTTATCTTCTTATCATTTTATTATGGATACTTGAAGAATAAACAATTTAGATTAAGTATTATGATGTTCCGTGTCATTTTAAAATTTTCTGATATCAATTTAAATATCCTGGGATGGGATATAACTAGCCTGATGAACATTTTTTATTTTTCTGGGATGAAAAACTGGGATAACTTCACACACATTTTTAGTTTGATGTTTGTGAAATGAAGTGAAATGTATGCCTCACATTGACCGATTCACTCCACCTTCTTTGCCATAGGTCAATCGCCATTGCCTCAATTTCCGATTTGTTTCTATATTGGTTATGTCCACTATCTGCAACATGTACAGAGCCGCCTATTTCGTTTCGAGCACTTCTTCTTAGGTGGTACAAGTGCGCTCGCTTTTTGATTATAATATCTAGGGGAGGTAGGGGGAGTACACTGGCCAGAACCACAACATCATCTAAAGACACTGTTCGGTAGGCCTTTGTTACTCGTAGCTGGTTATTCCTCTGAGTACTTCGTAATGATCGGATGTGATGACAGTTTAGTCTCTCGACTAACGCCAGCCGCAGCATACTTGAATACCGCCTTTGTAAATTATTACAAGTGTTTTGTAATTCAGTCCCCATCCTTCTCTCGTAACTCTCGCCGGTGACTGGAATATCTTTTTAGCGTAGTCACAGACTCATATAGAACGTGAGATGTAGTGAGTCGTTCATCAAGGCCAGTCTTGACAATTTTCATGTTTCGACCGGCTAAAGATATTGTTAGAGGTCGACAAGAGTCAATTGGTCTTTTAGCTGCAGCATCATTGTTTTTTCTGCAGAAAGTGACATTAACAGATAGTGCCAGTATTTGCTACAGACCATTGGTTCATTCTATTTGACCCTGACACTGAAGTACGAGCCTCGAGTTCATCACAAGATATTCCAGACCAGAGTGCTTAGAATAGAGCTTTGAGGACTTCCTTTGGTGTCTCTGATTACTGCAGATCGATTGCTGAAGTGCCTCCTTAAGTCATAGTGTTTTTCGGGAAATTATAGACCGATGACACTTGGCCACGTATACGGTTATCAAATGCTCCGGCGATATCCAGGAATACGCACATAAAATATTTTAAACTTTTGGTTTTGACATTGTTAATTAAGCGGACTATCACATGTTCAGTAGACAAGCTACATCGGAAACCGAATTGCTTATCCCAGGACAGTCCGCTCTGTTCAATCCGCAGTATAATTCGAATGACCAGTAACCTTTCTAGGAGTTTCCCCGAGAACCGGTAGCAACATTATGGGTCTCTACGATTTCAAAGTAAGTGGATCTCTATCACCAGGTTTTCTGATTACAATCATTCCGTCTGTTATCCACACCCTAATGAAGTAACAAATTTTTAAGCAGCTGTTTAATAATTTTAATATGTTGAGCCCTATGATAGCTCCCACGTAAATGGGAAGTCCCTTCCCACATAAATGGAGAGTCTTCATCTACCATGTGACTCAGTTTCGTCTGGTGTTTCGTCCGGTAGAAGTCACTTAAGTAACTCCAAACGTGTGTCATGCCACCTAACTGAGACGACTCCATTTGCTTTCCTAATGGTATTTAAAACTTCAAGAGGTCTTGATTTGACAGCGGCAAATTTGTTTACAAGATGGGTATTTATTACCATGTTTCGTGACGTACCGTTGGAAATTATTTTGCTTCACTTTAAATACTTCATGGAAATACTTATTTCTTACCATTGACCGAGTGTGACTCTTGCATACATAACATAAGTACGTCATGCGTATCACATATTTCTAATTCAACTATTTTGGCGCTCCGCATGTTGAGCTAGGCAATACGTAGGTTGCTGTTACAATGTCATACATTTTGACTAATCAACATGTTTAGTGTTTGATTTTATACTAAACAGCACTTTTGTATGCGTTACAGAACAAGCAACCTACTTAGTGATCATGTGGTTTTTGCATTTCCTTGTAGCTTGCGCAACTGGCAGGTTTGTATTTATTTGGATAATCCTTATAATCAACCCTTATATCTAAGAACAGATCTCTATGCGCACCGTAAAGCAGATGGTCGGAGTCACAAATTCTCTTATATGGCATCGTAACCAGTCCACTTGCAGTTCTCCACACTTTAGTAACATGTTTTTGGTTGCCAGTTCAACTTCAACCACAGTTCAATATAGAAACTTAAAATCTTTCCGATCCAGGCGATTTTGATTAATTAAGAAATTTGTGGCCATGTCACCATCAAGCTCAGAGCCAACATCAAAGCTAATCACTTTATAAGTAATCTGTTTTTAGGCACTGGTTCGGTGGCTACGAGACTCACGCCTTATACTTTTAAAGCTGAGGAAGAGTCAACTGTAACCGCAAATCGGGCATTTGGGCGAGCGTTTGTTACATAGTGGATCTTTATTTTCGATTCACTGGGACTTATGACTTCCTTGATTTTCTTGGTAATCTCATCCGTTGACAGGGTGGAATCATTGTCTCGTGCTGAGGTAATTATCCGTTCTGCTACTCTCTCTGTAATTTCTGAATTTGAACTAGGAACTGAATCTCGTGCAGTCATCTCTGGTGTCCTTTCTACAGTAACCAAAGTTTATGGTTCCAGAATTTTGATCTTTATGTTTTTAATATAATTAAAAACGGTAGCAATTCTAGAAAACTTAGGCTCAGTAAGTTTCGTATTCCTTGTTTGCTCAGTCAGATGATAAGAATTATTGGTGAATAAAGGTATACTCAGAGAGTATTCCTTTATTCACCAATAATTCTTATCATCCTATATCATCTGTCGGCGCTCGAAGTGTTACCAACTTCACGTTGCTGGAGCACCCAAACAGCTAATGACAGCGCGCTTATTTTTGACAAGCGTCAGTCTGTTATGTTTGTTGTTTACAAGCCTACAGAATTATATCGTTTTACGTCGCAGTTAAACAAAAGTATCGAAATGGACTTTTGCGCTCTGAAAACATTTCGTTTATTGTCATTCCAAATCCTACGTATTCAGGCTTTATTGCGGACTTGTGCCGATCAAATACTTTGGACGCTGGTCATAAATCGCCTCGTAATAAAACTGTTTTTGTTATAATAAGTATATATATATGAAACGTGATTCCATACCCGTCGAAATATTGTCTACATTTACTACATTGTCAGCACAATGTATACGTGTGTAGAATTTTAATTCACTACACAGTGTAGCCAAAACGGCACAACAGAGGTTGCGCGAAATTATGAAAATACTAATAAGATTTTCGAAAATGATATATTTCATCCCAGACTGGCCAATGAAGTTAAAACTATCATGGATAAGGAGTTTGCGAGAGATTTTATTCTCAGACGAAAACAGGATTTTGGTAGAACCTTCATTCACCAACAGCTCCATTTATACCAACCATAAATTCAACATTTAGTCAAAAATTTGTGCAATCGAAATCACATCAGTTGTGGAGTGTGGGGGTGGATTAATGATGGCCAATTGAGTATCATAGAATATACAACAATTCTCGGTGATATGATATTAATGAGCGCAAGAATGCTTAAACCAGATGGGTTATTTGATGGGCGGTTCGCTGAACATCCCGGATTAGAGCTCTTTTATCTCTGCAACAACAACGTTATTGAATGGGATGAAGTAAATTGTGGGCCTTATTTTGACTCCAAGCAAATGTTCTGTACGTTTAGTATCCGATTGTAACTGAGAATTTAAATTTTAAACCTTATTAGATATTATTGAACCCCACCCCATCACATCCTGCCAGTTAAACAATAAATAATTTGATGTTCTTAAATAAAATCGAGACTTTAACATAACGAGGTGTGTGTAGTGTTATGTATATGGTGTGTTTAGATAAATAAATTATCGCATATTTTCACATCTTCTATTATACATGACTAAATGGAAGTTTTAGGTGGCGCACATATACAATTTTCATTTTTTCAGGGAATATTGAATTTTCTTATCGGCAATTGTTATATGTGTTGTGTGTCTTATGGATGTGTTTCGCGGCGCTTTCGAAATTACAATAGCGCGTTATCCGTCGATCAAATTAAATCATCCATGAGTACAACAAAATTGCGTAAAATTTTTGGCAATTTGAGGGATTCTTCTATATATACATCGCAGAATCATTCAATTAGAAATTTGATAAAGAAAATAAATTAAAATATACGCTTGTGTATATAGAAATTCGCGCATATATTTCACGATGCGATAAAAATTGCACCCCTATTCGTAATACGCATACATGTGTGATGATTTGTAGGAAATTTTGAAGGCTCAAATTTTAAGCATAAATATGTCGTAACATAATTTTTGATGTTTTTCTATTTTTAGATATGCAATAAAACTTTTCGTATACATAGCTCGTACTTAAAAATCGGTGACCAGCAAATCTATCCATTTTTTTATTTGTTTTGTTGCTTTTGTAAGTCAAAACAATTTTAATCAGAACATGTGAGCTTGAACATGTAAGCCTGCCTCATTTAATTTAAAATATTGTTTTTTAAATTACTACAATTCCCATATAAATTTCGATTTATAACACATATAAATCCGACATCATAATTATTCCCATTACAATGCCCTGGGAATATTTAATTTCGTGCAATCCATATTTTGATGCTTATTGATTCCTTTCTTTCTTTTGTTTTCTCACATGCCTTTGATAAACAAAAAAGTACTTACATAAATAAAAAAAGGATAAGACGTTCGCGATTGACGAGAAACAAAACAACGAGAAACGCGAAAATATTCAATATGTGTTCGAACAATAGACGACAACAAAAATGTCATACAGTGAAGTCAAATAATCAAACATAAGCTACAATGGAAACGATCAATTTGTTTCTCTCAATATTAGTTTTCCTATTGTCCTGGGAAGGAATTTACAAATGCAAGGGGAGGTCATGTATTCATACATATTATATATAATAGTAAGAAGAACGAGAAATAAACAAACACTAAACTGTTCTCAAAAAGATTTTTTTCTCATTCTTCACAGCTTGACTTTTCTAATTATTGAAATTATTATTTTTTTAATTAACTCTGTTCCAACTTTTTCAAACATATCGATAATGTTATTGAGGCAAACAATTTTGTCGTACACATTCGATTTCTTTTATCATACTTTACGATCTCGTTCTTTATATAGAATTTGATCGTAAGTGCAGTAAGACATTTATTATTCAAACCTTATCAATTCGTTTAAACCTTATACGTAGTACAGAATGTGCTGTTCTCGGCTATTTTCATTCGGTACCAATTCGCTCTTCTAAATCAAAATGATCCGCGCTGCAATCATATTTTTTAGAAACCTTGTATCTCTATATGTAGTTTATTCATTATGGGGGAACTATTTACAGTTTCTAGTTCAAATTAGGGTTTTAAAATAATTTAACTTATTCAAATTAAATGTACAAGTTTTTTAGCAATGTTTTAGCAACTTCTTTCTCGTAACAGAGAAATTTAACTTTTTCCACAGATGTCACTATTTGACCATTCATTTTCGTAAATTTTTATATTTTATTTTACATTCGATATCGAGCACCTACACACAATTCTGGTTAAAATTTTGATTGCGCGATTGCGCACTAAAATTTGTTTCGGGCCATTTATTGAGCACCTCCAATAAATTGAAATGATCACAGTTCATGTAATTAAAATTTTATCAACCGCTATTCTGTTACTGAATCAATATTTAATAATTTTAAAGTGAGTGCATGACCTAAATTTGACCATTGAATTTTCGGTGAGTAGGTTGGAAAGCGTGTGCCGGTAGTTCACGTAATTTTGATAATCCCTGCATAATTTCAAATCTATTCAAAAACAAGTTACATCTTTAAAGATACTAAATAAATTGTCGGTTTGTAATGTCGTACAGAAATATACCCGTATGATTTTAACAGATTAAAAATTAGTATTAGGTGTTAGCTGTGATTAATATTTCCGTGTAGGGAGATAGGGATTTTTAATATTATCGGCGATATCTATTTTCTTCTGGCTCAGCAAGCGACGATAGTGTTTCCTGTATCTTTTTCACTATGTATGTTACAATTATTAGGATTAACGATCGATGAACTTGAATGATCATTAGATATTTACTTGTCTGTGAAACATTTTGCATTTTTACATTTAATCACCACGTAGAAGATGTCATTGTGGTACATTACGTTGACATTTTAATTTTGTCTTAAATTTAACTGTATGTACAATTTTGCTTTTTAACACAGATGTCTTTCGTAGTGGTGAGGAACTATCGCTAGGTTTATCGACTACTATCGATAGTTTTGACTATGGGACACTCTCGATAATTTTTAGAAAATATCGATGTTTTTAATAGTTATTAATTAATTCTGATTTGTTTCATCTGTACCTCACTGTATTTCGAATTCCAAACATTTTTCTTTTGCTACACTTTTTGATAATTTGTGTATACACTTTTTGAGTCTACACTTTTCGTTAAAATGTGTAGCTACACTTTTTTATTAACGTTAAGTACTTCACACCGGTCATATTTGGTTGTTTAAAATTATTAAAAATAAACAAAAAGTATTGGGAATCACATTACTACACAAATAAGTTTATATACCTTCTTTATAAAAAAAAATAATTTTAAAGTCTTTTTAATTTAGAAAATCATCGGAACAATGAATGTCGAGTGTAGAATTTAGTGTCATTAACTTGGCATGGCGTCTAAAATTTGTACAGAAAATAAGACAATTTGCATGTTGTAATTGGCGATATGGCCCTACACGTGGAAGTGTCTTTGGCCAAATTCACTTAACTCTTTAATAATTTAAAAAATCATCGGAACAAGGAATGCCGAGTGTGGAATTTAGTGTCCTCAACTTAGTATGGTGTCTAAAATTTGTACAGAAAAGACAATTTGCATGTTGTGATTTGCAATAGGCCCTACACGTGGAAGTGCCTTTGGAGATTAATTCACTTAATTCTTGAATAATTCAAAAAATCATCGGAACAATGAGTGCCGAGTGTGGAATTTAGTGTTCTCAACTTGATATTGTGTCTGAAGTTTATTCAAAAATTTTAAGACAATTTGCATGTCGTGATTGGCGATATGGCGCTACACGTGGAAGCGTCTTGGGGCAAATTGACTTAATGCTTTAATAATTCAAAAAATCATGGGAATAATGGGTGCCGTGTGTGGAATTTATTGTCCTCAACCTTGGCATGGTGTCTTAAAAATTATAAATTTGTAATTTATGTTTGTTATTATTTATTATTTATATTATTTATTATTGTATGACATTGCATTCTGTTGTACAACCTACAATGTCGGAGACTATCATATTTCTCATGTCTTTAACAGACGGAGTAAAATATCTTTTTCCTTATGAAAAGCGGACGTTACCCTGAATTGCAATAAACCCAAGAGTGAAAAACCATGGTTTTAATTACAAGAAAACGCTAAAGCCACAGCCTATTCGCTATCGGAAATTTAGTTAATATTACTTGTACTGCGACAATATCTAGATCGCACAAATGTAGCTTCTGAGACGAATCCGCTGTTATGTTCGAAGGTGAACCAAAACAACCTATACCGGTGATAATACAACCATATTTTTCAAGGTGAATGGAATTAACTATGTATGAGTCATTGTAGAATTCTGGAAAAATGATTCTAAGTGCCCCAGGGATATTAGTGTCCACTGAAAGAATTTTCAGTTAAACCGGACAACTAATATCGGATCGACGGTCATTTTCATCAACCAAAATAATTGGCTACAATAAGAAAATTGCTCAATTTTTTGTTTTACTTTGTACCTGAATTTGCGTTTTTATTTGATATATAGTAAATATTTTAGTTTGTTCGTAAATGACAAAAAGTTTTTCTTAAGTGCCTCTCGTCCTCCTTAATATTTTGCTCAGTTTTCCGCTTTAAAAGTAAGTGCTATCAATAGTCCAACGTATTTGCAAAAGAAGGATTAAAATATTTATTTTTCTGGAAGCAAATTTATGTCCTGTCATATGATTTCATACAGAGTCTGCAGAATTCAAAACTATCGATGATTATCGATAGTTTAACTTCGAACTATGGAATGCTATCGATGGTGCCGACTGTCGATATATGTTTGTGATAAACAGCTAAAGCATCCAAGAATTATAAGTTTTTACTATATATTACATACATTTATGAATGTCAGTACAATATTGCATAAAAACTTAGTTTCAGTCTTTTTAAATGAGTGGTTAGAATGAAGCTCTTCATCTTAAGTGGTTTCATTCAACAAATAAATTGTTCAGGGTTTTCTGATTGCTAACAGAAATAATAATTTTCGACATTGTCGACATATTGTCTTCATTTTATACATTGTCGACGCCTTTTTTTTGATTATCTACATACATTGTCTACAGGAGTAGAATATTAATTAATGACGCGATGTGCACAATACGGCACAACATTGTATGTGGCGTAATTGCTTGAATCAGTGGATACACGGTTAAAAACATTTTATAAAAATTTCCTTTGGGAATTTACTGTTTTCGGTTGTAGCGGAACTTTTTACATATTAAGGTAAATGCCGTAAATTCCGCCTATCCACACTTTGATTGTTTCGTCATCACTCTTTCCTCGTTTCCTTCCTCTTTTTTTGATTCTAATGATTCCACTTTCACTCTCTCTCTAGCTTTCACATCCCATGAAGGGCCGCCTGCACTATGGTTCGCTACCTCCGAGAAGTTGGTTTATTTCGTGGTTCATACTAATCTGATGTTAGTTTTTCGCAACTTTAATTGGACCAAAGATGCAACGAGTAAACTACTACGAATGATTCCACTACTACAAACATAAAATATTTCAAGGCCATTATGTTTATTTACGTTTTACAATTTTACTTATATTTTTCGAATTATTTAAATGTGCAAAATCTACTTAAAAAAAAGTCCTGCTCTAACGCTCATTTGCTGCGTTTATACCGCAGCTAAAATAGCAATGCTAAATGCAAATGACAGCTGTAGCAACGGTATAAACACGACATACTCATAGCTCTAGCTAGCTAAAATAGCAATGCATACAAAAAAGGCTGAAAGCTGAATGTACCCACTACTACTTGTAGCTAAATCATTTTATTATTTGTGCTATTGAAATTTTTCGAAAAAATAACCCTGAAATGGAGAAAAAACAGAAAGCCTCAAATTGGACATATAACCAAGTAGTATCCCTTCTCGATATTATGGTCGATAAAAAGGCAATGCAACTATTTGATGACAAAAAACAGACATCTGACATATTTACAAAATGATAAGTGATGAAATGAGGGTTTTGGGTTTCGACAGAGATTCAGAACAGGTAAAATATAAATTTGGTAAACTAAAAACGGAATTTATGCGAGCACAAAATAATAACAACAAAAGTGGGCATAAACGTGAATCGAATGATTTTTACGGAAAAATGTCCCAGCTATTATAAAATCGTCCAGCGGTAGCATTCAGGAATGTTGGTTTAAGTAATAGTAAGTATATATTTGTATACTTTTACTTCAGTTATTAAATCCATTTGCTATTTCATTACAGTTCAGGGCACATCAACATCCCACAACGAATTCAGTAATGATGAATTGGTGGCACGAACTAGTGGAACTATTTCTCCATCGCCCAGGTAATACAGATTCTCTGGTTTCGCTGGTCTCATTCATGAAATTTTTGTTGCTGGAATTTTCATCAGACAGTAATTGCGGTGGAAATTCGTCCCTTATAATGTTGTGTAAGGCACAAGATGCAGCGCCAACCAGTGACATAAAATGTACATCGATGTAGGAGCGCCGTGATAAAATTCCTCTACACCTTTTCAAAATCCCAAATACTACTTTTATTCTTCCACGGTTCAATTTTAGATTAAAAAGTTGTTTTCTGGATTCTAAATTTGTACCTGGAAAGTCTTTGATAATCCAAGGCAGAAGTGGATACGCCGGGTCGCCAAGTAGAATGTACGGAATATTTACACCGTCTAACCAATAATTTGAATTTGGAAATAAGGAATCGTATTTTTCGAATAGTTGGAATTCTTTTAAAACTTCATAGACGTTTCCTGGGAAATTGCACAAAATACCTAAAAATCTGTTATACGAGTTATGTACATATTTTTATATCGATAGATAAAATACTGTTTGTTTCCAATTTTAGATTTTACCGATAGTCATGACCTACTACAGCTTGTAATACAATAGAAGTCCATCCTTTCCTATTTAAATAGTACCTTGGACCTTCGAGTGGAGGAGCGGTTATTGAAATATGGGTACAATCTATGGCTCCCATAATTTGAAGAATACCAGTAATTTTGAATTACTCGTTTGATATTTTTTCAGCTTCTTGTAATTTGGGCATTTTAATATGTAAATGTGTTAAATTCTTTATTATTGCTCTTACTCTGGTATTCGCTAAAACTTTTTAATTTATATAGGCAAACAGCAACTTTTTCCTCCACAATAGCTGGTTCATTGCCTGATATCAAATTTGGTTTTGGCTTTAAATCAGCACGAAGAGCGTTGCATATGTATTTAAACTTACTCGGAAAAATCCGAAATTCTTAAATAAAACGTTGATTATTCAATTTAGTAAGTAGTTCATTTCCTACTGCAGGGGCACGATAATGAGCCTTTAACAATTTTTGAGGCTGCACATATATTTCAAGCGCTCGAATAAATGAATCCGTCAGTATCCTAAACGACTGAATCCAATTTTTTATAACAAATCTAAAAGCATTATGCTTGTTATAGATTATAGATATATAATAAATCAACAATAAAATTAAATAAGTATATGAGTAACTCCTTTTTGCCAAATTCGAAAAATTTTGTTTTCGGTTTGCTGCATTTCGTCTTATTATAAACGCACTAATAATCTTTAAATAACTTTCATTCACACTCATATTTATGTGTTTGATCAACAATTTAATTTAATTATTTCAGATAGAATAGATAAAATCAAAACGATTGTTTTGACCTATTTGAAAATAATACGAAGAATGAGAAATTATCTGTTTTTGACATTTATAGCAACATACGGTATGAACGCAAGCTAAATAATATTGACATCTGTAGCATTGCTATTTTAGCTGTGGTATAAACGCAGCAATTGACAGATACCTATATAAAAATAACTACCGAAGATTGTGTTGGTTACTCTAACAATGCAATGTAAATTTGAACATTTTTCCAGTTTTATTTGTTTCTGCACCAACACACATTTATGCTTAGTTATTTAAAAAAATTTACTATAGTTAAAAAAATTATCAATACATCTTTAGTTAGTTGTTGTTTATTTCATATGTGTGGAGTTAGCAGGACTTATGTTTATGTAGATTCTGGTAGTGCAGACAAATTTAACAAATAAATAAATTGTAGACGTCGATTGATGGTCTCCAAATGTGGAGAGCCTCATTCGAATGCTGTACTAAAAATTAGTATAAAGCCAAGACACTAAAGGTAAGTAGAACTGATTGTTTTGCGAAAATAGGGTGCATTTCTTCTTAATGTAATTTTTTTATATTCACATACAGCTCCAAATTTTGTCATGCAATTCTCAATAGTTTTATTAAGTTTATTATTTACTAAAAATGAAGCCTTTCGTGTAATTAGAGTTTGTACAAAAACAAATAATTTTTGACACTAGTCCATGACCCACATAGCAGTTTTCGTATATAGGGAGTGTTTTCGACACCACTTTACTTAATTCAAACAAAAATATTTTTCACGCACATGGAAAATTATTGAAAAGAAAGAGATTCAAATGAAACAATCTGTGGACGACAATTAGTATTTTTAAAAGTCGTTGAAGTTAGCCTGAGTCCGAATTGATTGGTGCGTTTCTTAGCTAAAGTGTAAGCATCCCGAAAAAAGTGTAAATGTCGTAAAAGTGTAGCTCCATCCTGAAATGAAATTATATACACATTAGCTCTAAAATAAAAAGCAATCAGAAAATCCAAAATGTATACGATATATTTGTAAAATACATAAGGAAAATATTATCAATTAATTAATGTTATTATGAATTATTTACAAATTACTGTTATAATTATTACTATCAATATTAAATAATGATTTTTAACAAATAAATTAGACTTATAATAAAATAAGATAAATTAATTGTAAACTGAAAAGCTTATTAGATTTTCAAAATTTATACAATCAAATAGAAGTAAAATATATTATCATTCAATAACTGCAGCGTAATTTTCGGTGGTTTGGTACAGAGACACATTAAACTCTGTGGTGCAAATGCTAGAGATAAATAGCACTATCGGCATATACGGATGGATAGGTCTTGGTTACACCAACAAATGAGTATGACTCCCATTTTCATATCATGAAGATAAAAACAATAATTTGCATTATAACATTCAACGGAAGCGCAATATTTTCGGTGGTTTGGTACAGAGACACATTAAACTCTGTGGCGCAAATGCTAGAGATATCTCTAGTATTTGCGCCACAGACTTTAAAGTGTCGCTGTACCAAATCACCGAAAATATTATGCTTCTGTTCAATGTATAATGCAAATGATTGTTTTTATCTTCATGATATGAAAATGGGAGTTATACTCATTTGTTGGTGTAACCAAGATCTATCCATCCCTATATGCCGATAGTGCTAGTTATCTCTAGCATTTGCACCACAGAGTTTAATGTGTCTCTGTACCAAACCACCGAAAATTACGCTTCAGTTATTGAATGATAATATTTTACTTCTATTTGATTGTATACATTTTGAAAATCTAATAAGCTTTTCAGTTTACAATTAATTTATCTTATTTTATTATAAGTCTAATTTATTTGTTAAAACTCATTATTTAATATTGATAGTAATAATTATAACAGTAATTTGTAAATAATTCATAATAACATTAATTAATTGATAATATTTCCTTATGTATTTTACAAATATCTCGCATACATTTTGGATTTTCTTTTTGCTTTTTATTTTAGAGCTAATGATTATCTAATTTAATTTCAGGATGGAGCTACACTTTTATGTCATTTACACTCTTTTCGGGATGCTTACACTTTAGCTAAGAAACGCACCAATCAGTTCGGGCTCGGGCTAACTTCAACGACTTATTTTGAGCTCTAGTAACTTGTTACCGAGCGTGGAACAGTTCAACTGGTGAGATTTGAAAATAAATTTGTACTGAAATATCAAATACGCGTATACGGTAAATGGAATTACTGACCTATACTTAAAATGATAAATTTTGAACAAAATGATGAAAACACGTTGCTGGCTGTATTTAATTGAGTGGCAGAAACGGGGTTTACCACATGTACACATTTGGATATGGTTAGTCGACAAAATACGACCAGAAGAAATGATAATATTATTCCAGCAGAAATACCTGATCGGCCAACTGATAAAAAAGTGTTCGATATTGTTATCACAAACATGATCCATGGTCCATGCGGTGATTTGAAGAGGACAGCGCTGTGTATGAACAATGTAAAATTTACTAAGCGTTTCCAAAAACAGTGTATTAACAAAACTATTACGAACAACAACAGACAATGGAGATCATTCATTTTCAATGCGACAATCAGTGAGTAGTACCATATTCGCTTCTATTGTCAAAAACTTACAAAGTAAAGTTTTTCATTTATGTTAAATCACACTTGCAAATACGTCCATAATTGCAACGATACGACAGTATTTGCAGTTCAAAATGTAAGTGAAAACGAGGAAATAATACACTACCAGATGGGCAGATACATCAGCAGCAACGGATCTGTTTGGCGTATTCTGAGTTTTTCCATACACGAACGAGACCCATCTATCATGCATCTACCGTTACATCAAGTCAATATGCAATTTTCCGATGCAAGAGCATTCGTTACAAAGACGGAATACTTGAATGTGACGTATAGATGCCCAGCTGATGTTACATCTGCTCTAACGGAATACTACCGTAACATCAGTAGTAAGGATACCGTGCAAATTTCAGCCAAATTTATAAACCTCCCGTCAACTTTGATGTCGATACCTCTGTTGGATAACACATTCTATCTAACCTTTACCAAAGCTAATAAACTACTAATCTCTCAGCTTAAGATACCAGAATCTAGTAAAGTCATGACTATCCACGAAGCACAAGCATTAACCTCACCAAATGTGATATGTATAAGAATCAATTCTCAACCACTTGGGCAGCTCGATAGTGTACCCTATGCCATAGTTGCAATGTCAAGACCCACCAAATCATTTAGATATTTTTCACCATCATTTAGATATTTTTCACCAGTGGCTAATGATAGACTGCACTCACTTTTAATGAGAGCTCGAACCTACACTACTAGTCAAAAAGTAAATCATTTATGGGGTTGATTTCAAGAAAAGGTTGGTTTATGAGAAATATGCAATTTACTATGAAAACGTCAACAAAATGGCATTAAAAGCGTCTAAGTTTCATAACTTTGTTTTAAAATTAAACTACTTTAATAGATTAGCTATGTAATTTGTGAAACTTCATTAAAACCCGGCATAATGAGCAGTGAATTTTTTGGCCATGATTACGTTGTCTACAGATGCGATCAGTCTCTCGAAACTAGCTCAAAGAAATCGGGTGGTGGCGTACTGATAGCAGTACATTCTAAACTCTGGAATGCTCCAGTAACTTTAGCTTCATCGAGAGTTGAACAAATTGGTGTAAAAATCAAAATTAACCAAACCAATCTATTCATTTACGCAGCATATATACCATCTCAATCAAACAGTGATCATTGATCACTCATTCATCAATTGATGAAGTTATTAATACAGCAAACTCGTCAGCTTGTGCTTGGTGATTTTAACCTTCCAAATATAATATGGAATCTGGATCCGGAACTAAATTGTATTTTTCCAAATAATATAACAACAGATGCTGAATCTTTATTTGTGGACGCCATACTTGATTATAATTTGAACCAGATAAACACAATTACTAATAATCGTGATAGATTACTGGATCTTGTCTTCAGCAACGAAATTGGCACTTTCAAAATTTCAGAATCCGTGTTACCTTAATTAACGATATCAATCACAAGTCTTTAGATATTGTATTTGACTCAACTAATTTAATAGCGAGTTCGGAACACCTACAACCAATCAAATACATCTTCAAAAAAACAAATCGTGCGGGGCTACAAAGTTACCTAGAATCCATCAACTGGCAAACAACTCTCAATTCCAATGATATGAACGAAAATGTTTGATAAATTTAATGACATTATGCACCAAGGCTTCGAACTTTATGTACCTATGTGCTGTAAACCACAAAATGCTCACCCTCAGTGGTTCGATGATAGACTAGTCAACTTAAAAAATCGGAAGTCGAAAGCGTATGCTAAAATGTTGAAAAGCAGGTTAGAAGCCGACAAAACAATGTTTCTATAAAATAGTAACGAATTTGAAATTTACTTCAAATCAAAATACAGGTCGTATCTCGATCAAATTCAAGGAAAAATCAAAGTAAATCCAAAACAATTTTAGAAATACTTTAGGAATAAACGCGAAATTGATGGACACCCTGCAAATATGACATATAACAATACCAGCTCCTCAAACTCCAAAGATATAACTGACATGTTCGCGAAGTTTTTCCAACCAGTCTATAAACCAAGCGTTACTAGTGGATTGTACGAAGAACCCAGCAATACCAAAGTATCAACAACTCCTCCTGTTATATATGAGGATAACATTTTATCGGCTCTAAAGGGATTTGGAGACGGTTGTGGTCTTGACAATATTCCCTCTTCTATTTTGAAGGAGTACGCTGACATTTTAGCAATTCCATTATGTTACCTATTCAACCACTCCTTAAGCACCGGGGTGTTAAATCCACAATTGCACGTGATATATCAATAAACCAGCTTGGGTTTATGCCTGGCCGATCCACATCAACTAATCTGGTTGAATTCACCAGTAAAATAATTAATGAGATAGAAAACAACCAGCATCAAGTTGATGTAGCGTACACGGATTTCAGTAAAGCATTTGATTCCATCTGCCATCAAAAAGCACTCCGGAATTTATTCGCATTTGGGTCTTCACTCGATTACATAAATTGGTTCAAGTCTTATTTATCAAACCGGCGGCAATTTGTAATAATGAGAAATGAGAAATCAAACGTTATTAAAGTTACGTCTGGTGTTCCCCAAGGATCTCACATCGGACCGTGGATATTTATTGTTTTCATAGATCAAATCTTGCCATAACCTTTTTATTATAAGCCGTACTGCAAAGTGTTATATGCGAGAAATTCTTAGAATTTCAATCTCTACAAATCATGTGTGGGCACGGACATGGTCCAGCCTTCAGGAAATGACTTTTCAATTTTCGCCGAATGGATCTATAATTGTTCCGAATTTAAATCACAATCAATATATTGGCAGCATTACTCAGCTGCGTTCCAAGTTTCAAGTTGATATGATGGCCGGAAGAGCTGGTTAATCCCAGCTCTTCCGGCCATCATATCAACTTGAAACTTGGAACGCAGCTGAGTAATGGAGCCAATATATTTATTGTGATTTAATAGTTTTCATAGATAATCAAAAACTCAAACGTGCTCATATTTGCTGATGACGTCGAACTGTTAATGGAATGCTAAATACGAAGAAACTTCAAGAAGACATCGATAGATTAAGGGTTGTGATCGAAACTCGCTTTACTTGAATATCAAGAAATGCGTACTTCCTATAAAGTCAACAACGAAGTATTGCAAAGAGTTAATGAGATCATAGATCTAGGTGTTACATTTGTCGAAAATACCAGTTTCAATAGGCATATTGAAAATTACAAATATACAAATTAGTATTGCGAGAGCTAATGCGCCATGTTTGGATTTGTTAAATATTTAGGTCTAAAAAAAATAAATTATTATTTAAACTAAATTCTTAATTCTAATTTACTTTAAAAATATTTTTTAATAAAATAAAAATTAAATCTCTAAATAATTGAAAATTAAAATTTGAAAATTGATAAAAATAATTAAATCAAATTTATTGAATTAATACATTTTCGTAATTCGTACATACTCGTACGATTATATATGCTTGTACTTATGAAAACTCTGTAGACTAAGATTTATAATTACTACACTTAGGCAATAAGTTTTTTTTTTCAAAACTATGTAACTTGAGTTTTACAATTCCTTCTTTGAAAATATATGTATACCATTTATATACATACATTAAATTACAATTTTAACATTATTTCATATGCTCGTGTACACGTACATATATTTAATCAAATTGATGCCTAAATAATATAATTCGCTTACGTTATTTGGTTATAAAACCTGGCCGGAGATACTCATGATTCAACAAGTTTTTAGAATTACGAAATGTTCAGATAGAGGTTTCTAGACCCAACCCTGCCAAATCTAATCCATTAAAATCACAAAAACCCAAACCTAATTAATTTTTTGAAATTGATTTTGGACAAGGAAGATTTAGATCTTAATACAATAAGTCCAACTGAACCAGTTAATAATCAAGAAATAATGACTTCACCCTTAGATCCAAAGTATGTACTCAGATTAGTACCTAGTTTTTCTGGAAATTCTAAAGAACTGCATAAATTTATTTCATCATGCGAATTTATTCATAAAACACTTCCTCAAAAGGACCATGGTCAATTTTTAGAGCTAATTAGACTTAAGCTTGATGGAAAAGCAGAAGTACAAAACACTTGATACATGGTCAAATTTTAAAAAACTTCTCGAAAATGAATTTTCTGATAATAGATCTATTGGGCATCTGTAGATGGAGCTTTCCTCTAATCGACAACTGAAAAATGAAAATGTCAAAACCTATGCAAATCGTGTCGAATCCCTACTTCATGACTTTAATGAAGCTTGTATTGCTTTTCTGTAGGGACTAATAAAGCCGAAACCATAAAAAAACTTAATGCCAATATAGCATTGAAATCATTCCAAGAAGGTCTTGATGGTTCCATTAAGTTAATATATAGTTAAAGCATGCCGTTTTACAAACATTTCTGAGGCGATCAATAGAGCAGTGGAAGAAGAGGCTACTCTCAAACAAACATTAAAATTTTCTAATGATAAATATGACAACAGAAAAAAATCTGAATTTTGTAAAGTTACGTTCCTCTACACAAACTACGTCACGAGATACAACAACAACCATATAAAGATAGGGAACTACTTTTCAATCGCGCGCAGAGCAATACATTTCAACCCACACTTAATATAAAATGCACAATAAGCATAAATGCTCAAACCACGCGCAATGAAAGATGCAGAATAAACATAAATGCCCAGACATGCATTTATGCTTATCCAAGATATCAGGTGTCTTAATTTTTAGATTAAGTATGAATTGTAGTCAGTTGTTAAGTTGTAGTCTTAGTGAAAATTGTAAAATTAATAAATAAACAAAATTAAATAAAATAAAAAGAAGAAATAAATAAAATAAATAATAAAATATCTTTTTTTTAAAATCAAGTTTTGACTAAAGTTATAAGTTGGTAGGATACGAACCTATGCTCCCAGTGAATATTAAAACCATGTTCAACAACCACCAGGTAAATCAAAAAATCGTCATCCAAGGACTTACGGAGTTCAAAACAAAGGAACCCCTAGAATTCCACCTTTTCAAATTCCACAAATATTTTGATGGTCTCCTAGGGTTAGAAACGATGCAACAATTAGGTGTCACTTTAGATCTCGGGAAATCAATCCTCAAGACAGACAAGGTCGTAATCCCCCTTATATTCAAACCTAATTATGCCTCAAGAGTCTATACCATACTACCTAGAGGCAAACTCACTGCCGAGCTTCCGGTAGACGTGGAAAATGGTGATATATACGTCACCCCAACAACCATCAATGATAAATTAATTATTCCGGAAGGAATTTATCATTGTAAAAATTGGTACGCAGTTTTCGAAATTATTAACCACGGCAACAAATCACAGACCTTCGTGATTGAACAACCAATCAAAGCTACGTTGTTTAAAAGGAATTACCATGCCGAACTCAACCATTATAACATCCAGGAATGTGATAATACCACCCCGCACGAAAAAATTTCTGATTTAATTAGAACACAACACCTTAACGGTGAAGAAAAGACAGCAATCCTAAAGCTATATCATCGGTACGAAGAGTTATTTCTTAGAACCGAGCAGCAATTGTCCTTCACAAACGCTGTTAAACATGAAATAAATCTTAAGGACGAGAAACCGGTCTTTTCGAAAAGTTATAGATACCCTCACATTCATAAAGAGGAGGTACAGAAACAAATAAGCAAAATGTTACAGGACGGCATTATACGTCCCAGCTTTTCACCATGGTCCTATGTCCTATTTCACCATGGCCTATTTAGATTCACCCAAAAAGGCTGATGCCAGTGGAAAAACGAAGTGGTGATTTGTGATAGACTATCGCAAACTTAATGAGAAAACTATCGAGGATCGGTATCGCTTACCAAATATTATCGACATACTCGATAAGCTGGGAAAATGCATGTAACTACTTCTCAACATTAGACCTGGCATCTGGTTTTCACCAGATAGAAGTAAGGCAACAGGATATACCCAAAACCGCATTTTCTGTTGACCACGGACACTATGAGTACGTTAGAATGCCGTTTGGTTTAAGGAATGCACTTTCAACATTCCAGAGGGTTATGGACAATGTCCTAGGGGATATCCAAGGTAAATCCTGCGTGTGCTATATGGATGACATTATAGTCTTCTCCACGTCACTCCAAGAGCACATTGAAAATCCTAGGCAAGTCTTCGAGAAACTACGAAAAGCTAACTTGAAGGTACAAATAGACAAATCCGAGTTCCTACACCGAGAGATCTCATTCTTGGGTCACATCGTTACACGTGATGGAGTTTAACACAACCCCGAGAAAATAAAAGCCATTAAGGGATTCCCCGTTCCGAGAACGGAGAAACAAATTAAGAGCTGTTTGGGCCTTCTGGGTTACTACCGAAGATGTATAAAAAAAATTTCCGATGTAACCAAACCCTTATTCCGTTAAGGAGAAAAGGTTTGAGAAAAGAAAAAGAAATAATTCTTAATGTGCTTCGAATACTGTAAAAAATTATTGTGCAACGAGCCAATCTTACAATATCCCGACTTCTCACAAAGCCCCATAGGTACAGACAAACCAGTTTGCTACGCATCTAGAACCTTAACGGTCACGGAGCAGAACTACTCCACCATCGAAAAGGAGCTTCTGGCGATTGTCTGGTCTACAAAGTATTTTAGACCATACCTCTTCGGTCAGAAATTCAAAATTGTGAAAGACCACAAGCCACTGAGTTGGCTTTTCAATCTTAAGGAGCCCAATTCGAAACTAATTCGATGGAGGCTGAAACTCGAAGAATATGATTACGAGATCATATATAAAAAGGGTGTCAAGAACACCAATGCGGACGCATTTACAAGGATACAGCCTGAATCTCTCACTGTTAATAATATTAACATTTTAGATGTTTCCGAATCATCAACGGAACCAGAAATTGAGAATGAAATCGAAAATCTAGCACCAACAACAAATTCTCCCATAAACCAGTTCAGTTCACAAATAATAATAACGATCGACCCTGAAATGCATGGAACAAACACTATCAACGAATACTCATTCGGGAAACACCGAGTAATCATCTACATGTCTAACCACCACGCACCAACCGTCAAACGTAGCATTGGGGTACTGGTAACGAAATATCGAGTCACAGGCATCATGTGTGATGACTTAATATTTGAAATCGCCAAAGAAGCCTTTAGGGAAAAATTTGGAACTGCTTCAAAACACTATTTAGTAAGATCGCATGTTCTCCTAACGGACGTACCAAACTCAGAAGATCAGAATGCGATGATTAGGAAAAGACACGAAGAGAATCACCACAGGGGAATATTAAAAAATTACGAATTCATTAAAAGGACCCATTATTTTCCAAACATGAAAAATCTTATTACGACCTACATCAATAACTGCAGCATCTGCCTACAAACGAAATACGACAGGCACTCGTTAAAAATCGAATATGAAGTCACTGAAACACCTAGACGGCCTATGGAAATCTTACACATAGATTTCTGCTTTTTCGAGAATCATGCTTTCCTCACAATTTTTGGATAAATTCTCAAGGTTTGCTGCAGCCTTTCACATGAAATCCAGGACCAGTAAAGAAATTCAAAAAAGACTCACCCAATTCTTCAGCGTACATGGCAAACCCACAAAACTAATATCTGATAATGAGGGGAATATGAACACACCCTCCTTTAGATCATTCCTACAGGAATACAACGTCCAGTTACACCATACCTCTTCATATTGCTCTACAGGAAACTCCCCCGTAGAACGATTACATTCAACCCTACAAGAGCTTATTAAAATAGCTCATATTAAGAACGTACGATACATTGTGTAAACGAATCTATGAAGAAACTCACGCGAAGAAGACAAAATTGATTAATAAACTTAACGTTGATAGAATCAAACCCCCTGATTTGAGGGAGAATCAAATAATCCATGTACGTAACAAACGACGATCCAAGATTAGGCCAGGATTCGTCGTAAGAAGGGTACTAAAAAACAATAAAATCACTGTCCTTACAAAAGATGGAAAGTACCATAAAAAGCTCATAAAACAACCATTTCAGGTATCTCGTAACCATGAATCAAACACTCAGGGTGACCAATCTAGACACCAACAAGGGTCTAATACCGATCAAACGTGGGGCGAGTAGTCAATAAATACACTAGAATCATTCACCTCATCGATACCAACCACTACGAAGACAACCTCTGCACCATCCAAGAGAATATTAATCTAGTAGAGGAGTCAATAAATAACAACAAAAAATATTCATACGCCTTAAGAAATAAGATAGAAATCCTCCAGCACAAAGCTAAAGATTTAAGCGAAAGCATCCACCTTTTGAGACCTATACGGGTCAAAAGAGGCCTAATTAATGGATTAGGGTCATTAATCAAGGACATCACGGGAAATTTGGATCAACATGACCAGGAAGAGATTGGAAACGCAATTCATAATCTTCATCAAAATCAGGAAAAGTTAAACGAACAAAACAACGCCCAAATTGCTATCAACCAGTGGATGATTGACAGGTTTAACTATATACAAAAATATGTAAGAAATAGCAATAATAAAATTACATTCGAATTGAACAGACTGACTAACATTACTGAAACAGGATTACACATAATTAGATTAGGCCAATACATTTTTAAATTGATCAACACTTTAGACACACTATCTAACCATATCGATGATATATTAGACGCACTCAGTTCGCCCAAACGCCGACGAATTTCAAGACATCTACTGACCAGCAACGAAATTCACTTCATTAATGATTTATTCGCTCAAGACCACATAGAAATCCTAAATCCCAACAATATCTATGACCTTCTAACATTACAAGGCTATTATAATCAGTCAAAAATCAAACTCAGCATTCAAGTACCATCCTTCTCAAAACCAATATTTAGTTACTATAACATCAAACCTATCCCTTCCAAAAACTTAATGATTACACCAATCCCTTCCTACAACATCATCCTAGATAAAGAAATTTACCAATTCATTTTTGAACCATGTGATGAGATAGAGACTACATACTATTGCAAAGAACAATCTCTACGGAAGATATCGACCACCTGTATACCAAATATCATAGCTCAGAAACCGGCTCTATGTAACCACACCAATTTCGACCTAGAAGACGAAGTCAGCGAACTCATAAGCGGGAAGATATACGTATCAACAACAAAGGAATTACCGTTTACATCCACATGTCATCAAAGAGTAAACTCCATCCAAGGTCAGGCACTGATCGAATTTGACAACTGCGAGATTAATATTCAGGGCATTACATACAACAACAATAAGTACATCTACAAAGAAGATGAAACAATCATACTACCCTACAACGATGTGGAAAGCCATCGCGTTATACCTTCATTATCGCTACCAAAAATGGCCAACTGGACGATCAAACATAGAGAACACATACAATTATTGCAGGAATAAGCTCTCTCGAACACAATAAAAATATACAGTACAAGCGGTATATTAATAATTATTACCCTTATAATAACCATCTATTGTACTTGGATGAAATGCTGTAAGTCAGCAGGAAAGAAAACAACGTGCGAAGAGGCGCAACCAACTACCCCAAAACCGGCCATACGAATGAAATCCTTATGGCCTTCTCTTCGGCGGGAGGAGTTACGTTCCTCTACACAAACCACGTCACGAGATACAACAACAACCATATAAAGATAGGGAACTACATTTCAATCGCGCGCGGAGCAATACATTTCAAACCACGCTTAATAAACATAAATGCCCAGACATGCATTTACGCTTATCCAAGATATCAGGTGTCTTCATTTTTAGATTAAGTATGAATTGTAGTCAGTTGTTAAGTTGTAGTCTTAGTGGAAATTGTAAAATTAATAAATAAACAAAATTAAATAAAATAAAAAGAAGAAATAAATAAAATAAATAATAAAATATCTTTTTTTTAAAATCAAGTTTTGACTAAAGTTATAAGTGTAAAATTTGTAGAAGATCTGGCCACTCAATAGAAAAATGTTTTGAAAATTCTGCTAACAGTCCAAATCTTAATATGTCAATATCAAACTTAAACGTTAGGTCTATCAATTCAGTTTCATCTATTCCTTGTGCTTATTGCAAAAAATACGGTTATCACATTAAAGAATATTTCCTTAACATTTTTAGGTTTAGCCTGATATTACCGCAAACTAATCCCCCAATTTTCAGGAACAGCAAAACCTATGACCAATCTCTTAAAGAAAAACGCCCTTTTCACATAGACTTCAAAGTGTCAAGAGTCTTTCGAATCGCTTAAGGAATCGCTTACTACTCTATTTTGACTTGTGATGCTAGCGATATTGCTATTGGTTCATTTTTGTCCCAAGAAGTTAAGGATTCTGAACTTCCAATCGCGTACTCTAGGCGCATCCTAAATAAAGCAGAATCGAATTATTCCCCTATTAATAAAGAATTGTTGGCAGTAATATGGTCAATGTCGCATTTTCGGCCATAAATTCCGTCTTATAACTGATCACAGAGCACTTATATGGTTACATAATTTAGAATCGTCGAAATCTTGTGAAATTCGTTGGTAAATTTGTCTTGAAGATTATGATTTTACAATTGAACACAGGCCTGGTAGACTTATACAAAATGCGGGCTCCCTAAGTCGAATAAAATTGCCTACGATCGATGTCATCTAAACCTAATGCAAATAATGTCATTGTCGATTAGTTAAATTCACTTTCGGGCAACCGCGAGTCAAATGATCGTCGTGAACTTGAAAGTGAAAATATCTGTCAGGAAATTGCATTTGAAAACAAAGATAATGACACTTTCATAAATCAGGAAAATACTAAAATTAAATATATTACAGATGCAAATTTGAAGTTAATCAACTGATTAACGAATTTCATACATCACCTCTTGGTGGACACCAAGGTGTATATCGCACTTTTACTCGAATGCGGCAATATTACAATTTCCCAAACATGCACTCGAAAATTAAACAATTTATATTAAATTACAAACTTTGCCAAATTAATAAACATAGCAGACTTATTAAACAATTTTCCTAGACATCGTTGGCCCTATGTCATCTTCATATAAAAATATTACATATGTACTTTGGAAGATGACCTTACAAAATACTCCTTTGCTTTTCCTATCCATTCGCAAGAAGGTGTATGGTATACCTGATGAGATCTTAACTGACCAGTGGCACTATTCTGGTAATGCCGGGAATAGGGGACTAGGGAAAGATTTTATATGTAATTTTTATTTAAACATTTTTTTCTGGCATACTGAGGTAAAAAGTTAGTGTTAATTTTTTTGAAAACAAAAGTAAATGGGGAATAATGTGCCCTGCCAATTTAGATATGGAAAATTTATTCCCAATTTATAAATATTTATATCAAAATTTTCTCTTCAGTAGGCCGGAAAAAAAATATTTGAACAGAAATTACATATAAATTCTTTCCCCAGTTCCCTATTCCCGGGGAATTACCAGAATAGTGCCACAGGGTACCAACTTCATGAGTAAATTATTCACACAAGTTTGCAAATTACTGAAAATTAAAAAAATTGCGAGAACAGCCTACCACCCTCAGAGTAATGGAGCTCTAGAAAGATTTCACAGAACTCTTGGTGAGCACTTGCGCAACGTTTCTCAAACTGATGTTTTGAATTGGGACTTTTCGTATAACACTACACCCCACAGTTCAACTGGATTTATGCCCTATGAGCTAGTATTCGGTTTTAAACCCAATATTCCTTCGTCAATTTTCAAAGATCCTGATCCTGTTTATACTTTTGATGATTATTATCATGACCTTAATTATCGTCTACAAACTTCTTTTACAATTGCAAAAAAGAACTTAATAGAAAAAATAAAATAAAAACTAAATCCTATTTTGATCATACCATTAATCCTGTTCAACTTCAAAAGGGTAATTACGTATTACTAAAAAACGAGAACATCTAAGGTAAATTATCTCCCATGTGGCTTGGTCCATTCGAGATAGACCAAATAATATCTCCAGAAAATTTTTCCATTAAAATTGGTAAATTGGTAAATATTATGTACATATTTATATATCGATAGATAAAATATTGTTTGTTTCCAATTTTAAGTTTTACCGATAGTCATGATCTACTACAGCTTGTAATACAATAGAAATCCATCATTTCCTATTTAAAAAGTCTCTTGCACCTTCGAGTGGAGGAGCGGTTATTGAAATATGGGTACAATCTATGGCTCCCATAATTTGATGAATACCGGTAATTTTGAAGAACTCGTTTGATATTTTTTCAGCTTCTTGTAATTTGGGCATTTTAATATGTAAATGTGTTAAATTCTTTATTATTGCTCTTACTGTTTCATGGAAGAATTTGCGTGCAGTAGCTTTCCCAAATCCAAAAACATTTCCAGTTACCTGGTATTCGCTACAACTTTTTAATTTATATAGGCAAACAGCAATTTTTTCCTCCACTGATATCGAATTTGGTTTTGGCTTTAAATCTGCACGAACACCGTTGCATATGTATTTAAACTTACTCGGAGAAATCCGAAATTCTTAAATAAAACGTTGATTATTCAATTTAGTAAGTAAATCATTTCATACTGCAGGGGCACGATAATGAGCCTTTAACAATTTTTGAGGCGGCACATATATTTCAAGCGCTCGAATAAATGAATCCGTCAGTATCCTAAACGACTGAATCCAATTTTTTATAACAAATCTAAAAGCATTATGATTGTTATAGATTATAAATAGATATATAATAAATCAACAATAAAATTAAATAAGTATATGAGTACCTCCTTTTTGCCAAATTCGAAATATTTTGTTTTCGGTTTGCTGCATTTCGTCTTATTATAAACGCACTAATAATCTTTAAATAACTTTCATTCACACTCATATTTATGTGTTTGATCAACAATTTAATTTAATTATTTCAGATAGAATAGATAAAATCAAAACGATTGTTTTGACCTATTTGAAAATAATACGAAGAATGAGAAATTATCTGTTTTTGACATTTATAGCAACATACGGTATGAACGCAAGCTAAATAATATTGACATCTGTAGCATTGCTATTTTAGCTGTGGTATAAACGCAGCAATTGACAGATACCTATATAAAAATAACTACCGAAGATTGTGTTGGTTACTCTAACAATGCAATGTAAATTTGAACATTTTTCCAGTTTTTATTTGTTTCTGCACCAACACACATTTATGCTTAGTTATTTAAAAAATTTTACTATAGATAAAAAAATTATCAATACATCTTTAGTTAGTTGTTGTTTATTTGATATGTGTGGAGTTAGCAGGACTTATGTTTATGTAGATTCTGGTAGTGCAGACAAATTTAACAAATAAATAAATTGTAGACGTTGATTGATTTTTTGAAATCAAGGAATCATTGTTCTAGAAGCAAAATGTGGAGAGCCTCATTCAAATGCTGTACTAAAAATTAGTGTAAAGCCAAGAAGCTAAAGGTAAGTAGAACTGATTTTTTTTGCTTAAAATTCGTGAAAATGGAGTGCATTTCTTCTAAATGTATTTTTTTTATATTCACAGACAGCTCCAAATTTTGTCAAGCAATTCTCAATAGTTTTATTAAGTTTATTATTTACTAAAAAGGAAGCCTTTCGTGTAATTAGAGTTTGTACAAAAACAATTAATTTTTGACACTAGTCCATGACCCACATAACAGTTGTTGTATATAGGGCGTGTTTTCGATTAGTTAAGTGATTGACACCGCTTTACTTAATTCAAAATAAAAATATTTTTCACGCACCTGGAAAATTATTGAAAAGAAAGAGGTGAAACGATGTGTGAACGACAATTATAATATTTTAAAGCCCTAGTAACTTGTTACCGAGCGTGGAACAGCTCAACTGGTGAGGTTTGAAAATAAATTTGTACTGAAAATTTAAATTTTACGTACGAAACGATTTACTCAGGATTTTTTTTACCATTTAACAGCGTAGACGGTAAATGGAATTACTGAACTACTTAAAATCATAAATTTTGAACAAAATGATGAAAACACGGTGCTGGTTGTATTTAATTGAGTGGCAGAAACGGGGTTTACCACATGTGCACATTTGGATATGGTTAGTCGACAAAATACGACCAGAACAAATGATAATATTATTTCTGCAGAAATACCAGATCGGTCAACTGATAAAAAAGTGTTCGATATTGTTATCACAAACATGATCCATGGTTCATGCGGTGATTTGAATACGACAGCGCTGTGTATGGACAATGGAAAATTTACTAAGCATTTCCAAAAACAGTGCATTAACGAAACTATTACGAACAACAACAGACAATGGAGATCATTCATTTACAATGCCACAATCAGTGAGTAGTGCCATATTCGCCCCTATTGTCAAAAACATACAAAGCTCACATTAATGTTAAGTTTTCCAGTTACGTTAAATCACATTTGCAAATACGTCCATAACGGCAGAGCTATGACAGTATTTGCAGTTCACAATGTAAGTGAAAAAGAAGAAATAATACGCTACCAGATGGGCAGATACATCAGCAGCAACAGATCTGTCTGGCGTATTCTGAGTTGTTCCATACACGAACGAGACCCATCTGTCATGCATCTGGTTGTGCATCTAGAAAATGGTCAACGTATTTATTTAACAGAAGACAATGCTCTGCAAAGAGCGAGCATTCAACCCACCAAAAACCACACTGACCGAATTCTTCGAATTATACAAAGAAATAAATATTTTCGGTCAATTCGCACGAACATTGTTTTATTCCGATGTGCCACGATATTTCCCATGCAATAGGCCATCAAAGAAATGGGAGCCGTACAAGCGAGGTGACCTCGATTAGGCATTTTCTGGCATATTTAAAACACATGTACACTGTTCGCCCAAATCAACGTGAGTACTTCTTTTTGCGTTTGTGTCGCGAACTGCACTTGCTTCGTTTTCACTGATCCTTCCGACATTTCAACGATGCCAATAAGGTCTCTGACTGTTAATCGTCGATTCTCGAGCACCAATTCCTTGATTTTATTAACGTGTTGATCATCAGTTGATGTTGATGACCGTCTTAGACATGGTTCGTCGTCAACACGTTCTCGACCATCGTTGAACAATTTTTACCAATCAAAAACACTTCCTCGCGACATACAATTATCACCGAAGGCCTTTTGCAACATTCTGAACGTTTGGGCACCACAAAATTGATTCCGCACACAAAATTTAATGGAACTTCTTTGTTGAATAATTTCACTCATTGTAAAAATCGCCGAATGCACTTTTTGTACTTCAGAAAGACAAGCGTATACTAAACACTAATGATTATTTTGATGTGACATTTGGCACAGATGTCACTGACATCTGTGCCAAATAGCATGACACAGTCATACCAACATAGAAAAAAATATTTCGACGAATGGTTTTCCACGCTAAATTTAAATTAAAAAGTCTTACTACAGAAAGCAAGCAGAATTCTGTTTTTTGGCGCGCCAGGTGGCAAAAGTAAAACATTCCTCATTTCGCTCATGAGGGGTAAGAGGCGTCGGTCAATACACCAGGCCAAATGTCAACCTCACCTGCACGTAGTGATCTCTGCTACTCAACGAACGAGGATCTTGTGACCGAAAAACGGCGGGATAACCGAGAACCTAGAAAATGATATTCTCAAAGGATTCTGGGGTGAGCCAACCATTGCAATGCCCATTCGATCAAAGTTCAAAATTATCTAGATAACTACCTAGTCAAACACAGTTCATGACTCAGCTGGAAATCGAAAATGTTGAACTACGCAGAAGACTGAGTGAAATAGAGGGGCATTGCAACTTAGCAATGAAATCGCTAAGTTAAAGAAAGAAAATGAGGAGCTGAAGAAGACCAGATTGATAAAAGTTCTGGAAACTCCTCTTACTAGCTATAACGAAATCAAACCAAATCAATTACACTTGTCTGTACTAACGATAAGTTCCATACAGATGATGAGGAACTTGCAAGAGAAACTGATTGGATGCACATACAAAAGAAAAAACCAAGGAAAAGACGAAGCGAAGAGCAGAATTCTCGCCAAAATTTGGGGAGCACTCGCGAGCAAAAGTCAATGAAACTACCGAACCAGTTCCTGTACCTCAACATCACCAGTAACAAGAACAACGCAAGGTTGCGATGACGACTAGGGCACCATCGCCATTTAATGTGATAAGCATTACTGAGTTTGCGAATATCAAAGCTCTAATGAAATCAGTGTCCACAAACGACTATAGAGTATTGGCACTAAACAATAAAGTTTGAAAGATAAACACAAGAGATACCGATGGATACAGAGCGTTAGCCACAAAACTCAATGAAAACGGTAAAGAGTGGGGTATACCTATGAAGACAAAAATAACAGACAAATTAAGGTTATGGCTAGAGGTCTCCATCGCACCTGCAAGAAGTGGGATATAATAGAAGACCTCAAATGAAAGAACTGCAAATTGAAGATACAGTAAACATCCTTAGACGAGAGAAAGTTGAAAATAGTCAAGGAAGATCATTAAAAGAGGGCTCACGCTATTCATGCTCACATTCAACATTTAAAACGAAAAAATTGAAAATATATTTAATATCAAAGAAATACTCAATATGAGGATTAAAATGGAACCGCTCAATGTAAAAGACAACATCCCACAGAGAATTAGAAGTAGCGGTACAACTGGCAATATTAGGAAATAGAACATGGGAATCGACCCAAAGCACTAACGTTATAAGAGAAAGGATTCCAACTACAACTAGAGTGCCGGCATAACCAGAGCTCAAAGGACAAGAAAGGAGGTCCTACTCGCAGATAACGCAGGAGTTAAATCATACCACTAAAGAAAATCCACTGGAAAGGATATTCCGAAGTATAGAAACGATAAATGCACGTTTTGCCCAGCAAAACAAGAACGTAGTCTAGAAGCTATATGTGAAAATCCTTGACCGTATAATGCACAGCATGTTCCTGAGATAGAATTTTTTCTAGGCTTAGAATAAATAGATATATGTATGTCTTGCATCGGAAACTCTTTTAACCTTAACTTCATTTATTAAAATACGTGACTATGAATGCTACCATGCTATTCATCCAGGAGAAGGTGCCTGATCTACCGTAATTACTAAAAATAATATTAAACATTATGAAGTACCCGGTATTGAAACAGAAATTGTGCAAGTTAAAGTTGAATCAATTAATAATAGGGATCTCAGTTTCTCCTCTATTTACTGTCCCCACGCCATCAGTTAAAAATGCAGACTACAGTCTACTTTTTAAATCACTAGGACCAAATCGTATCATAGGCAGTGATTTTAACGCAAAGAATACCTATTGGGGATCTAGACTTACAACTTCTAAAGGAAAATTATTATTTAATGCGGCTCGCGAGGACAATTGAGAATTTTACTTTGCGGCGACAAACCATTGGCCTGCTCACGTACGTAAAATACCACATCTTCTTGATTTTTTTTTGTAACAAAAGGTGTTTTAGAGGACTACACGTGCATCGAAAATAGTGAGAGATTATCATCTGACCACTCACCTGTGATCATGACTCTGAGTACAATGATAATGAAAAAAAGATAACTTGTCTAGATTGACAATCAATAAAACCAATTGGAATTTGTTCAAGAAAATGTAGCTGAAAGATGAACTAGAAGCAGCTTCGAAAAGTTCATCAATTTCTAAAACCAACATCACAAGGAAACAGAACTATCCAACTTGAGGTCAGAGAACTAGTTAAAGGGAAACGGAAAGATCGTAGAATCTGGCAGCAGACCCGTGCTCCGCAACTCCAAAATATCCTCAATTTTCTGTCCAACAAATCAAAACAACTTATAATGGAAATAAAGAACGAAAGCATTAATAAGCAACTTTCAGGTCTTTCTTAACTAAAGGATAAAGGGGAACGGAGGGGCTGAAAGGAACCAAAATGCATGTACCATCCTATCAAAAATGATGACGGATCCGTGGCTAAAAGCGGCAAACAGAAAGGCTCTCTATTTGCTGCTTACTTGGAAGAAACTTTCCAACCGTTGCCGAGACAAACAGCAAATTAAAATACAATGGTCGTAAACAAAGTAGATGATCTTAACATAAGATATGTGACCTTATTGGAAGTTAAAACTGAAAGCCATAATAACTTAAGTATCAGAAAAGCTCCAGGTTATGACTTAATTACTGGGTAAATTGTGAAAGCCATTCCCGAGAAAGGTTTGTGTAAACTAGTTCAGATAGTTAACGCAGCCTTCAGATTGAAATATGTTCCACGTCAATGGACGGTGACTGAAGTGATTATGATTTCTAACCCAGGTAAACAAGGAAACGGTAAAAAATCATATAGCCCTCTACAGTTGAGTAAGTTTACAGAATAGCGGATGTCATCGGGGATTTACTTGAAAATAAGAAGATAAGCTCCAGTATTTTTTTAGATGTAGCTCAAGCTTTCGACAAAGTTTGCCACCATGGGCTTGAATTTAAACTGCACCGAGATCTGTTTTTATCAAATTCTTAAATCCTACGTAGCAATCGTCACTTTAGAGTCAAATTTGAAAATATTACTCTGAACTAAAAATAATATCAGCTGGTATACCACAAGGTAGCGTATTTGGACCTATTCGGTTTATTCTTTATACGAGAGACTTACCGAATATTCAATGTATTACAGTAGCAACATTTGCAGACGATACAGCTATCCTAGCAGTTGGAAAATATATTTCGGAAGCAACAAACAAACTTCAAAATGCAGTTAACACTGTGACCAACTGAACTAAAAAATGGAGCATCTTATTAAATGAAGCCATATCGGTACACGTCAACTTTACAAACCAAAAAGTAAACTGTATTCCCGTGGTTCTTACCTAAAAAAAATTCTATATGCAAATACAGCTAAATACTTTGGCATAACAATCGATGCTAAGCTAAGATGGAAAGAACATCAAATATAGGAAAATGTATTGTGGAAAATGTACTTCTATGGTATCCAGCTTTGGGATTGGGCCAAGAAAACCAATGTACAATTGATACAATGCTTCCAAAATAAACTGTTGCGAAGGATTGTGAATGCCCACGGTACATGATGAATGACAACTATCATATAGGAACTTGAAGAATGGAGCGATGAGACGCGAAAGGCACAAACCACTGGAGCTGGGCAGTTCTAATTAGGATAAGAAATTATTGTGGAATGAGTAACCAACAGGTTACTCATCTTAAACCGACAAACATTACAACTGATAATATTGAATAAATAAATAAATTTATAAAATGAATTGCATTTTCTCCCGAAGAAACATTTCTAACCACACCGAGTTCTATGAAGTGGCAAATTTTAGTCCCAATAGGTGAAAAAACACCACAAAGGGTTAATTATCGCATTAGCTGATTAAAAGAAAGCTTTCGAATAAAACTGGCTTGAAGTGCTGACCCGTGGGATGTGGTCAACAGAATTTGATAAGCTGTATGATTTTGAACGAAGAACTTTGTTTTATTCTCCTGTAATTTGGCAGGCCCAATTTACTATAAATTTGGACTATATACATTTCAAATCCGATTCACATTATTTTCAAATCCTTGACCGTATAATGCACATTTCTTTGGTAGAACAATGTTCTATAAATTTGACGTATATTGAACCTATTTAATAAAATTTTTGGTTTTAGGGCGATCTTATTCAAACTTATAGTAATTTAATTTTATGACTATAAAATTTGTATATATTAAATCTTTTTTATAGTTGCTGCAAACAAAATCTTAAGTTTAGAAGGACGATAAGAAAATTAATGTAACAAATTATTGGGGGAGTATATGTAGTAGCTCTCGGTAGATGTTTATGCTATATACAAAAAGGGAAATGATATTCTATTTTTTATATCCTTTTTATTTCATTTAATGTGTCGTTATTCCTGTTCATATAGCAGCAGTGTCCGAATATTTATTGGTCTTTTGTCTTATTTGTTTTATTATTTTTGTGTTGGGTGATTGCAATATATCCCCGATTTATATTATATACATGCGGATGTAATATATTTAAGACACGAATTATTATTTAAGCGAAATTGGACTCCTGTCGTGATGAATTGTTGCAGATAATCGACTTATATATATATATATATATATATATATATATATATATATATATATATATATATATATATATATATATATATATATATATATATATATATATATATATATATAATGTATCAGCCCATTCTGGCCAAATGGGTTTTGTATTCTATGATTTTGGACCCTGCAATTGAAGTGGTCTGAACAAATGTTTTTGTGAAAATTAATACATTTATGTTAATATACAAGTATTTCAAAATCAAATACAAGAAGAGTGGACAAATGTTTTATGTGTCATATAAAATTATATCCTGCATCCCCTTATATTCTTTAACCGACATATCTACATATTTAACATGAAAATTGTATACCGCCCTATATATTTTCACACATTCGACTGTGTATTTTAGAAAACAAAATCAAATAACCATAAAATTTATAAATAATTCATGTTTCATTATCTTGTTCCATGACCACCACCACATCATCATGATTTTACTCAGAATTGCAGTCCGATCGAACACAGAGTTAAACGATATATACGATACAAGTGAGGAAGTACAATAACAATACTTAATTAAAAAAACAAAAAACAAAAGGGGTCACTTACCTTTTTTAGATGTTATATCGTCCGAATTTAATCCTGAACATGGACCAGATGTAGGACTTAAAGGTTGCAGTGAAGTAAATATTTGACTATTGCCACCTCCACCACCTGTTGACCCGCCGCCCACCGATGGTGTTTGTATTGGATTTGGATACCACGATGTGGTGCGAGGCCAACACGATGTTGGTGACATTGTTTGATGGCCGTTTAATAAACGTAGTTTATCATAAACGGAATCGCTAATATTTGATGATGATGATGATGTGGAGGAATTTACTAGTGAAGTTTGATGATGTGGCGGTTGATGGTGATGACTAGTTGGATTATGTGATGACGATTGATTATGCCCAGTTTGTTGTACTTGTTGTTGTTGTTCCTTTTGTGCTGCTAAATTACGCAGTACTCGATTTATTGAAGACACCTGAAAAACACGATTTTAAAATTGTATATCCCCATTGCATAAAAAATTATTTGTTTCGAAGAGAAAAAAATGATGAGATATTTATCTTTGGTAAGGATGATAAAAAGGATATTAGTTATTTGGTCACGTGTTGTGTCACGTGTATCTCAATAATTTTGAACGTTTATGAAAAGTTTAATTGAAAAATTATTGAATCATCTCGTCGCTCGAATATGAGTACAAAACTTGCCGAATACCAGATAACGATCTTAATCACAGTAGTAATAGTAATAATAATAATAATCAACGAGGGATACTTTTTTGTACATACACGTCGTAAATAGAGGGTTAAAAAATATTTGTAAAATTGTATAGTAAAGAGATAACACTATATATACACATACAAAATAGTTACAGATTATTATCATCAAATCTATATTTACAAGGAAATTTAAGGATAAAATTATTGTATTACGGCAGCAGTACTTCACTGTATATTAAAAGGATATTAAAATTAAAATGAATGCGATAAAATCTCATTACAGTTTCGCGCGAGGGTCGACCCCTCTCAAAAATACTTAGGTGTGTAAGTTTATAGACTGCTTAAAACTGTAAAACGTAAATAATTGATACGGTTTTAAATATTTTGGTTAGACGTGGACGGAGTCAACTATAAATTTATGTTAAATTCGTGCGAAGAGGACTGAATTCCCAGAGGTTTGCAAATTGTTAAATAAGGTACTTACACAAAATCGACTGTACCTCGAAAATTTAGAGATTTAGATAATAAATTTAGATGTTTACAATTATGTGATTTTGAAATCAAAAAATTGCCCGAAATCATATTGGGGATGAAATATTATGCTCAGTGCAGCAAAGACAATATATCAATATTAGCATTTTTTATTTAATTTTGTAAGGTTAAGTTTATTTTTTATTTGTCTGTAATTTTAATTACACTTTTAATATTGAAAATTTTTCGACCCACCTCCTCCCCAAGCTGTACGGAATTTTATAATTTATACTCTTGGTTAATATAATTTGTGCTTTGCTCGGTTTCGGCATTGATTAATTTTTTGAAAATTTTTAATTGTAAGGTCAGCTGATAAATTGGTGATTGGTGAATTTTTCTACTACTTTTTTTACAGCTAGAAAAATTTCTGAGACGTAACGAAAGTTACACTCCCGGGAAGGCAGGTGAATCTCAAGAAATTTATTCTTGTTGGTGGACCTGCTTCTACTACTCCAAATGTGCAGATTATTACGAGAGTGTGAAATAGAAGCTTGGACTTGGTGATTGTTCTTGTCACTCGATTATGTTGTGTTGCACTATCGTTGGCTGCAGCTGCAACTCTTTGGGTTTCTTCCGGCAAGAGTAGCTTTTCGCATTATCCATTGTCTTCATCCGCATCAAGCGACGGATCTTAGTAATTGGCCTTTTGAGTCGTCCGTTGCAATTTTTAACTGTTACCTTTCCAACAAAACCATCGTTACCACTCATTAGGTCGACAATTTAATGACTACTATCTTTCAAAATTCTCGTGTTATTCTCTGCAGAAGTCTCCATCGTGTTAATTGGTTGATATTTTCTTTTAAATAAGTTAAATGGCTTGCCTATTAAGAAATATTCCAGTGTTAACGTAGTAAAATTGTTGGGTTTCGACGATAATGGAAGAAGAAATCATGAGTTTAGACATGCTTCTATTTGACAAAGTATCCTGTTCAAATGTTCAGAGTTATTCTCCAATTATTCTGTGTGGATGATGCTTCACGGTCTTAACGGCCGCTTCCCATAGTAATCTTTTGTGTGGTTCTCATGTTACTATAATGCCATTGGGTATCATCCTCCAAGTCGTTTCCCATAATTTTTGAAGCCCCTATAAAATTTTAGCCACAGTCGCTTTAGAGGTCCATACAATGGCCTCGGATGACAAAATGCTTACTACTGGACGGCTTTTATTGCAACTTTTGTTACCTCGTGCTGGCGAATAACGCAGGTGAAAAGGTCCAACATAATCCACTCATGTATGTATGAATGGTCTGGTTGGAATCACTCCTGCTGTTACAAAATGTCTTTCAATTAGTTTTGAGTCCGTGCTTGTTGTTTGCATCAAATTACACATTTACTGACGAAAGCTAACGGGCCCTTCATTTTTCAATACTTTTCGCAGATTAAAGCTAGCATGAGGGATTGGTTGAGAGAGAGAGAGAGAGAGAAAGGTTCAAACCTCTCGATGCTTAAGGTTTTACGTAACCGCAAGTAATACGGGTAGATTTCAACAATCCTGTTTGCAACGAATGTTTTAAACCTATTTGGATATTACCTAATCCATGCTAATATTATCATTGAATCCGTAAAAGTAAATGTTTTATTATTCGGTTCTTGTAACGCCTGTTTAGTTTTCCTGACTATTTTTGATAGTAATACAGCGGCATGCACCTAATTCCAATGTAAGGGAGAGAATTAATTTAGATTTTAACGGCGTGACCTTTGTTTTAGTAGTAACTAAAACTACTGTATTTTGGTTGTTTGCAGTGTTAGATTTGTAGTAAATATTGCTGCATGTGAGTTTTCCGATCCATCGCAGAACCCGAGTACTTCGCCTGTGTTTTCTGTGTTATGGCTTAACCATCTTTATTACTTTACTGTTTCTAATGTATGCAGTTGGCTAGCCTAGCAAATGGGGGTGAAAGAACGGAAAATTCCAAAAACTATATGCTACAGAAACTTTGGTCTGGGCAAAGAGTTAATGGAATACAAGAAGGAAATGGTTACTTTGCATATCCCTTTTAGGATTGAAGAAACTGATGTTCTGACATATATGAAATTTCTGCGTAGTTTCCATGAAAAAGAATGCCTTATAATGAAGCGGAGAAAAGAAATTGAATCCAATTAAGATATCGCTAAAACGATGGAAATTTGCGCGCGATTATTTCGGGGAGAGATGGAGCTCAATGATTCATAGGTAGATAATAATGACCGAAATCAGGTTAATGTTCAGGGAATTGCTGGTCCGTATCAACAGCTTTTTCAAGATCTGATAACGATGACGTAATAGCAGATAAATAAGCTCGGGGCAATTGGAAAGAAGAAAGACAACTTGATTGGAGACTGCAGAGTTTCTCGGGTTCATGAGAAAGGCAAACATAAAGCAATTTGAGCTGGTACAACATATTATTATAGAAACAGCAACATCCATAGGGATTTTGGAATAGGTCCGGTTAAAAATGAAATTACAAAATTTGCAAAATGTCATGAACAACGACTACTGCAGCTTGTGAATATTGAGACAACCCTCGTATGTCTGAAAAGTTACCGACCTAACAAACATACTAATAATCCGGTAATAGTAGAAATGCCAAAATTGGCTGTGAATTTATTTATCGGAATTTTTGATTTAAAGAAATGTTTTCAATAGTCTGCAATCACTATAAACAACTTCCAATAAGAACTAATATAAAGCAACTGTAACGCGAAGTAATTTTCTCAAATCACCCGTTTATTCGTGTTTTTTATTTTTGCTAACTTAACCTTACCACTAAAATTATTTATTCTGTGTTCTTTGTTTCTGTGTCACAATCTTCAAAATTAGTTGAAACCATTTCGTCCAACCAAGCACTATCTGCATCTACTTTGGCAAGAACATGCTGCCTTCCCATTTTTTAGGCCACCGGAATAAGTGTACATTCCGTTATGAGTATATGACGAGGTTCAATACAACTACTAAATAGTTTCATTCTAACTATTCTTTGAATTTTTTCAAGTTACTTTCGGGACGCGCTTCATACTTTACAAACACCTGACCAAATCTATTAGATGTGCATGTATTGTGGATACATACAGGATCTAATCTTATTCGTTTTATCAAAAGTTTTACTATTTGCTTTGAAGTTTTGAAGAAAAAGAAATTAAGCAACCGATTCAAATCCACTTTAAATTGAAAATGTAAAAAATCAAACACAGTTGAAATGAAAATTGGGAAAACCTAATTTGTTTTGTTTTTTTAATTTTTTTTTTCTGTAAACAAATTAAAGAAATTTAATTCGTTTATTTTACATTTCTTCGAAAAATTATTTGTTTAACAAATTTTCCAAAACATTTTTAGAATTTTCCACATCTTAAAACATTAACCGAACCTCATTCTCCCCATCGTGTTTATAGCCGACGTAGTTATTCAATTCACCCACCGATTATAACTTTTTTTGTTCGTGGAAAATTAAAAGTTATTGAAAATTTTGTTTTCCATGATTTTCTTATTTTTATGTATATTTTTGAATATTTTTTGTTATATATATATATTTCGTATACGTGAAAAATGGTTTATTTTTTATTTGAAAGAAACCACGAAACGTTTTGCAAGTTGTTATGAAATAGGGGTGGCGATAAATTTTAGTAGCCCATTGGGACTAGAGCCGTTAAGCTGCGAATAGTAGTTTTTTGTGTTACATACAAAAGGGTTTGCTGACCAAAGTACGCTTGACGTTGAAAAAAGTTTGGGGAATGTAAGCGCACATGCTACACAAGAGATAAGCGAAATCATCAATTATGAACAAATTATTTATTACAATATTTAAAATTAAATTCGCAACATTAAGATCCGTTTTTCGCAGTACAACAATAACAACTTATTAAGATACCCTTCAAATATTTAGGAAAAAAAATCAAAAACAGGAATCAATCGAGGCGTTACTAATTTATTTCCACACAACTTTAAGTATATAGAAATTTTCCCATTTGTTTTTTCCTTATATTTTTTTTATTAATATTCGGAAAGAATATGATGAAGAAAATAATAAGAATGGGTAAATTATGTATCGAGGGTTAAAAGAAAATAAAAATAAACAAAATTTTCAACAAGAAAATTTATTAAAATGCAAGAATTAAAACAAATCAAAATTGAAAATATGCTCCGAAAGGGGTTATTCACAGTCGTCTGTACAATCACCATCCAATCCCGTTTAAAAATTGTTTACCCGTCTGTATTTTTATTTTTACTCTGTTTTCGTCGCATTTCTCGGAGATTGTGTATAGAGATCGAAACAATAAGATAATATAGAGTTGCCTAGAAAATATTAATTAGTGCTCCGCAACACCTCTTAACAATTTGAAACAAGCTTTGACATAGATCTTATTACTCCAAATACGTAAATTAATAACTCCACAACAAAAAATTAATTAAGTAATTTTGTTTTACGAGCGTTGGAATCATATAAATACAACTATTATAAGACAACTATTATAAATCTTAAGAGAGCAGCTCAAGTAAGTTAAACGAAATTTTGCTCGTTGGTTTCGTTGAATTTGAGGTATCTTTTTAAATATTCCGCCATTTATATTTTTAGTACTAGAGTATCATATATTATTTGACAGATGACAAGTAACAACATTTCGGTTATGTAAAATAGAGAGATATACGATTGAACAACGTGTTTTCATTATTAAAACTTATTTTAAATATGGTGAAAGTTATTCAGAAGTTGGAAGAAAATTTCGTTCAAAATACGATAGAGAAAATGCTCCAACAAACCAACTGAATCACTGGTTCAGTTCAAGATTAGAGAAGCAGAATTTATCATCGTATTGGCCGATCAAGTGAAAATATTGCAGCTGTTAACACACGTGTTGCTGAAGAGCTAAGGACATAAATTCGTCGTCGTTCACAGCAATTAAACCTCAAACCAACAACTTTGTTCAATATGTTACACAGAGATCTTCATGTAATGGCTTACAAAATACAGTTAACACAAGAATTAAAGCCAAATGACTACGCATTACGTCGGCAATTCGTCAATTGGACCAAAGAAAAATAAGAAGAAAATGAGAATTTTTTAAAGCAAATTATCTTCACCGATGAAGTTTATTTTCAAATTGGCGTCTATGTCAACAAACAACAGTGCGGCATTTGGGCTGAAGAAAATCCTAGAGAATTTTTTGAAAAGACAATGAAACCAAAAAAAGTTACTGTATGATCCGGTAATAGGAATGATGTCTCTAATTATAGGGGCATTTCTATACTATCAGCGATCCCTAAATTGTTCGAATCAATTGTTTGTGACCACATGTATTTCGGTCTGAAGTCATTTATAGTTGACGAACAACATGGGTTTGTCCGTGGAAGATCTACCGTGTCGAATTTAATGGAATTTTCAAAACGTGCCTTGGAGGTGATTGAGGCTAAGGCGCAACTTGACGTCATTTATACTGACTTTAGTAAGGCGTTTGACTCAATCAACCATGTTATTGTATTGAAAAAATTAAAATCTTTCGGCATTTCTAATAATTTGTTAAAATGGATTGAATCATACCTTACTGAACGCATACAGTTTGTAAAAATAAATGACAGATTTTCTAATCCGATAAAAGTGCATTCGGGAGTTCCACAGGGTTCCCATCTTGGACCCCTTATCTTCATTTTATTCTTGAACGATATCACCAAATGTGTCAAATTCGCTCGTTGTCTAATTTATGCTGATGATCTAAAAATATTTTCCCCTATAAATAATACGCAAGACTCATTTAATCTGCAGAAGGACATTGATGCAATTAGCCATTGGTGTGAAAATAATTTATTATTTTTGAATACCAAGAAATGTAAAATTATGTCATTTACCCGCTCATCGTCATATGTAATACATGATTACTGTATTAATAATGATAAGTTATCAAGAATAACTGAAGTAAGAGATCTTGGGGTTATGTTTACACAAACCTTATCAGTGAATCGGCATATTGATTTGATAATTGCAAAGGCTTGTTCTATGTTAGGATTTCTTAAACGAATTATGAAAGAGTTTAATAACCCGAAAGCTTTGATCTCGCTATATCAATCTCTTGTCCGTTCACAACTTGAATATGCGTCATGTGTTTGGTGTCCAAGTTACAGTAATCATGTCAAGAGAATTGAGGCGGTTCAGAAATCATTCTTAATTTTCTATGCCTGGAAAACTATTGGGTTTGATAATCGTAGAATGTGCTGGGAGAATGTTTTAGGCCTCCCTCCATATACCGAGCGATGTAAATCTCTAAAACTCGAGCCACTTGATATTCGTCGGCAGCATGCTGGGGCTATTTTCATTTCCAATTTACTAAATGGCGAAATTGTAAGCCCGTATTTATTATTTAACCTTAACTTGTATGCCCCTGTGAGGAATCTACGTACTCGAACCCTTCTGAAATTAGATTTTCATAAAACTAATTATGGATGTGACGAACCTTTGAATTTAATGTCGAAGTTTTATAATCGATTAAGTATGTTTTGTGATTTTAATATGACGAAATCTGGAATCAGACTATCTTTAAAGGAAAACTATTTTAAATAATTTATTATAATAACCAGAATTATGTATTTCATTTGATATATTTTTTATTGCTAAAATTGTACTGTAATTTATATTACGAATTAATTCACTAAAATAAAATAAAAAAATAAAAAAAAATAAAAATGGTGTAGATTTTCGTGTGGTGCCGTAATTGGTCCATATTTGTTCGAAAAACAAAATGGCAATGCAATTACTGTGAATGGAGCTCGATATCGAGAGATGATTAGAAACTTTTTGTGGAGGCAATTGGAAAATATTGATGTGCGGAATATGTATTTTCAACACGACGGTGCAATATGCCGCACAGCAACGGAATCAAACGATCTTTTGAAAGAGAAGTTTAATAATCGAATAATTTCTCGAGGAACAGACGTGAACTGGCCACCAAGATCATGCGATTTAACGCCATTGGACTTCTTCTTATAGGGTTTCTTGAAGAGTGTAGTTTATGCGGATAATCCTCAAACTGTTCAACATCTCAAAGACAACATCATCGAGCAAATATCACTAATTGAACCATCATTATACGAAAAAATTATTCAAAATTTTGGGTAAAAGATTGACAACCTGCCGAGCTAGCAGAGCAGGTTACTTTTACCATATTCTTTTTCATTATTAACCGGAACCATAATGTACTTTAATTTCTAATAAAAATAAATAAGGATTTCACACAATTTATGTCTTTTATTTAAAATTTAAAAAGATACATCAACGTTAAGCAACTATTGCTTGGGTTAGTACAAATTTGGGAGACCGCATAGCAAAAGCAAAATACCAGCACAATAAAAGTCCGCGATTACCGCACGATATGGTACTGTAAAATAGCCAGTTTGAAATAGCAAAACACCACACCAGAACTCATGTTAGAATTCGATTGTTATCACCCAACCCGTGTTGTCCGCAATCGTTTAATAAATGTGTCATCAAAAATTAGAGGTATAGAAATTACTGAGCTTTCTTCAACTTCTTCGTTTTGATGGACCAAGGACATACAAGCCTTAATCGAAACATGTTTTATATTTTGGGATCCAAAACAAAATAGAAAAAACAGAGCAATAACAATAATAATTCTGAATCTGGCAAACAAATTTGAAGCGGGAACTTAGGGTCAATCAGGCTTCTATCAAAATTAGGACTCATCACTCGGAAAACTCACCTCATTTTTTATCAAAATCGGGCTAGTTGATAAAATATAAGGAAAACAAACATGAGCCGTAAAGCGGACGTCTGTACGAAATTTTTAGAAATCATAAGGCCTGATTATTTTGACAAAATACAAATTACGATGCATATTTGTTGATGTATGATAAACACCGAAAAAATTCTGGCGAAAATTACTTTCATTATTTCTCGTGGCATTTCGATATATTTTAAGAAGGTCTTGATAGCAGTTTAATCAATTACGATCTGTTAGCATACTTCGAGGGTCGTTTATTGTCGTTATATGTCATAAATGGTTGAACGGATTGAGATTTGAGATAATTGGTGCCCATTTCATTTGTTTGATAGCAACTTTGAGTTATTTAGATCAGTGGGTTGGTGGTTCACTTAGAATTTTCAATACATACTACTATATTTTCTGTTTATTTTTGTTACAAGAATCTGTCTTAATTTATACTATTATTATTACTAATGACATCTATACTATAACATTTGTACGAATTTTAACATAGTAATTAAATATAGTATTAGAACAAATCGAAGTGACATCTACGAATGAGTATACAACGAAAACATGATTCACGAATTTCACTCCAAATGTCAAATGTCAATTTTGTTTAGGTTTTAATTTTACAAGTAATTATATATATTTATACTTCTTCCCAATCCACCGTTCTGCCATCTAAATTTTCGTCTGCCAATCTTCGTCTGACCGTACGTTTACACGCACGTTAACTTGCCTGACTTCTCGAAGGCGCTGATTGGCTTTAAGTCAACTTTAAAAATCGCATGCTGCGAGCTGTAGCGGCCCTTGGGCAACGTGATCCTGGCCTTCTTGTAAACTGTTGAGTTTCAAGAAATCATTTAATATGTTAATATATTTCGTTATACAGCTTTTAGAAAGTGTCCAATTATTGTGGCGAAACAGCATAGAGTACAGTACAGCCATCGTACCAACCATGGCTCCGCTAAAATTAAAGTAAAATCGGTTATCGACGATCGGGTATAAGTAAATACATACATACGTATCCTGAGTAAGTAGGGTACATAAGTTGATGACAAAATGGTTCTGATCCAGATGGCGATGATGATTTATTGAGTGATCTTTCAACCAATGGCGTGTCATTGCGACAGTAATAATATGATCAGGTTGAATGAGTGGCATATCTTACAAATTTCGTTTGCTGTGAGAACTCGGGAATTGACGTTATATTTGCAATATGCAAGCGGTAGTGGTTGTTTTAAGTATGAAGATGTGTCAGATAAATTTATGAAATTTTTCAAAACCATTCCAACTATATGTGACGCGTATATTATCTATAATGAATGAGTATTTAACTACCAGCACCACAACGGTAATTTTGTGTACTAAGTAAAATAAGTACTTTAATATAATATTTTGGTTGGTTGGCTCGTTATTAATATTAAAATAATTACATACTAAGCTGTCGATGTCAATCGCCATCATTATCACAGCTACTTATGAATTTGCATTAGCTTTGATAATTAATGATGTCGAATTGACATCGTATAGTCATGGTTGTTGTCTGAAGGAACCTTTCAAAACGATATACTTCATGGGGCTAACATCGGTTTCTTAGAAACTATCTGCCTATTCCTTGATATTTGCAACATACGGACAAGGGTTGTACTTTTTATCTTATCTAATCTAATCTAATATACTAATACGAGGAACTAGATTAGCAAATGGTTTTATGACTTTTTATGAGACCAGACAAGGTAGGAATCATAATGGCTATTGGGTTTGCTAATAACTTTGATATTTCTGTGGATATTTGAATTTTTGGAATTACTTGGAAGCTGCAGAGTATATTTGAAATGTTAAAGTTAAATATTGCTGTACTTATGGTAGATAGTTTTTCGGGGAAACTAATTAAATTATTTTCTAGGTTATTCGGAGACTGTGAATTGGTAACGGTTTTGTTTAGCTTGTTCTAGGTTGGATAAATAATTATCGCTGGTTGTTAATTTTATGATTTCTAGTTTGTTTAATACTGTTGTAAATTGATATATACAATAGTTGAGGACCATAAATTATTTTCGAATGTCTTGTTTTAATATTTCCCGAATCATTTATTTTATAATTCAAACGTTGAACAATCGATTGAGAGATTAGGTTATCAAGGATCCAACAGTTATGCTAGCTACTTATTATTAATTCTGTCATCTTACAGATTCCTGATTACTTTAATAGTTTTATTTAATTTTTGTTAAATTCTGTTTGGGTATTGGGGATTCTAAAACTGTGCCAAACATTCATTTTTTATATATTCCTTACAGATTTCAGATTAGCTGTTTTTGGGCAAGTGACTTTCACATTATATAATTTTTTATTTTACCATTTTTTTTATAAATAAATCCATTAAACCAACAGATTCGCAAAGATTCTAGCCGTTGAAGATAGAAAGATAGTGCGTTCCTTTCCTGCTTTGATACTATAATATTTGGCGATAGATTTAACTTATTTTGAGAGGACCAAATTAATTTAGTTAAAAGTAATCATAATACATTTAAGTATAAATTTTTAATTATAATTACAATTTTTTTTAGGATGCTGTTTGCTGAATATTTATATCCAGAACAATGAAAAATAATTGTGCTGTCTTGTGTTAACTGCCTTACATTATATTTTCAACTAACAATTTTCTAACTATTGACTACGTAGGTGTCTGTAACTGGGTCATTTCGGTCATATTTAGCATACCTATCTATCTTGTTAAATGTAATAAAGCTGTATGGTGGGCCCGGCGTCATCCGGGACTCTCGCTAAATTGCCTGGTCAGTATGATAAACACCGAAAAAGTCACTGAACAGAATTTATTTTATTTCATTTTTATTTATTTAGTATCAAAATGTAAAATGATTGGGCCTCTTGGTAGTACAACTGGTCAATTACCTAATAGCTAGACAGCAATTTTATCAGAAGTGTTAATGTAAAATAAAGAGAAAGTAATGGGAAAGTTAAGTCTTTAATTTCATTTCCTCGATTGTAGACATTGTCAACATCAGTAACGTGAATCATCCCTGTCAGAGATAGGTGCTTACGTGCAATCTACTAATTTTTACATTAACGCGCCGATAACTCGTAGACAACGTAGACTACTCGTAGACAACGTCAACTAGTTGTAGACAACGTCGATTACTCGTAAACAAAGTGTTACGGTTTTTAAAAGTTAACTTCAGACTAAATATAAATTTTTCCTGTACTTTTTCTATGTGTCTGATACCGATATTTTTGGCTTATTTAATGACATTTCATTTATAAACTATGTTACGCTATTAGTCACCAGGCGGCTAACAAGAAGTCCGCTTGCGACCTTGCTTTTTAATTTAGTTGTCAATTTATTTTTAAGTGTTTTTCTGTGCATATAGTGAACATTGCTATGTGTGTCAATATATTGAAAAATATAATTTAGTCTATTTAATTTATTTCATTCATCGAAACTTGCATTTGAGTTATGAACTCGTTGCAAAATGATAATGATGCTGGATCATCGTTGCTTATGCTTGGAGGTTTCACAATTTTGAATTGACGAATGAGGAAATAGCGCCTATCGGGTGCTAACATATTTAGCAATTAGTCTTGAATTGTTAATTTAACTCAAATTTTACGAGATTTTCCATATGTGGATTATAAATCGAACAGAATGAAGCGAAATTTTAAAAGAGACCAAATTTGAACGTAGGGCGTTTTCATAATAATACCATCCTTATCATTTTTAAATCTCATGATTTGGCATGAAGGAATATTTTTTTGTCAAGAAACTTTGACGTTTGAACAGTTTCGAATTTAGAATCACAAATAGTCAGGCACAGGTTCTACTATTTTTACTACTGCCATCTATTAATGACAGATGCTCATTAACAAACAATTTAGAAAACTCGGCAATTTAGTCGAAACAGCCGGTGTTAAGCTCAGCCATAGTTGTACAAAATAAAAAATAAATGTTCGTTTGAAAACCATAATTAAATATTCATAGTGCCATCTATATATGAAAATGGTAAAAAAATCATATACAGTTTGTTGACATCTACTGACATTTCGCCAAACTAAAAGCAGTATGAAGTTCAATTTAACTATCAATATTTAGTTTATTGAATTAACATTATTTCTTTGATGCATAAATTAATTAAACAGGGCAGTTAAATGCCAAATATTATCAGAAAAAATATATATTGTCAAATTGGTTAGATGGCAGCTGATGTCTTGGCTTTAAATATGGTGATGGTGATGAATTTCTTCCTTAAATATGCTGGTCGATAGAAATCTTCCACCACGAAAAATAAGTTTATTTGATAAGAAACAACACACAAAGCAAACAATTAATTAAAATTTATTTTAGAAGCTATTCCATATTTTCAGATAGATGTCTCTAGTTAATTAAGAATGTCAAATACTTTCAGAAAATACTTTTTACACAAGTAAAATTGAATCAGTTTTATGTAAATATAATGTAAATTACACATATTTTAATAGTGCAAAAATATTTAAATTGCCCACTTAGTTACGGTCATGAACGGCTAATGAGAATAATGAGAAAGTTGAGTTATCATAATATCATTTCTGATGTTGTCGACTTCGTAATACAGTATGTGTCGACAATCGCGTAGATTACATTGTGTAATCCACCCAGCCCATCCCAGGTTTAAATCGGGCCGGTTCCGTACCATGTAGTGTTTTGTGAATACAGTATGTGTCGACAATCGCGTAGATTACATTGTGTAATCCACCCAGCCCATCCCAGGTATTAATCGGGCCGGTTCCGTACCATGTAGTGTTTTGTGATATCCTGTTTTGTTACATCCTGTTTTGAAATGTGCCATAGTAAGCGGCTTCCAAAAATTGGTACACCCGCACAAAAACAGGCAGATGAGATGGGAATAACTTTGTTACAACTTTAATACAAGATAACGTTGAAGAGCATTTGGAGATGTATAACTTTCTTCATTTTACTCAGGTCACCAGTAGGGTGGTTCGATTTCCAGCTCCTGCCATAACAAAAACACACTCACACACATCGCACATGCGTTCAACTCCACTAGATGGAGCTCTATGATAAAGGTGTTGATTCGGAAAACAGTGTATATTTATTTCTAAAATATAATTCTAAAGCATAAATCGAATGTTTTGGTATTCAGAATGGTGAAGTGGGAGTTCCACAAGGTTCACTTTGGAAGTGTGGGACTGACGATCGATGTAAAGAAGTTGTTTCATTTTTCTCTCCCTATGTAAAAAAAAACAAATTTTATGGAAGCATAAACAGTAGATCTTCATCGACGAAATTCAATTTTTAATCGTATGAAAACGCCTTGATCCATTTGAGGTAGGTGACCGTTCCGGAACTTTTTGAATGCATATTGTAACTTTGATAACTTGGATACCAATTGAACAAATTTTAAAAATCTTCGTCTAACAAGAGAAAGCTAAACAATGAACTAATCACATCATTCAGAAAGCCCATGCACGATTTAGGAGCCATACTAATTCTATTAGGATAGATTATATTTTTGAAAGGGTAAAACGATGCACTGCGCTCGGTGGACAAGGTGGTACTCGATCAAGTTTGGAGCATTTAAAGCAATTAATAATGAAGAACTATGGACAAGCTGGGATGTGAACGTTTATATAATGTCTCTTAATGAGTGAAGCTTTCAAAGGTTGAACTGGTTTCCTAAGACAAGAACAATAGGATACAAGAGGAGGGAAATAGAATCTTGTTCGTAAAGGTTAACATCGGAACAACTTGAACTGTACTTCAATGAAAACGTTTTCAGAAGTCAACCTTAATAAAGAATACATACACTCATCAACACTGCTGATATCGACAAAATTGGCGATAAAATTTCGAAGATTATAAAGATCTGCACACTCCTTGGCTATAAAAACCATTACACTAGCTGACACGACATGTATCGGCGATTGATTCGAAACAGGAAAAGTTTAAATACAGAGTTTTTATTTTATGGTGTCAATCTGAGAAAGTAGTGTAGCAATCCGAAGGAGGTATTAGAAACAGCTCCATTTATTGGGACCTAAAAAACAACTTGTATACTATCGAACATTGCATGATTCCAAATATTAAACAGAAGAGCAAAGTAACGATTTTCAGCGAATTTGGTAAAATAGGGTGGCACAAAACTTGTTCGACAACCCCAATTAAGCTATCGGAAAGTTTGTATTAGTGCTTGGGGAATTAGTTCGAATGGTGATTCTTCTTGTAAATGTAGCCCCTACAATTATTTGGTTCGTTTACATTTCCGATTTCTGCTTCCTTATGTATAGTGTTATGTTATAAATTCAGATGTCACTTTCACTTATAATTAATCGTTTTGAGCTATGTAAATTTTTTGACTGAAAATCTTTAAATTATTTTCAACAGGTATCTATATATATTGAATCGCTATAAATAGAAAAATGTAATCAATAAAATACCGATTTTCCATCTTTTGTATATAAGAAAAAATTTTAATGTGCACTGTCCCAATACTATATATTCTACCCTAATTTAATGCTAAAGAAAAATAATTTCCTTCTTCCAATCGACCATTTTCTTTTTTTTATCGGAAAAATTATCACACTCGCTTTCCCTTTTTTTTGTTGAGAGGACACAGAATTTATATGGAAAAGGGTATTATTATATATGTGCTTTATATAAATATTAAATTCAATCATAGAAAATTCACTTCATTGGTTTTTCCTTATTTTTGTAACATTTAAAAAAAAACAACAATAGAAATGTATGGGCATATTGGCTTCGTGAAAAACAATAAAAAAATCGGTTCGCATTGAACACGTGGCGGAGAACAATTTAAAATATACTAAAAAAAGATTTTCCATATATATAATTTTCCTATTTAATTCGAAATCGTTTTTAATCAAACGGTTCCGATTTGATTTTCCGGAGGATTAGAGGGGAGGACACTATACAGACGGGGATATTGGTGAGCAGTTCTTTATGTTTTTTACCCTATTCGTTGTCGTCATTTGGAAAACTGGTGCAATTAATATGAAAAATTTGTATAAAGAAAAATCCCTTTTCCAATAACTTTTCCGTTTTTTATAAATCCGTTTTGGCGTTTATCTCTTAACAGTTTTTTTTATTATTCTTTTGTTGGTCTGTCTTACACTCGTTTATATTACAGTCATTTCACTTAAAGACAAATTTCCGATTTCGGTTTCCTGCTTGCTCTCTCTCTCTCTCTCTTAAAAATATTGTGCTTAATATTTTGATGTATAGAAGTTTTTGAGACCCGAGAATTAATTTTTGAATATCCTAGAATTCTATATCAATTTTGTTTATTGTCACACTTCATTATCACCGTAATCATAATAATCATCAATCTCCTACTGCTTAAATTTTGTTTTATGTTATTTTTCCCACCCCTCTATAAATACAACATTTTCACAAATGATTTTCTTTTTTATTTAAACAAAATAAACTTTTAATATCTTCCCCACACTCTCGTCACACACTTCGTGTTGTTGTATCCCATTTTCATTCTGTGAAAGTAATTCATCCGTTATTATCATTGATATTTTTTGTTATTGTCGTTGGAAAACTTTTTTTTTCGGAAAAATTATCCTATGCTCTTTCTCGCACTTTTTCGAATAATATGTGCGTGTGTTTGAGAGCAGCCCGAAAAATAACAATAAAAAAATGTTGACGATATAAACAAGTGCAAATGAACGTACATTTTTTTCGTCGTCATCATGAGTCTTAAGAAGTTCTTAAGTAAATTATCCACCCCGTAATGTAAAAATACCGTTAGTATGAGATTCTGTGGAATGAAATATTTACCGACATATTTTCAAACCTAATTATAGAGAGCGTAGTAGAAAACAGATAAATTATTTAATCCGGCATTCGATTTTGCAGAGAAGTTGCTGTTCCCGAAACATGATAGTTAATTTGTTTAAAAAATAATTCACCGCTCATCTTACGTGCAAAAACCTTCAATACATCCATATATGTACTCGTATTTTGTATAGGTTTTGTAAACAAAAGAAAATAATGTTTTTTAACGTCATGAAAATAATTGGGACAGCTAGTTTTAAATCTGACATTTCACAATTATTACCAAGACCGGGACCAATTTTAAAGGAGGAAAAATTACGAACTGTTTATATGAAATGTGGTTTTTATTTATAATGTGGTTTATTAATTCGGTCCTAACTTTAATTTTCCTATTGTTCTGGACCACTCCTTAGAATTTGCGACGCTGCTTGCGTTCTGGAGTAGCAACCAGTGTATGACATCTAGAATCTTAATCAGATTCTTTATTTCAAAATTACAAAACTTGATGTACACCATCTTTGTTATATTGTCTTATAAATTTCAGATATTTTTATTCATATTCATCAGCGTATATCAACAATGTGTCTCGTGATGATCCTGTCGAAAAGATGCCATCCCAAACATCGATGCGCACCAACTACCACCTTCGATCATTTAAGATGACATAAGTATAAAAGTGGGAACAAATTTACATTTTAAATTTAAGTTAAAATAAAATACGCAAATGAAAATGAAATGAACGAGGAATTAAAAATTTGGAATCTCGGAGACCTAAAATATTATTTAGTTAAACAGTTTGAAAGAGAATTGGATTCAAAGATTTCTATGATTCCAAGAAATATTGGCCAATCAGCAGAAGATAACACTAGCGTAGGTTCTCTAATATATCTGTCAACTAATGAGCAGAGGCGAGAAGATGACGCGCGATTTTATTCCCAGTCATAGACAATGTAGACAACGTCGAAAACCTATAAAAAATTATATTAAAAATTAAATTTTTCTTTATTTTACGTTAGCTACTCTGATAAAGTTGCTGTCTAGCTATTAGGTGATAATCTTATTATCCTAAAAGCCAAGTAAGTTTAATTTTGATTTTAGATATTCATAAGCTGACATAATCTAATTTCCATTGGGTCTAAATGAAATCGATTTCACAACACTCGCCTTTAAACGTGTCATTATAGTGAGTCACGGCCAGTCTGTTGAAAACACTTAAAATTTCATCACAAATAAACACCAACCACAGGCTAGAATCTATTTCCATCATCCATTTCGGTTTCATCTCTAAAATAACTTATTTTAACATTTACCATATTTATATTACTTTACACATGAATATTTATCAGTTTAGTGAACAAAACATTTATATGTATACATCAATTCAACTTCACAATGTTTTGCCAGTGTTGCCAACTAATATTTTCAATGGGTGCAAAATTAGTGCACATTTGACGAAAGGAAGAATGACATTGGCTTTACGTATTTTTTTATATTTAATTTTCAATTGAGTAATGACGCCCTAGGACATAAAACACTTTTTCGCTCGCCGTCAATGACAACCAATATAAATTATTTTCAATTCCAAAACAGCATCACGGCCAACGTTATGAACATTTAAAAACTTTATAAAATTTTGAAAACAAATTGACGATGGCTTTCATATTCATGATGCCAACAGTTTGCAGACATGAAAGCACTATTGAAGGGTAAGATAGCTAATCGATGGTAATAGGACCATAATCCCCGCGAACGTTATTAGTTTTTATGGAAGTATTTATAAATTTAAGGAATCTATGGGCAATTTTAAGTTTGAAATATTGTCGTTTTCGAAAATTTTACAATTGCTCACAGACCCTGTCAAGTACATATTAGGTACAGTGGTATCCATAAAGTCGATCGCATACTGATTTTTGGTCGATCTCACTAAATTATTTATTTTCTAATAACTAAATATTTTTCATTTTCAGATCAACAATTTTGTTCCTAACGTTATGTCTAATATGTTTTTGTTACCATCGAAACTGTTGTAATAGCAAGGTTGACAATAATTATTCTAATTTTCTATCATTGGGAGGTGCCCCAACTCTTGGCAAGATGTTGAGTTAAATCACCAATGTTATGAATATTTTAACCTTTATGTTGAATGTTATGTCAAAATGTTGAAATTAAATTGGCGACGATTTCACTAATCTTTCATCATACATCAACAGATATTCTGTTAAAATCTTAAATATGATTTCATGGGCACCACAAAGATTGGGAACTCAATTTCAGTTTTGTTAATTTTTAAGAGGATTAGTCGTAATAAGGAGTTTTTTTATAGAGGCGACGAAACGAATACGAACAGTTAGAGGATGACGACATTTGGCTGATGGATTTAGCTTCTTTAAGAGACATCACAGCCAAACATCGAATTGAATCTGAAATTGCAAGATAAAGCTAGACTGATTCATAAAACTTATGAGAACGGTAATTTCGCTCATTTTCCAAATTTGAAGGACCAATTCATATAAGAAATTTTTAGAAAGCGTTTGAAAAACGTACTAACTATTGTTTATATTTGATATCACATTGTATCTAGAGAGAAAGATAAATAAAATTAAAAACGAAAAAATTTAAATCTTTTACGAACCGTCTAAAGAAATGTACCCAACATAAGGATTTGGGCGGAAACTTACATTCTCCTTTTCGATAAATGGGTAGATCACTGGTTAGTTTCACTTCTAAAAGTAGTTCTCATGCAAAAATTTCATATTCTTGTGCATCTTAAATTCTAATAGTAAGATAAAATTGAAAGAAACATCAGTTTATCAAACTTAAAAACGTTTCTTACTTTTTAGGAATCCTTAACTATTTAAATAATCGAAAAATCTTATCTAGATACATTCTCGTAATAGCAAATTTATTTTTAATTTAGCTTTTAAGCAAATTTGTTGAAACTTATTTTCAGTTGTATGAAATTTGTAAAGTTAATTAAAGAAATGGACATTTATGTTTCGAAAAAAAATTGTATTCAGTCTGAAATTAGCATATAAATTTTGTGCCTGGTAACCATTTGATTTCGACTAAGACTTTCTATGCGGACCAAACTATTGTACTAAATTTTTATTCTAATTTGCTAATTTAACGTAAGTTTTATCAATTGTTGGAGTATTTATTATCGATGGTGGATAATTAATAATCTAGGACGCAATTGAGGATAAAATATTAGGCCTAACACGTTTTATGAATACAGTAACAAATACAGCAAAGTAAATAGATCGCGTGCTTTGTAATGCGGGGGTTTCGGGTTCGATTCCTGGAGGTGAGACAAAAATTTACGCTGGTGGTTTTTAATGTGTTATGTGTTACATTGTTTATTGTTTATATATCTCAAGCCAGCTCAATTGAAAACAAATTAGCAATGAAAGTGTAACTACTACAAACTGCTGTAAATATCATATGTCATTTCATTCGAATCGGAAATTTCTTGTGACAATATTTTATTTTAATCAGAAAAGTCATGAAAAATTGCCATTTAAATCTAACCCCAGATATAGCTATGTCCAACATCGGTAGTGGCTAGAAAGTGAGCAGACCTAACAACACCGTTTGGAATATTGTAATACGCATCCTTCGATACTTGAAATTCAATTTTAAAGCTAAAATTGGGAAGCATTGTTGTAAATGCTGATTGGACAAGCTGAGGATCAGATTAATTATTGAGAAGGGGTGTTAATTATTCTTCTATAACAGTAATAATTAATGTATGTATTAAGCAAGTTAGAATATTAAATAAAAGTCCACGGTAAACACTGTTAAGTAATAAAAGTTTGTTGTGGAATTTCTCGTCAGATCCGTGTGCAGTCTGTGTCTATCTAAAGATATAGATTTGAACCGGATTTTAGCTATTATCTTCCACATTACTTTCATAAATTAATTTTATATCTCTATTGATTATTATTTTTTGTGTGTTGACATCTAGCAGACGAAACCCTATCGTTCCAGTTTCGTACCCGATAAAAATTAATTTTCAGCGGTGTTGTCGAGCTTCTTCAGTTGGTCCTTCGGTATTGCTTTTCAATATTTTTAATTGCCACGAGCAGTGTTATGCGGTATTGTCTACACCACATAGTCAAATAATATTCAACACGCGTAGACAATGCGCGTAGATAATTAACACAATGGTGTCGACAATGTAGAGAATATGTCGACACTGACTAAAATGATTGTTTATCTATGATTTATTGTTAATTCAATAAAGGCAATTGAATTAAGTTCCGTGCACAGTGGACCGATTTATGGTCATCGTTGGACGTATTTGATCAACCTAAATGAATATCGAAGCCCGAATATATCGGCTTTGGAATGACAATACATATACAAAATGATATTAGAATGCAGTTGATACAGTTTGCATTGAAATCGAGTAGAACTATGGTTATATAGAAGTAAAGCCGGTTGATGCATTTAAATTACCAGATGAATATAGAAACATCATGTAACAATAAGAATTGCCACCGATGAGGAAACTGATAAATCATCTAATTACTTAAATTTTGGATTTAAAATTAATAAAATTGGATTACAATTTTATTTAAAATTATTCTAGCTTTTGTGTTTGATATTAACCGTTTAATAGCACTTTTTCCGTAGGTTTATAATATAACGTTGCTCATCGATAAAATATTGCATAATCTTTTCGAGATGAAGAAAGTAATAAAATCTTTTTGAGATTTTACATTTTATGTGCTCAGTTGCCTTAGTTATTTGCATGGAAGTAAGAATTATATCCGAAAAAGGCTACTAAACGAAAATTCTGGGCGGTTGGTAGCAATGTTGTCAATTTCGCAACCATTTTTTTTTGTTCACGTCATTCTTTTATCCACCTCATGTTCCAGATCGATTATATCATTTTATATTAACTACTTAGCGTTCAGTACAAATTTGTTCATTTCAAAACAAATATTCTATTTGGAGAACATAAATCCCAAACTCTAACATTTTTCAATGCCTACGTCGTATTATTGGAAATTTCCGTTCTGCTCGTTGCTGTTATTATCAAAACTGATTGAATATTACTCTCACATTAGCCAAAGTGTCGCTTGTCTTCCATTTCCAACTTTCAAATTAATCCTGTGACCAAACGGATTAGGCTATATGTAAGCTATGGCTTATAAAGGCGTTTTAGCTACGATTTAAAGGTACTTCGAACTAACTCAGACATTTCTGTCTCATTACTATTTACCTATTGCTCATGATCAACGCATTCTTTCAGAAATTTGCAGTACACAGCAGATTTGTCACTACAGCGGTTTCAGTATCCTATCTAATAACGTTAAAAAATGTATATTCGTGATTTCAAGATTTTCATCTAAACAAGCGAACCTATTTTGTATTCATAATCGGGCTACCTAAAATACACTCAAACCACTTTCGTGTCCAGTGTAAAGGCTGTGAAGTAGGAATAAGCCAACTTATTCATTCAGAAGCTCATTCAAAGTGTGATTATAGAAAATTTTAGAACAGTAATCTCAATCATTTTTGTATAACTTGACGGTCGTTTAAGAGAATTAATATAATTTTGGACAGAATATAACCAAATAAGAAGAGATGTTATTTAAATTAATTAGGAGCAAGCTTAAACTATCGGTTGGCTGCTGTGTTAACAATTTGGGTGCAAATAAATAAATACAATTTTATATTATTTTGACAAGTGTAACAAATTAAAACTTCCCGAGATTTGTCGTTAAACAACTGTCCGTCGAATTAATACTGAGATATACGGTCGTTTCGGGAAACACCAATTTCAACTGGAAAACAAAATACAGAATTAACAAAAATCAAAATATTCTACATTGTCTAGTAATTTTCTACATAGTCTAAATTGTCGACATTTTCTACGCCACTACCTATACCTACACTAGCATGTAGATAATTTGCGTAATCGCAAAACTCTGGCCACGACACATTTGAATTAAAATTAGCGTTTAATAATTATTCCTGCCAAATCTTAATAATCTAAAGCGAAAATTTGCTTTGCGTTTAACGAAGTTTGAATACAAATTTATTATTTGATTTGTTTATTGGATAGCGAATTTTTGAAGTTTTGAATAAAATTTTTAGACTTAAGCTATGCTGGTAGAACTAAATATAGCCAATTTTGTGGAGACAGCCCAAAATTGCAATTCATAATTTTCTAGCTTTTCTGCCCATCTTATTATAAATGTTATCTTTCTTCTGATAAAGGCGATCGTTTTGATGAGAGCTAAATTTAAATTTGACGCAGACGATATAAACCGAAACTGCATATAATGTATTCGAATTTTCCTCTATTTATTTCTCCCCACTGTTTATTTGTATTAACAATATGTAATTACCCCTTTGCACATCCGTTGCAATCGAGCGTTTTCCCAAAAATGAATACAGTAATTACCATGGAAAATTGTAAAGTGTCACTAAATTTATACGATCTATATATTTTTAAATATATGTGGGTTGTCGAGGAGGAATAATACAACACATATATAAACCACAAAATGAGTTTGGAACATTGATTGACATAATAAATAAATGACGAATCTGATAAGAATTTTTGATAAATGCACCCTTTTCAGTATAGACTCGTTACACATGTAAGCTTGAAATCAAAATCTAGAACATATCTCTATACAACAAACAAACATGGAGAATCTTCTGATGGAAATCAGTAAATATTTTTTATGCAAATATATACAAAATCAATTCAAATCAAAGAAGAAAAATGCGAGAAACCCTTTAAGAATATATTATTATATTGTTTCTCTATCTCTATGGAAAGATAAATGTCTTAGTTATTCTAATCATGTCAGATTTATTGAGGTTGGTTAGGGTACTTACACTTGGTATATTATCATTTGTGCAGATGCCATCTTGTAGTAACCGGTCACGTATTTCCCATGCAAATATACTAGGGCATTCACGTTTGTATAATGAAATTTTGCTAACAACTTCGGCCGTCGCCACCCGTGGTTTTGAACCACCGATTGCTCTTGGTCTTATACTACCCGTTTCGTAATACCTATAGATAAGTACGGCACGAAAATTATTAAAAGGTTTTAAATTTTATATTTAGCAATATTTTTACCTCCCAAGAATTTTACTAACGCAACCATTTGATACTTGTAGTATACGTGATATGTCACACGGCCGGGCTCCGGAATGGGCTAATTCAACAATTTTTTGCCTTGTTGAATCGGGTAATGGACGGCCTCCAACAAAAACACCACCTAATTGATTAACACCGCTGTGCCCTATAAAAATAACAAGAAAAAACGCAGAGTAGTTTTTACGCCATATAGTGTTAAGTATTTTTTTTTAAATATGATTGAGATAGTTATAAAAATAGTTTATTGTTTTTTACGTACCCGAAATAAATCTTGAATCATATTCCAATCCAGTAATTTCACTACAACTACCAATACTACTATTATTACGTACATATTCTGTACGTGAAGGATCACACCAAAAAACTACAAAAATAAGAAAAAAGAGAAAAAATTCATTTGTTAGCATTAAAAGTAAATTATGGATTTATCTAAAATGTATTAAAAATTTATTTTAGTACTATAAGATGATCTGGTTCACACAGAAAAAAACAGCAAATCTCTAAAATACGAGTATTCCGCACGGTTATGGTATCTCGGTTGAGCGAGTTACCTCGTGCTAACCATAATCTACATATTTTTCGAAAATGTATCGAAATGTATTAAAATTCCAAGAACCAAGACAAAATTCGAGATAAAATCTATGCCATATAGTCCAAAAATGAAGGTGAGCCGTCAAAACTAATCTATTCTACAATTTAGAACCAGACCAAACGGCACAGTGGTTAAAGCTTTGGCGTTTGGATCGGGAGGTATTGGGCCCGAATCCCGGGGCAAGATGCAAAAGCAATTTTTCGTCATCAGATTACGATTTGTGATGAAAATTAAGACAATTATGGCCCTGTCGGAGTACAGAACTCATGGGTCGACCCATCTTCCATGCTAGTATAGGCTGGCATGGAGCTATGCAATGCACAAATGGTTATACTAAAATCGGACCATTAGCTGTACCCTGCCCGCTTTGCGGGTCGTGTGATTTTAGATGAAACATTATTTGTTTGTATTTTATTAATTAAAATTAAAATGAAAATGAAATTAAAATATTTTAATTATTTAAAAATTGATTGATTTGAATGCTCTTTGGTATACAACATTTTTTGTTGTCCCTTCAGGTGCGAACACATATAATGTTGATGATATTCCTACACGTGAGCATCCAACATATAATTGACCGTGTCATAAGCATCTATATTACGAATTTATGAAGTGATTGGCCTGGTGATTTGTTAATGGTCATAGCAAAAGCTAGACGTTTTGGGAATTGAATTCTTTTAAAATTAAATGGAATATCTGATGGAATTATAGGAAAGCATGGGAATTAAACTTCTTCACCTTTAATATGGTTGCTCCAATTAAATTTGTGATTAATTTTTTAACAGCAAGTCGTGTACTTCAAGCAAATCTAATGAATTTATAAATTCTGTAGGATAATTTACCACATCGTCTTGTTCTATAACCCAATCAATTGATTTGTATGCAAATGTTTTACCAATTTTTTTTTTTTGAATGGCAGTAGCCAATATTGCTCGTTCATTTAGCCAATAATGATTCTTGAATTGTTAAACAATATTCGCTTTCAATTAATTCTTCTTTTGATTCTTTTAAAATACAAACATTTTGTGGAAATGTAATTAAATCAGTTGCAATTTCAATTTGAATTTTTGCATTTCCAATGTTTAATAATTGTTTTGAAAATGTTACAGCTGATTCATCGTTTTATTTATTTATTTATTTCTAAAGAAATCTATTCTGTGAGTACATGTATGATTTCAGATTAAAATCGAAGATTCAGTTTAAAACAAAGATTAAATTAAAACAAAAAAAAATTTAAAATTTTAATAAAAATTTAAACAAAAAATAGAAATCAAATTTTAATTTAACATTTAAAAATTTTAAAAATAATTTTTCAGGATTTTTTTGAAGTTAACCTTTGATAAATTAAAATCAAATAGGTCATCGATGATGTTGAATGATTTAGACAATCTATTAATGAGGTCGTTTGCAAGTTTTGCAATTGAACACGCATATTTGTTGTTAAATTTAATTTTTAAACGTTTCTCCATAAATTAGAATATTTTAAACGCACATTTAATTCATAAGATGGAGTTGATGTCACTCCAGCAATAACTATTGCAACTTCATTAATTGTTGGCGCATTGAATCTCCTAGCGTGGTCACAGGAAGGAGTTTTATCGGCTTTCTACTTCATGATTGTCAGATGGCATTTTTTCAATTGATGTTTTAAATAATTTAATTAAGTCATTATGTTGATGAAATAATAATTTGTAATTATTTTATTATTTTTCTCCTTGTTCCTGAATTAATTTCACAACGTACATTTAATTCATTGTCAGAATTTCCAATAAAATAGATTTGTAGAGATTTATGTGTAACATCTGGAAGTGGTAATAAAGAACCTGCAGAGTGGTAAATTTAGCCCTGAACTTGGCATGTTGGCATAAAACTATCAGTTATAATATTTGTAGCACCAAATGACTTCTATTTGAAAAGAGTTATTCTATTTTTAAATGTTTGATAAAAATGCTTCGATTGCGGTTTTGTTCCCGAAATTAATGTTGGCAATGGCTCCGGTGGATCATTTCAAACTGGCAAACTTACATTACCATTTGCACAACATAAGCCATGAGTTTCATTTTTGAATTTTAAAGCTTTACAATGTACACAAATGTTACTCATACTGCTATAATCATATGTATGATCATAACGAAAGCAAGTTTGTTAAATATTAATCTATTTGAATTTGTTCTTGCTTGTCTATATCCAAATCGATTTGATTCACTTCTTAATTGAAATTGTGCAGCAGATTCATTTGCACGTGACTATAAATCTAACTCCGAACATGACACCCATATCGGCTTTCTACCTATAATCATCAACGCACCAAACAGCGACACCGCCTCATATCTCGGTTTGCGTAAAACAAAACCCAATAAAGTAATCACTTATATAGGTAGATATTAGGTCTCCATCTCGACTTGCGAAAAATGAAAGTCAGTAACGTAATCAACCCCGCAAATGACACCCGTGTCGGCATTATATAGGTGAAGGCGCCGAAATTGAAACCGCCTCCCTCCATCACACTTTGCGGAAAACAAAGGTGAGTAATGTAATCAGTACCTCCGAAATTGACACCCACATTGGCGTTTATAGTATAATTCTGTACCAAAAAGGACACCGCTCCCCTCAATAAAAGTCGGTAACGTAATCAGTACCGCGGAAACCCCGAAAATGATACACATATCGGCATTATAGGTGCAGATATTAGTAGGTACCATAAATGGCACGCCCCCATCCCCCTTTGCATAAAATAAAATTTCTACATCTCGGATCTTAAAACGAATGTCATACTCCTAATTAACACTCCCGAAAACCAGGAAAATGACATCATTGGACAAAACGTAAAGCTCGGACCGAATTTTTGTTGAAAAACAGGTTCTATTCAAAAATCATCATTTCTCTCTAAATTTTAAAACCCCGATTTGGACCGGTTCGTTGCAAAATTAATTAAGTTTTTTTTTTGTTATTAGTAGTTTCTGTTTTGTTTCTGCTCCAATGAAAGCTGCCACTTCCGGTGGACCGTTCTCGGTCAAAAAAATTACAGAATCATTATTTAATTTAAAAAATTATTTAGAATTTTTTCTCAGCCTAAATAAAAATTGTGTGAATAGAAGATATAATTACCTTTCTAAAACATGGATTATTGATTTTGAAAATTGGTTAACAAATTGGCTATAAACAATTTCCGAAACTAATAAAAATATGATTTTATATTAAATAAAATATATAAATAAATAAAAATGATGTATAACGATTATGTTTTATGATGTCATAAAAAACCGCATGAGTCATAAGAACTTAACATAGTTGTGTTTTATGATGTCATTATCATTCGTCTCATTAGTTATTTATTTAAATCCGCCTACCGCATTAATTATGACCTGCTATGGCCAATATGTTTCATTGTATCATATAATTATGTTTCTGGATGCTTGATCTGTTCATGTTTCATGAAACAACGCTAAGGCGCATACTATATTTCAAATCAAAATTTGTGATCTAACACAAAATTTGGATCAGGATTTCCATATAAAATTTGAACTGATCCCGATCAATGTGTGTGATGAAACACGGCAAATATATAAACAAGAGAAATGCAAAATAATTTCAGTTTAAATCCAAATCTCTCGAGAAAAGCAACAATTATTTTTAAGTGCTACTAAAATTGACGAAATGGCAGCTAATTTACGGTCCATTACAGAAATTTATCTTCTTGGCCATGAGTACGGTCAAATTATTGGTACTAGGTTATCCTCAAAAAAGCAAGTGATATGCCCTTATTTACAATCATCGCACTATAAAATTAACGTTTCGTGAAAGTGTAGCTCTGACAATCCAAGAAGTTTCTATTTTTTGGTCAAAAGCACGAATTCCAGTGAAAATGGAGCAACATTCCATAGAAAAATTGGAAAAATTGCATGATGAGTAGAAAGATCTTCCAAAGAATAAAAATGACTCTTCAAAAGTTTACCTTGAAATAGAAAATGTCTTCAATAGTAAACTGGTTGATATTTTCAATATCGCACATACCAATGCCTTGTCCATGATGACCAGTGAAGACGACAAGTGATTCCTCTTGTCGCAACGTTAGAAAGGGCGTCCCGAATAATTGGCTGGAGTCAGACAATATGAAATTGAAAAATAAAATAAAATAAAGCAGATATCTTGAAGAAAAACTAAATCAATTCCAATAGCCACACAAGCATTATTCTCGTCATCGGAGAGTAACAGCGAAAGGATATATGATAACGACATAAGCTGTGAAAATATGGATTTGCCCATATGCTAAGGGCATGAGCATCCCCTAGAAGAAGCAAATCTAGAGTAGTGTGAGCTTCGGCTAAGTGGAAGTTTACCGATCGTGCAGCAATGCATTTAATCAGTGTCGTTGCCGAAAGTCTTGAACATTCTATTAATGAACTCGCTTTGAATCGAGCAACACTGAGGCGTCTTTGTGAAACAAATATAATAGAAATAGCACCAGTTAAATCGACTTTCAAGTTTACAACAGGCGTTGTACATTACGATGGAAAATTACTTCCGAAGTTATCTTGAACGGATTCCGTGGATCGTTTGCCGGTGATTATTTCCCATATAGGTGGAGAACAGTTATTGGCCATTCCCAAAATATCAAGATCAACTGGTTTGGAAATTGCGGGGCTTTTTCTAAAGCTTAATTGATTGGAGAATAGCTGACGATGTCGTTGCGGCTGGAGCCGCTATATAAGTTTATTATATCTTTCTTGTCGACATCACTCACATTTGTGAAATTACATTGCGCGGTGCGATTGAATCAAAAATGGACCATACGTCAGGAGTAAATGTTCCGTTGTTTATGAGATTCAAGGATAATTGGAATTCCTTGAAAATTATAATCTCAAAGCAGGCATAGATGATCCCAACGTTCATTTACTACAATTAAATGATGTGAAAGTGGAATTACCGGGCTTTGTAAGAACGAATTGGCAAAGGAACAAGCTCGAGATGATTACAAAGAATTATTGGAAATCACTTTAATTTTTTTGGGCATGTCCAAATCCATTTATGTATTGCAATTATTTATCTTTCGTGAAGAATTTACGTTAACAGCACAAAAACTGAAGAATTTACGGGACATTTGCAATTTTGTCGTACGATTTTATGTGAAAATTAGGTTCCATTGCACTAAAGTTGGTAAAACACCAAAGCTGGTTTTGATCTATGTATACGAGATATTTATTGCTACAAAACACATAATGAAAAGTGGCGATGGCTGTACTAAATAAAATATGTAGTCATTTGTGGTATTTGTCCGACGAAACCATCCCAAGAAATTATTGGACGTTTCAAGAAGACTCGGCACCATCCCATAAAGCCAGTGAAACCCAACGTTTTTTTACAAGGAAATTAATTTTTCCATTTGGTCTATTCTTGAGGCCAAAGTATTAACTATAAAGCAGCGTGTGAAGCCTTCTCGGACAGACTCGATTCTATTATCCGCGCTAAAGGTGGCTACATCAAAAATTAACGGATTGAACGGAATACTATGCATTTAGTTTTAGTTTTAAGTTTAAAGATTACATATTCTCACTAAAAAATGTCCGTCAATCGGGTCCCTAACCTTATAAAACAGTGCTGAGGCATCTGGAAATAACCTAAGTTTTCCTTTTAATGGGAGATTACCCATGTCATTTATGAATAATACAAATAAGATAGGGCCGAGTACACTGCCTTGAGGTACACCATACTTCACCAGGCTACAATTACTAGTAGCGCCATTAAAAGGAACGAATTGTTTTCTAATCGAGAGATAACTTTCATTAAATCATGGGATTTCCCCGTAAATCTATAGCAATTCAGTTTATCTAATAATAATCCATGGTCCATAGTATCAAACGCTTTCTTTAGATCTAAAAACAAAGCACATACATAGAATTTATCATTTATGGAACTATTAATCATATCAACTGTTTCAACTAAAGCAACCACAGTCCTTGAACTTCTTCGGAAACCATATTGAAAACTATATAGTAAATTGTGAGTCTTTAAAACGAATTATGAAATGCTAATAATTTTTGTAACAATTTTTGAACACTTTTGTAAACTGGAATAACACTAGATAATTTTAAACAATTTGGATATACATATTTCAGTTTCATAAACTTTATTAAATATGCTGCATAAAATCTCTGAGAAATTGTTGATGTGTAAAATCAATAATTAGATTAAATGTTTCAACAGATGACGTAGGCTTTATAAATATGGATTGATTAACAGGGTTACAAGTATTAAATTTAAAAATATTTTTGGAACTATTAATCTGACCAGCCAAATCTGTCCCAAAATTCGCAAAGTAGTCGTTGAATTGAGATGCAAATCTGTTCCGCCAGATGTTATTTCTCCTAACTTTGCTGTTAGTTCTACCCAGCAAAGCATTTATATTAAACCACAAGTCACGTTGGTTAGGAACACCCCCAAAAATCTTTTCAAAATATTTTTCACGTTTAATTTCCTAATCAATTCGATAAGTCTTTGGTTATAATCGATTTCGTTTTAGTTTGCTGTTGAACTATTACGGAGTTGACATTTGCATTTTGTTAAAATTGATTACTTTTTATTAATTAATTGCCATAAATTGTACGTGATCTAAAGGCAAATACGAATAGAATGTATATAGGATTATGGACCGCTTGAATCAACCACAACCAATGGCCAAAGTTGAACTGGAACCATCCGAAAGCATTTTGAAAAGGCGATAAGTTCATCCAACATATAAACTAAAGTATATCTCATATACAGACGCTTAACTGTTGAAGACCCAAAGAAAACGTCCAGACCAAAACAGTGTTTAAACTGCCAAGAATATGGTCAATTAAGGGTTTATTGCAAGTTGATATCACTGCACATCGTATGCAGTGAACTACTCCAAACCAAAACTTGCCCAAAACCAAAGAACACCTCAACAGGAAAGAAATGCAGCAATTGATGTGGTAACCACACTGCAAACTACCGGGGATTTCCCATTCTCCAGAAATATTATTCAATTGTCACGTGACAGGCGGCAGTATAAAACATCACCAGGTGCGCAGAATAATACCTTCGCATACGCCAAATGACCCTCATTCGCCCAGAACATCAACCAGCAACCCAACATATGCAAGCGTTCCCCAAGGTGAATCCTCAAATGCTGAACCTACCCTAATAATTGTATGTACTGATGATGCAGTTAATGACAACAATGCAAAATATGCTACAAGCAATGCTACAAAATCAAACCATTTTCGTCCAGAAACTAGAATGTTCCCGATAAATTATCTGAAGACATGTCACTGGAACGCAAACGGTATAAGCCAACACATACTTGAATTACAACATTTTCGAACAAAGCTCTCACTTCTGCCCAAGGAATGATTTGTGTCAAAGTTTATAACACAAATCATCGCTTGGGCAGAAGTCGAGGAGGAATTGCTGTTATTGTAAAACAGCGGATTTGCCATTATATTCTAACTGAATATAGCACTAAATAAATTCAAGCAACCTCTGTATGTGTTGACCTCCAGAAAGAAAGCATAGTTTTGCAAAAAAATTTTGCAACCCTGGGTCAACGTTTTATGGTCACCGGCAACTTTATTGCCAAACATACCTACTGGGGTTCAAGATTGACTAATCCAATCGGACGTCAATTACTGAATGTTATTCAAGAAAACCGCTACGATGTCCCATCGTGTCCGTCGTGATCATCTAACTTATTGACCTACTGATCGGGCTAGACGTGACAAGGAAAAAACTAAAGTGTATTCACTCCGAACCTTGGATTATTGGCGGTTCAAACAGAAAATGTAGCAATCAGACTTGAGCGGAAATTCAAGATAAAGAAACTACAAGAACAAGTGCACCGCGTAGCTACAGAAATAAAGTCAACATACGAAGAGCAAAAATACTGCACCGCCGTCTTCTTGGATGTTGCCCAAGCATTCGATAAAATTTTACCACAAGCGTCTGTCAAATCGCAGATATTATGTCAAATACAATACCTCTAAATCGAGCGAGAAAAACGTTGTGACTGGCGTACCACAAGGCAGTATGCTTGGCCCAACGTTATATTGTTAATTGTCACTTCAGACCTACCAACGTCTTCGCAAATTATGACGACTACTTTCACAGCTGATACGGCAATCGTATGTAGTAATAAAAATCCACAAACGGCGGCGAAAACTCTGATACAACATATCTATGGCATCGCAATCTGGCTAAATAAATGGAATATAAAGGTCAATGAAGAGAAATCGATGCATGTAACATTCACATTAAATAAGCTTACTTGCCCGCATGTCACAATGAACGGAGTACAAACCCCTCAAGCAAATGGAGCAAAATATCTATAGGCATCCATCTAAACCGACGGTTAACGTGGCGAAAACATATTGAAATGAAACGAGACGATATCAAATTAAAAGTGGATAAAATGCACTGGTTGATGGGTAATTTGATCGTATGGATGTCAATCAATTATGACAATGAACCTCAAATTCGAATATTGACATTATCTAGTGACACAGTCAAAAATTCTCAGAATGATTACAGGAGCACCTTGGTTCGCTAAAAACAAAAATATACATAAGGATCTTAGTATCCTAACTATCAAAGACGAATTACAAATGATGCGGATCAGTTATGGAGGGAATCCGAATTTGCTGGCGAGAAATCCAAAAGATATACCTATGTCTTCACGATTAAAGAAGAAAACGATGGCTGTGACAACATATATTATAAAGTTTTAAAATTTATAAAATTTATTTATTGATAAGAAGTAGATTCTGCTCCTGCAGATTTACATAATTACCTTAGTGAGTGACAATTTATTGTTGTTTTCGAGTTGAAAGATTCAACAAATAAATAAAATTGTTTAAGAAAAAAAATTAAATTTTTATTTAATTGCAAATTAACTTTAAAATATGAAAACATCCGAATACGATCCATCGAGACTTTAAAAACATAAAAAACACAGCAATAGTTATTAAAGTGATCAGTGATACTTAAATTTTTTATTTTATTAATCGTTGAATAGTATAGCGTATCCAGCGGTCCTTCAATATTTTTTTCGTTCCTTGACATCATCTATAATCTTATATTGCAACGTCATTTGAGAATCATTAAAGATTCATCAATGACGATAAAGCATGGCAGGAGTATCGGATTTTGATCAAAAACCGGGTCTAATTTTCATGTGTGACTAAAGAAGAAGAAAGCACAGAAAATCGTATTTAACATGTCTATGTTGCGTATGTTGACAGTTCATTAGCGAATCTTGTATGACAATCTAAGATAGTTACTCGCTTTAATTTAGCTACTCTTTCACATAAAAAAGCATCTCTAAAATGAAAACATTTTATTTAAATGGAAAATTAATATTCATAATTTATTTGAGTATAAAAGAAATTTTGTTGACACAAAATATGAAAGAAATATAAAAAATTATCTTTGCTGCATTGGTTATCTTTTTTATTTTCCGTGGTTCTCTTTTATATTACACTTGGCTAACTTGTTGTAAATTAAACGACTTGTCATATGAGAAGAATATAAGCCCAGTTATTTGTTGGTCCATTAGTCAATAAATAATCAATTTGCGACAAAAATACATTTTTTGTCTCTTTCATACTGTTACGAATCTCGAAGGTTCGATACGAATTCGTACTGTATTTTGACTCAGCGTGTATGTTATAAATTTTATTTACACCAACATCTATAACTTCTTCAACAATTCACTATTTATCACTGTTTACTATTTCACTTTTACTTTTCACACTGTTCACTTATTACTTCATATAACTTGCATTCTTCACTGTTAAATTACAATTGTCTCCGCAAAGCAATTTACTCGCGCTTATATACTTGCCCATCGCTGTTCGACATCTTTCCATTTATTGTATCTGTCGATGTACGTATGTCTAATGCAATTGTATTCAGTTGAATGTAGTTGTATTCGAGAACATTCCACAATTTCAAGTCTTCTGTTTTGGTGATTAACACCGTTGTTATTTCCAGTATTTTCTATCGCAGCCGTTTACAATTGCTTTGGTTAATTCCATATTCCCGTCAACTTAAAACGCCATTCTAAAATCCAATTACAAATCAGTATTGGAGAATTATTGTCTCCCACCGTATAACCTAAAGAAAGAAGACTACATTAACTTATTCCAGAAATTGGGAAGTAACTTCATCATCGGAAGTGACTTTAATGCACAAAATACATTCCGGGGTTCATGATTAACCTCTCCAAAAGGTAAGAATTACTTGCAGCTGGCCAATAATCAAACTGTGAATTTTACTCAGGAAAATGAAATAGAAGAGAAACTAGACAGGCTTCTTGAGGTCATGCAATGGTTGGCTAATACACCCCCAAATTATCATTCAGAAAATAAAACTCCATTATTTACCCAATAGAAGTAAGAGAACTAGTGCAGGAAAAATGAAAAGCCCGAAAGAAATGGCGGACTACGTGTGCGTCGCAAGATAAAACCACTTTAAACAACTTGTGCATCAAACTCATAAAAGCAGTAAAAAATGCAACAATTGGAAAATCCCTTTGTTCTCTAGCTCCAACTACAGATACCGACTATTCCTTCTGGAAAGCAACAAAACGACTAAAAACGCAGATCCTCCCAATCAAAACAAACGACGGAAAATGGGCTAGAAGTACGAAAGATAAAGCTGACCTGTTTGCTGAACATCTTGAAGAAACATTTCAACCTCTAGGTCGGCAGACCAGTTACGAAAACACTGCTGTTACGCCTAGAACATCAAACTTTGAAGATGTCGGTCCTGTAACATTGAAAGAACTGCAAGCTGAAATTAAAAACATAAAAGCAAAGAAAGTTCCTGGTTACGTTCTGATAAAAGGGCAAATAATAAAAGAGTTGTCTGAAAAAGTCGCCCATAATTTATTACACATAATCAAAGCGACCCGCAGGAAAAAATATGTGCCAATGCAGTGGAAAGTAGCACGGACAAGCCACCGAATGATAGAAAATCTTACCGGTCAATTTCTACCAACACTAGTGAAATTGTTTGAGAGGCTGACAGATTGAAAAGATTCATAGGACAAGGAAACCTTATGCAAGAATATCAGTTTGGTTTCAGAGAGAAACACTCAACTATTGAACAGGTTCATAGGCTTACAGATTTCATTGAGAATACATTATCACGCAGGGTAGTGGTTTGGGACCTATTCTTTATCTGGCCTACACCAGAGATTTACCTCAATTAAACGATGTTACCGTTGCAACATTTGTTGATGACACTGCAGTTCTCTCAGTAGGAGACACTATCGAGGAATCGACAACGGAACTTCAAGAAGCATGTGACAAAATCATAAAATGGATAAAAATGTGGCGTATCGTGCTCAATGGATCGAAATGCACACATGTGAATTTTAATAATCTAAAAGTCAGCTACAAACCTGTAATCATAAGGCTAATTATCTTAGAATGACCTTAGATACCACACTCAGATGGAAAGAGCACGTTAAAAAAAGATGAACTTAATATCAAGTATCGAAAAATGAATCCGGCTGCTCGGGAAAAATTCGGAATTGTCAAGCGAAAATAAATTGCTATTATATCAACAGATGCTAAAGACTGTATCAACTTACGGAATTCAGCTCTGGGGCTGTACAAAGAAAACCAACACCAAACTAATACAAACTTTTCAGAACAAAGTGCTACGTGATATAGTTAACGCTCCGTGGTACATTAGGAATGATGCCTTTCATAAGGAACCTAAATATCCAAACAGTTCAAGAAGAAACAAAAAAACCTGCAATAATTCATGGACAACATATTTATCAACACGTAAATGAAGAGCTTCGTGGTATGTTGGATACTTCATATGCAGCAAGGTGATTGCAGGAAACGAAACCAATTAACTTAATAGATTAAGGACACCAGTGTAAAGACTACTTTAGTAAATAACCTATAAATGGAGCTGGCATATGGGCCTCTCCTCATTCACAAGTGACTAAATTAAGAAAGAAAAAGTACTAGATGAATTGTTTTCAGTTGTAATAATTTAAATAAGAAAAAAAAGTATTGGAGGAACATTTGATCCAACATTGGAAGGGTGAAAATACAAAATTGTTAAGAGCATCAACGATAATGTGTATCGGATAAAACATATACCAAACCTCAGATGCGATAGACTGAAGCAATACGACATGAAACGTTTATGTTTTTGACAAACAGATTTCAGATGGAAGTATTATTACGAAGTCTACTCTACACAATTAAAACAGTCGGTGGTTGAGTGGTTAATTATACACCACCAAGTGTTACCATCCCAAAAGTCTCTGGTTCGAGCCAAACCGCAGTAATTTTATTGGGCGAGCATTATTCATAACTTAAAACTAATAGTTCGGTTATAATGCTTGCATAATACGTGGAAACTAGTGTCCAATGAAGGCGGCTCATTCTTAGATTTGTTTTTCACCAACGAGCCTACCAATATTGGTATAATTGAATCATTAGTGCATTTCGTAGTTAATGAAATTTACCACAAAGCGATGGAAATTATAGTTGACTATGAAAACTACAATAAACCGGACAACTGTGTTCCGAAGACATTTTAAATTCGAACGATGTAAATGTTAATGTACAAAAGTTTTATAATATCTCACTTGCGTGGGCTTGAGAATAACATCCCACTACGTAGAAAATAAACCAGTAGTCATCCTCCCTGGTTAATTCGGATAAACAAGTATTTCTACAATACAGTAACGAATTCAATGCCTACCCCCAGACAAAATACAGTTCGTTTCTAACTAGTATCCAGGAAAAAATCAAATCCAACCCAAAACAGTTTTGGAATTTTGTAACTGACGAAAATTTACTGACTGCACTGAACGCTTTCGGCGAGACAATATACCGTCAAGAATCTGAAAGCAGCATGCAAACTTACTTGTACACCCATTACGGAATCGTTTCAATCATTCATTAAGCACCGGTGTTTTTCCCGCATTTTGATTAATAGAAAATTTCGAAATTTACACCTATTTTAAATTAGGTAAAAGAGACAGCATCGCGCTACAGAGGGATCTCAACAACTTCATCTACCCTTAAATTGTTCGAGTTTGTTGTCTGTAAGGTAGATTAGCACGCCATTTATCAATTGCACAACACGGGTTTATACCAGGGAGATCTATTAGTACTAATTTAGTAGAATTTACTAGTAAAGAGTTTAAGGAAATTGAAAAGTACCTTCAAATAGACGTGGTCTATGTAAACTTCAGCAAAGCGTTTGACCCAATTTGTTATCAAAAGGCGCTTGAAAGTCTTTGTATACATTCGAATTCTCAGTTAAGTTCGTTGAGTGGTTCAACTCATATTTAACAGACCGCATACAATATGTGATAATTGAAGATAAGAAATCCGAAGTAATTAAAGTCACAGATTTAGGGGTCACGTTCATTTGAAATATGAAGTTCAACAGGAACATTGATAATACTATTGATAAAGCCAATTGAATTTAGCGTTGTCAAAGGATGGACGGGTGACCAACGATTTATCTACATTACTTACGCTATACTTCGCGTATGTTAAATCCCAAGTAGAATATGCATATTTCTGTTTACATTAAGAAAATCGAAAGATTGCAGACAAAGTTTCTCTTGTTTTGGTCGGCTATCTCCATATAAGACTAGATGCCTGAATTATAACCTCTGCACTATTGAAAATAAAAGTATCTTGTTAGATGCCAAAAAAAGGAACTAAAACTGAAAACATGTAAAAGTAAACAAAATTCCAATTAAACCCAATTGTTATATGTCATAAGTATGAATTCTTATACGAATACAAAGTACGAACACAGAAAAGGAGCTGAGTTGCTTTAGTGGATTTCGTTGATATAAATACTCATAATATAGAAAACAAATAGGAGGCTGTCGGAAAATTCCACTAAGTTGAAATGATAGCCCTAGGATAACAGTCAAGTGGTCTTTCGGAAAGTAGTTATATTATCTTTGGATCTCGTAATTTCAAATTTTATTGATTTGAGTATTTTAGTTTAGATAAAGTTTGGATATCGTAGAATTTGTCGAAAATTCCACTAAGTGCAAATGTTAGCTTTAGGTTGATACAATCAAATAGAGCAAGAACCATTTCCATATCTAGGGGATAGGTATGATTTTTCATTCTCGCAAATCTAATCGATTTTATTGGTTTGAGTAGTAGCCACAAACAAATAAGTCAAAAGCTATTTTATAAAGTAGAGAGGAGCCAATTGTTTGTGTAAACCTAAGAGTAATATTTTTTTATAATGAAAATTTTCGTCAAACTCTATGATATTTAGAATTTATCTAAACTAAAACTACTCAAACTCATAAAATCGATTTGATTTGAAAAAAAACGGAAACTTATACCTATCCCTTCCATATAGAAATGGCTCCTGGCTCATTTGATTGTATCAGCCTGAAGCTAACATTTGCACATAGTGGAATTTTCCGATAAACTCTATGATATTCAGAAATTATCTAAACTAAAACTACTCAAACTTATAAAATCGATTTGATTTGAAAAAAAAAACGGAAACTGATAGATATCCCATCCATATAGAAATGGCTCCTGGCTCATTTGATTGTCTCAACCTAAAGCTAACAATTGCACATAGTGAAATTTTCCGATAAAATCTATGATATTCAGAAATTATCTAAACTAAAACTACTCAAACTTATAAAATCGATTTGATTTGAAAAAAAAAACGGAAACTGATACATATCCCATCCATATAGAAATGGCTCCTGGCTCATTTGATTGTCTCAACCTAAAGCTAAAAATTGCACATAGTGAAATTTTCCGATAAACTCTATCCAGAATTTATCTAAACTAAAACTACTCAAACTTATAAAATCGATTTGATTTGAAAAAAAAACGGAAACAGATACCTATCCCCTCCATATAGAAATGGCTCCTGGCTCATTTGATTGTCTCAACCAAAAGCTAACATTTGCACATAGTGGAATTTTCCGACATACTCTATGACATCCAGAATTTATCTAAACTAAAACTACTCAAATTCATAAATTCGATTTGATTTGAAAAAAAAACGAAAACTGATACCTATCCCATCCATATAAAAATGGCTCCTAACTCATTTGATTGTAGTAACCTAAAGCTAACAATTACACATAGTGAAATTTTCCGATAAACTCTATCCAGAATTTATCTAAACTAAAACTACTCAAACTTATAAAATCGATTTGATTTGAAAAAAAAAACGGAAACTGATACCTATCCCCTACATATAGAAATGGCTCCTGGCTCATTTGATTGTCTCAACCTAAAGCTAACATTTGCACATAGTGGAATTTTCCGATATACTCTATGACATCCAGAATTTATCTAAACTAAAACTACTCAAATTCATAAAATCGATTTGATATGAAAAAAAAAGGAAACTGATACCTATCCCCTACATATAGAAATGGCTCCTGGCTCATTTGATTGTCTCAACCTAAAGCTAACAATTGCACATAGTGAAATATTCCGATAAACTCTATGATATTCAGAATTTATCTAAACTAAAACTACTCAAATTCATAAATTCGATTTTGTTTGGAAAGAAAACGAAAACTGATACCTATCCCATCCATATAGAAATGGCTCCTCGCTCATTTGATTGTAGCAACCTAAAGCTAAAATTTGACAATAGTGGAATTTTCCGACAAACTCTACGATATCCAGAATTTATCTAAACTAAAACTACTCAAATTCATAAATTCGATTTAGTTTAAAAAAAAAAACGGAAACTGATACCTATCCCCTCCGTATAGAAATGACTCCTACTAGTTCATTTGATTGTAGCAACCTAAAGCTAACATTTACACATAGTGAAATTTTCCGATAAACTATACGATATCTAGAATTTATGTTAACGAAAACTACTCAAAACAATAAAATCGATCGAGGATTTGCAAAAACGAAAACTGATACCGATCCCCTAGATATGGAAAGTGCTCCTGGCTCATTTGATTGTGTCAACCTAAAGCTAATATGTGCACATAGTGGAATTTTTCGACAAACTCTACGATATCTATACTGAAAAAAATAATCGGTGATATTCACAAAAAAGCGGAATAATATTTACTGAAAACTGATTAAAAGTGAGCCAAACAGCCACAGCGCTTGTACTGTGTATTAACTGCGAACTTAGCAAATCACTTATTACAACTTGCTAAGTAAATGTTATGATTTTTATTTTACGGTGGATAAGCAATATTTGCTTTGATAAAATGTCTGGACAGTTTTTAAAATAATTTAGAGATTCTTTACTGAGCGCATAGTAAATGATGGCAGCAAGGTAGTTAACGGTTAACAATGAACTTTAAAATTTGTGAATTGAAAAAAATTCAGCGCATTAATATTTACTCTGCACAGAAGCAAACACTGAAAACTTCTAAATTGGAAAAGGGAGAAGTTAGTATTTAACATATGAAAAACCAATTTTAATGAAACACATTTTTTATAATTAATTCACATTTTTTATAAATATTTTCCCTTTACCACCTTGAAAGATATTAAATTGTTGTAATGTTGCTAATAATGGAATTCTTCTCATGTAAGCAACCATTTAATATTCAAGGAACTGAGCTGATCCGGTTCTTTAAAATTGCTTTATAAAATTCTGAAATTAAAATACGAAGGCAACAAATAAAGGGTGGTTAAATTTTAAGGGCCGATGTTGATTTTGAAAAAAACACAAATTAGTTAGGAAATTATTGTCAATTCTTTTTATTATGATAATATGGTATGGTTCAATTATGTATGGAACAAAATATCTTCCAAATGGCCGCCGCGACCTCGGCGGCACACCTCCACTCGATGGTCCAAATTTTCGATGACGCTTAGGCATAATTGAGGTTCTATGCCGTTAATGTGCCGAATTATCTCATCCTTTAGCTCTTGAATTGTTGCTGGCTTATCGACGTACACCTTTTCTTTCAAATAACCACAAAGAAAGAAGTCCAACGGTGTCAAATCAGATGATCTTGGCGGCCAATTGACATCGCCACCACGTGACATAACATGGCCATTGAATTCGTCGCGCAAAAGAGCCATTGTTTCGTTAGCTGTGTGGCAAGTGGCACCGTCCTGTTGAAACCACATATCGTCCATATCTATATCTTCCAATTCGGGCCATAAAAAGTTCGTTATCATCTCACGATAGCGAACACCTTTCACAGTAACTGCCTGACCGGCCTCATTTTGGAAAAAATACGGCCCGATGATGCCGCCAGTCCATAAACCGCACCAAACAGTCACTCTTTGTGGGTGCATTGGTTTTTCGACAATCACTCTTGGATTATGATTCGCCCAAATGCGGCAATTCTGCTTATTGACGAATGCACTGAGGTGAAAATGTGCCTCATCACTGAAGATGATTTTCTTCGAAAATTGATCATCCACTGTTGTCGTTTCTTGCCACCATTCTGACCATTGACGACGTTTGGAATGGTCAAGAGGCTTTAGTTCTTGAGTCAATTGCACCTTATAAGCGTGTAAATGTAAGTCTTTATGCATAATGTTCATCAACGACGAGCGTGAGAGGTGCAATTGTTGGGCACGACGACGAGTTGAGGTGGACGGCTCTTCAGCCACACTATCGCAAACAGCAGCAATATTTTCTGCTGTACGAGCTGTACGAGCATGCACTGGTGTTTTAAAATCTCCTACAGACCCGGTTTGCTCCAATTTTTGCACGATTTTTCCGATTGTACGCACATTTGGACGATTAAGTTGACCGAAAAAATCACGAAGTGCACGATATGCATTTTGATTTGAACGCCCATTTTCATAATATGCCTGAATAACTTTAACGCGTTGCTCGATTGTGTATCTTTCCATGGCTCAAATTGAGTTAGTCTGAAATTGAGAAATGTCAAATTAAATGCAGAAAAAAACTTGACGTTTAGTGTGGTTCACATTCAACGTCGGCCTTTAAAATTTAACCACCCTTTATAAGTTAGTGCAGACAAAGTCTTGTAAACTTAATTTGTTTTTACCATATGTCGTTTCAGAACTTTTATGGTTTAATCCTCAAGTTTAGCGGCCATTTGTTGCGATGCGACATAGTAAGGTTACGAAATAAACTACAAATGAAGGATAAAAATAAATATAATTTATATTTTATTTTATTTTAAAATAATTACCATTTCTGCCCAATCAATCCGGAAACTACACTGCCATTTTTACTTTTATTTATTAAAATTGTTTGAAATTCACTTTAAGACTAATTTTTGTTTGAAACTTAAAATAACATTTGGAGAACAAAATCGGATGGAATAAATGATTGGATTGGTTATAACCTCCTAGCAAAAACTATTTTACAAAGTGAACATTTGAACATTTTAAGAATACTTTGTAATTTATTCTCAACGGAAAACACAAAATTTTTTCATTTTTAATATTTTTGCATTGAATTTGTGTCGCAGCTCAAATTTACCTAACGGCATTGCAATATAATTAATCTAATTTGTCGTCAGACGCTACTCAGCAATAATTTTAATAAATAATTTTAATTGCACTGCAAATTTTACAAGGCTCATACTTTATTAAAACATTATTGGTAATAATTGCAAATTTTGTTTTACACAGCAAAATTAGTAAATATCCCCGAGCGATTTTTTCTTTTCGAGCGATCCCCTAGATATGGAAATGGCTCTTGATTTATTTGATTGTGTCTACCTCAAGCTAACAATTTGCACATAGTGGAATTTTCCGATGAACTCTACGATATCCAGAAATTATCTTAAATAAAACTATTTATCTTAACCAATAAAACTAAATTAAAAAATAGCAGTTAACTCATTTGATTTTGTCAACTAAGGCTATTATTTTTACGTACATGGATGAATTTTCCAACAAAGTTTACGATATTCAAAATTAATTTTAACAAGAATTACGCAAATTAGTAAAATCGACTTGATTTACCAGAACTAAAAAGGTGCTCTCAATTTGGAAACTTGAATCATGTCAATGAATGTTACCTTAACCTTATAGGCATTTTCCGACAAACTTTGCGATTTTAGCAATTTATTTAAACGAAATTCCCATTTTTATGGAAATGTCCTTATCTTATGTTCACTTGATTGTCTTATCTGTCTTCTGGATATCATCTTATCGTCTAATTTCCACATAGTGGCTTCGTACGTAAATTCTCTATACCCGGCAGTTAGAGATATTGAAATATTATCTTCTGTAAAATTACATAAAAACGGAATTTCCCGAGCTATTATAAAGAATGTAAAATAAATTTTTTTGAGTTTATTTTCTAGGTTTCACTCAAAATTCGTATAAGAATTTTTTTAACCTTGTTTATTTTTGTTATTTTAGACATATTTCATGGCCGCAAAAATCTACTTTTTAAATTTATAACTTCATTTTTCCTTTTTTCGGGATTGAAGTACTAATTTTAATGTACATTTTTCTGTTTTTGTTCTTTTATTAATTGCTACAAAAATGTTATACGTTTATCTTAAACGTAATTTTACTAAATCGATTTCTTTAAATAAATCAATAGATACCATGCGAAAATGTATACCTTGGTGAGCTTGTTTCAGCATTCAATGCAAGTATGACCTCGCCTGCGTTGCAAGTTTTTTCAACCGAAGGTGCATAGACGTACAATAGATAACTAAAGGCCTCCCACAACCTCTATACACATGTCAAATTATATTATGCATTCAGTCTTACTGATACACATACTCTGCATGCAGCAATCGATACACTTTTATTGTTTTATGCCTAACACATTAATATAACTATATCTCTTTATATCTAGATAGTTAGATATAAAAAGATACTAGTAATAATAATAATAATAAAAACTGTATAGAAGGAAGGGATGTGAGGTAAGATCAGCAGTAAAACGAAAAAAAAATACGACAAAAATAATGATAGTCAATCATCCGAATGATTCAGTGTGGCATCGCACAAGACTGTCAACAAAAATTAGTTAACGCTTGAAATAATTTTTGTACAAAAAACATAACTTTTTTTGTATTCGTTTTCATCCAAAAATTCCGACCAGTGGTGGAGGAGAGAACAATGGAATTTCTGTAGTGTAATACTTGCACTAAATCTTATAAACTGCACTGAGATTTTATAATGTTGTTGTTTTTGTTTATATCTTATTAAATATTTTACTATATAACAAACATACAACATATACATTTAGATTCTTAACAGTGTTTTGTACTTTTCGAATAAATATCTAGATATGAACATATATTCGAATGACAACGACATTTCGTATTTTTGCGTTCTTTAATTTCATATTGAATCGATTTAGGCGGCATTTATTTGTTAGATTTGATATTTGACAATTTATAACTGATTTGTTCATTATGTCATGCATTATTCACCCCCCATATGCGAGATGATCTATATCTTTGTAAAGATACGTTGAGCAGTATGTGGGGGGCGAGCGATTCATATTGCGACGAGACGAAACCTTTTTTTCTATGTATATACGAGTATGCATAAAGCAAATTTTTGAATAAAAATTTGTCTAAATTAAAACCTAATTAATGATAGGGTTAAGATGATTTTTTATTTCACACCAAACGGGTCACTAATATTTTTAGGTTTAATTCGCATGGATTTTATCTTAAACTATCTTATCGGTGAAATTTGTTGTATATGCTAAATATTTGAGGAATAAGTTTATACTTCACTAAAAGTCTTCACTAAATAAGAGAAGAGCTCAAAACAGGTAACCAAGCTAATTGGCCACCTAGAAATCAAATGTAGAATGAACGACACTTCCGTTTTAAATACGGCACTAAAACACGCAACGTGAAAAATATTTCGGAAAACAATTAATTTTAAATGTTTGTCAACGAAGTTTCCCATTTATTCATTTACAAATCCAAATTAGCTACCTTTATGAAATTAAAGTGTGCATGCGTTCGTGATTCATCCCATCCTAAAACGGCTTGACCGATTTTAATGCAATTTCTTTCCCCACTTATGGGGTCACCTGGATAGTTCTTAGCTATAGCTGGACTCGATATGTGGCCAGATTTTTTTTTAAATTTTCCGAGAAATTTTTTTTTTGTATAATCCAAAATTTTCAGCCTCCCAGCACATCTCATTATTTTTTAATTGAATAATTTATGCTATAATATACAAGAGCATTTCATTTATAACTAACCGTTTGAATAGTCTATGGCATTTGGACTTTAGGATTTGTTTATTGAGAGTTGACAAGGTGATTTCAAAAGTTAGTTGGTAAGAAGTCGTAATGAAAATGGTCCAAATAATGGTCAACTTAAGCTCTTACGGACTGCCTGGTTGAGCCTAAACTCATCAATACATTTCGATTTCGGGTTGCGTTGTATAATTACGTGCCTACTGAGTGAATTATTTATCGATTAATTCGACATTGATGTACAGAAACATGTCATGAAGACCACGAACAAATCTTGGTCGACGTACGTAAAATAGTTAGGCTGTACGGAACATCAGAACATCAAACCAAAACTCGGCGCACAATACAGATGTACGAGACGCGGATGGCAAACGTACGTGCAACTGAAAGTCAAGAGCAACGCAATAATCGCCTTAGAGCAAATGCGTTGAGAGAAAGGCAAGCGCGTCAACGTGTCACTGGTGCGCACAGAACACAGAACCGATAGCGCATGCAAGCACATCGTGTATTAACGCATTTTTTTTAAAACTGTTATCGGTGAAATAGGCAAAGAATGCCAATCATGCATTAACATTCAAATTAGAGGTACGCGGCATCTGTTGCGCATCAGGCAAGGTCGTACTAGCGGCTCACCACCCGAACCAGTGAAAGAGCTTATGGATGGCGTGACTCTGGCTTCAAAATTGTTTTTGCACAAAATTCGTAAATTCAAATTTGTGCTTCCAAATGACGTCTTTTGGCGCAACCAATGTTGTTCAGAGCTACGATGGTCAAAATTTTGGATCGATATTCACAATCACAATCACATCGTACATATCGAGGAAAGGGAAATAGTGGTATTGTTGAAGACATTTGTGAACAATCACAATCAGTTGGTTCGATTGTTCAAAACAGTGTCAAGTAGTTTACGCAATGACTCACGCGCTCTTCGTCAAAGCCGACAAAGTACCAGCTGGAGGCCGGATGATTCAACGAACCAATTATAAATCAAGTAGCTGTTGTTATATCTGACGATCAATTCGACCGTCGAGCCATCAGAATCAATCGCAGAGACAACATAATTCAGACGATTGCGGACACACACCGTTTGTACGATGGAATGACACGCTACCATATAGGCAGATACATCAGCAGCAACGAATCTGTTTTGTGTATTCTTAGGTATTCCATACTCTAACGAGACCCAACTATTACGCATCTGGTCGTGCATCTTGAAAAAGGTCAACGTATTTATTTAACAGAAGACAATGGTCTGCAAAGAGCTTTAAATCCACTAAAAACCACACTGACTGAATTCTTGGAATTATGCAAACGAATAGAAATTTTTGGTTAATTCGCACGAACATTGTTTTATTCCGATATGCCATGATATTTCACATGGAATAAACCATCAAAGAAATGGGAGCCGTGCAAGCGAGATGCCCTTTTCCGGCATTTTCTGGCACATTTAAAACATATGCATTGGGCCGATTGTACACTGTTCACCCAAACCAAAGTGCGTGCTTCTTGTTGCGTTTGTTATTGGTAAATGTTCCACGACCAACGTCCTTTGAATTTTTATGAACTATCAACGGACAATTACGCGATACATATCAAGACGCGTGCCGTGAACTGCAATTGCTGGAAGACGCCAATCATTGGGACATTACGCTTGCAGACGCAGTATTTGCTTCTACCACATGAAATCCATCAACTGTTTGCCATTTTGTTGACGACATATGAAAATTATATGAGCGAAGTTATACTAGGAAATAAATAAAGATCCACAGATGATTTTGATCGATGATGTTTGCATTCTCATTACAAATACGCCAATGATCAATTAGGGTATGACATCACCTAGTCGGCAGGCAGCAGATTTAATTGATAATGATATATAGCGAGAACAACAATTCGATGCTGTCGATTTGGCTACAGTTTTCGCAACTAATGGGCAACAAGAAGGATTCGTTTTTTTGGACGCGCCAGTACGATCGCAAAATAAAATCGCATTAGCCCAGGCATACATTATTTGACGGTGAAAGAACAGCACATTCAGCGCTCAAGCTGCCTTTGAACATTCATAATAATGAAAATGCAGTGTGCAACCCCAAAACACGATCCAGTATGACTAATGATGACTCTAAAAATGCCTAATTATGATTTGGAATGAATGCACAATGGCTCATATACATTCTCTTGTGGCATTAAATAGAACGCTGCAAGATTTGAATGGCAATACTATTCATGAAGATACACAATTAATTAATTCTGGAACATCGTTGCCTCGAAAAATGAATTAATCGAAAGTGTATTCCCTAATTTAATCGATCAATACATCAACCACACATGGCTCAGTGAACGAGCGATTTTGGTAGTTAAAAATGTCGATGTTGTGCAAATTAATTTCCAAATACAACAAACATTGATGTAAAACAAGCTGTCAGTGGGATAAACTGAATTCTTAAATTTACTCGATTTGCCTGGATTACCATAATATAATCTGCGCTTGAATATTGGTTCACCAGTCATTTTGCTTCGCAATTTAAACCCACCCAAACTGTGGCTTGCGATTGATGATCAAACGAATTATGGGAAGTCCTATAGAAGCGACTGTATAAATCGTTTAGAGTGTTGCTAAAAATCCTTTCGAGTAAGTATAGTACGAGTTCTATATAAACCTCGGGTTTTCCCAATAGGCGTAGCAATTCAATTATTAATATTTTAATAGTTTAGCTCCACATCGAACTAAATAACCCAAACAGAATAGTATTTAACATCGGACATTAATATCGTCCATAAATAACAATGAACAAAGGCATAAAGCGACCACCATAAAATCGCTCGTAGCTCAATTGGTTATGATCAACATAATTCTAGAGAGAATTAATTTCGATGGTCTAAGCATTTTCCGAGGCCGCCAATGGATCAAGAGCCAGACATGAAAACCCATACCACCCACAAAAAAACGACCGATAAAATCGTCGGAAACAAATATCAGAATTGCGAATATCAGCCAATGACTTCACTTAGAATCTGTTCGTTATCCGATACCCGATAATACTCGTACACATTCAAAAATTTTGCAGGAAATTGCAGAGATGCACGATTTTTCCGGAACCCATTTGACATCTTCGAATGTGATGCTATTCGGTTCCAGAAATGCCGCACAAACGTTTCAAAGTAAGCATTTGGATTACAATACAGCAGTAAAGATACCACGAATATCCGAGATGTGCACGGTAAAGACAACGTCGTCGCAGATACGCTACTCCGCACGACCAACATCGAAAGGCATAATTGAACGAACAAACGACAATCGAATCATTCCAGTCTAATTTCGACTATCATACAGTAATACAGGCACAAAAATAGACCTAGAACTTCAGAATTTACTTTCTGGTTTCGAATGTCCCGCTAGCTCAAATTACAAATTAGAGCTTCTTAAAATGTGGAGCATTCAAATCTATCGTGAAATATCAACATTGTTACGAAGTAAAATCTTCGACACTTTATACAACATTTCAAATCCTGGTATCCATGCAACTCGTGCATTGATTGCTGCTCGACATTTCTGGATTAGTATAATCAAAGATGTGAACCATTGGGCACAATCTTATTTTTCCTGGCCATGCTAACGCGCCGATTGGTCGATTTGAAATTCTATCAAGTCTATTTGAACATATCCATCTGGAATTTGGGTATAGATAATTGTGAAAAAATGTACACTGTTAAATTTAAAACTATATTCCAATTAGATTTATTTTGTAGTTAAATTGAAATTTTTAAAATAATCTTTAACATTTATATTAGAGAAGTCCCCGAGTCACTAGTAGTGTCACTGTAAAAATCAAACACTTTTCTAACAATTTGAAATAAACACGAGAAAATTGAGATACAATTTACTAAAAAAAATTTTAATTTTAAAAAAGGTTATTTTAGACAATGTTTCTACTTTTATATCTCCCATCTTAGAAATGTTTAGCGGGTCTCACCTATATGACCGAATAGCTAAATCAAAATCTCACGCATGCGATGAACAAGATTTAATTATGATGCTTTTTAACTTGTCCAGTGTATTTTAAACAATTGTGGTTTTTGATTTCAATCTATTTTCTAATTTTTCAGTTACCGCTCCTAGAGATGTTCATAGTTTTCTAGACAAAACTCTAACATTGAAATGAACATTGTTTATAGTTATGATGATATGTACTGATACTAAACAATATGTACTGTTACTAAACAGGTTAGAGTTGTTCACGGAGTCCCACCTACATGGTCAGGTAGATTAGTCAAAACCCTATGAGTGTGGTGAACGGGATCTAATTATGAAGATTTTTTACTTGTCTAAAGACATTTTTTACCTTTACGATTATTAAGAAAATTTTCTATCAATATTGTGAAAACGGGACACGAACGATGATTTTCACCATGTTTTCCAAAACTTAATTAAATATTCTTTACAAGAATTAAGAAATTTTCAAGAATCCTCTGTTGTTGATTTCATTTTTAGTCAATGAGTTTCACAATAAGTGAACGAGCTTCTTCCTTCTATCTAGATTGCGTATCACGCAATCTTAATGTAACAAAGCACAAAAATAGACTTACACAAAATGAATAATTTGGGAATGTCAATTGGGCAATATGGCACAGAAAAGATCATCATAACCGAACCCTGCTCGGAACTATCGAAAGTCGCAACTTTTAACTATCCAAAAGTATAAACGTGACTCTGTAAACATCTCTAGGATTTTCTTGTTTAGACTCCATATTTAGCTAGGAAATTTTTTTTATGCAGTTTCACTACTGTTTATACTAATCGTTGCTTTGAATTTTGTTATACGCCGCCTTCAACAGACTTCTTATTGCAACAAGCAAACAGCATCATTTGCGAGAACCTTTGGTCGGCACTCAACTGTATTGCAAGCCCCATAGCAATGATATCTGAGTGGAAGCAGTATGAGATATGATAGTTAACACCACAAATGGCATCCTGCATAAATCAGACTTAATTCTCAGGTATGAAATTCATATCGCTCTTTGCTGCACCAAAGGACTGATCAAAGACTTTCACAAATCAACCATTGAAGATACAATCAATTCGTATATTTGCTAAAACGAATCTCACAGATTTAAATCTAAATTTATCTTCATGAGTCCAATAACTTATAACTTTAGCAATTGAGTTTTCAAAGTATATGAAAGAAGTTTATGCCACAATGTACATTAAAATTTAAAGAATTGCATTTATTATATTAAGTTTGAACACAATGAGGAAATCTCACGAGGTTCCATACACATAAGTAGTTTGTGGCGACTATTCATACTTCTCCTCTGAAGTAGACTTATTGTAACTTTGCTTGGTTTATTTGAGTGAGTTTTAGATATGGGAAGAATTGTCCTAAATATGTTTCCGATGAACGATTTTTGCGATAATTAAACTTAGAAAACATTCATGTACGAGTATGTAAAACATTTAAAATTTTAAATTTTCAAAATTAAAAATTGATTCTAAATTTTAATTTAGAATGAAAATGATTAATAATTGTAATTACTCACATAAGAAAATCGTCAGTTAAAATTACTTATTCCGCCTCTATTCTGCAATAATGAATTAAACCGTTCGTTTTAATTATACTTGTGAGAAGAACGAGAAAGATAACGCGACAACAACTATATCAACATCGTCAAGCTACCATTGATTGGATTAATACAAATTTAGGTGACCGCATAGGAACGGAACAAAAAGATATGAAAAAATTAAAAGAAACGAGAACGTCGCTCCCCCATGCATGTATGCCGCCAGTATAATTATGCGGCTAGTATACAATCGACCAAAGGCTGCCATAACATAAAGCGAAAAAAATCTTGGTACTCAACACTTCCGATTTGGTGCTGGAGGCCAACATAATTTTATAATTTTAATGCAAATTATGTGGGGTGTCGTTTGCAAGGTTTTAAACATAAATAAATTAGTTCACAAATACAGCGTTTCGGCGCTGGTGGCAAATTTTTGTTTATGAGAAATATGCGTGTCATATCAATCTTCCATCATTCGTAAATTGGCTTTAATTATAAAAGCCACGTGTCTAAAGAGCACATGGCAACGAATAAAAATAAATTAAAATTATTCTGATTTTTTTGAGATTTGTTTATACAGACGAAGAGAAATGTGGAATTTTTTGAGTGATATTTGATGTTTGTTGGTATAGGTACTGATAATTGAAAAATATACAATTTTTTAGGAAATCGCATATGATCATTTTCGGTAATTTTTTTGTAAAATAAATGATTAAAATTGATTAACTTATGCTTTGTAAGCGGACACAGAAGCTAAAAATAAACATTTCCTTGTAAGATTCTAGCACATATCTCTCTTGGCTAAATTATATGATGTTCAATTAAAAATATTTTTTAAATTTGATGTTATGAAAATCTTGATAATTATCTAGATTTTCCCATATTTCACTATACCGATGAGGTTCTTGTTTTCATTCTGCTGTTTGCTTAGGAAGCGCGGTGTTTTGTTGCGTAAATATTGTCTAACATTAGATTTATTGGTGAACTCGTGGCACGGAAAGCGTGAGCATAATGAATCGCTTCACGATATTGTTATCGAAACTAAGAACTCTCACTTTTCGTAATAGAGTCGATAATTTATTATGAGTTTTATTGTTCGAGTAGTACATTTTGGGAAAGAATATATAATATAATTTCCCATTAATAAATACCTAAATATTATTTCTTACATACACATTTTAGTCAGACCAGTTTATAATACTAACCACCTCGCTCCTCATTAAATTGTTTACACAGCGTTAAATATGTCCTTTACACACCACATTGAGCAGAAACATCTTATTCAATTGTGTTGTTGTTACACTTACACATAAATTCTTGACATCTCTTCGTATGTGTACAAATCAAAAAATAATAAATCGAGAAATTAATTGTTGTTGCAAATTGCGGTACCTTTTAAGACCTCTTTTAAAGGAATATTATATGCTACCTAACTTATTTCTTTATATAGACATACATTCAGACTCGACGGTATCTAAAAATGGATTACCGTCCCGCTGTGATTTTTATTTTCTATACACATATGAGTATAGTACACAAAACAAAAAACTATAGAATAAAAGAAAATGAAATTTGATTCTCACACACAATAAGTCATTCACGAATTTTTCTTATGTGTTATATGTGGACAATAGGATACCCCCGAATGAATAGTTTTGATGAACTCTTCGATTCGAGAACCCAATAATCGACATAAGATTATATGTCGAAACAATAAAATTTATTTTGTACCGAACATTTTTAAGAGGATTTTCGCATCCAACCAAAACACACAATAAATAAATAAATAAAGATGCGTGAAATATCCGTACCCGAAATAAAATTAATAATAGGAATAATTTTATACTCGATTTAAAATTCATTTCTATCACTATCGCAAATAGCATCAAGAATAATTAGCTAAGGTAGAATTCGAATTCAACTAGCTATTAAACATAAATTTAATTATCTGTAACCCACAAAAAAATTTATAAGCGGCAATTGTGGTCAAAAAGTTTACACTTAACTAGACTTCTCTGTATAGTCCCGATTAAAATGATACACTCTAATTTACTAATTTATCAATCTCAAAATTGGAATTTGACATTTCTTCGCAAAAACATTTTAATTTTCTCAACTTATTTAATTTTTTATTTTTAAGATTTTTTTGTTTGTGTAAAAACTTAATTTACTTTAGAAATAAAAAATAAAATAAAAATAGGCAAAACTACAACCAATTACTGCATTGTTCAGGCTGGACTGTCATCACCAGAAATAAAGACCACGATGCAGAAAACAATCTGTCAACAAAATAGCGTCAATAAGAGCCAAGAGCGCAAACACCAATTAACATAAAACCAGCTGATACAACTAGTAAAAATCTTATACCGCGGTTGTAAAATACACCTTGACGTCATGAGACAAGTTGAAAAGCTGCTAAATCTACTTTACAACAAAATGTCATCTAAGGTGGCAACATTCACAACTTTGTCTTAAAATCAATCTCTCGTCTATGCTATTTGCGAAACATGTTAAAAAATCAAAAATCTAAAGGAATTCTTTTAGATATTCATTCTTGGTAATGCTAAATTTGACCTAACTCTAATCAGAGTGAAGTTTATGCCGAAATAACAAACTATACACTATGCTACCCATAAGTATTTAAAATTGAAAAAAACACTCGAAAAACAAAAATATTTTAACACTACCAATCTCTGAGACTTTTTTTGTTCGAGAGAAAATATCATTGAGTGTAAAGAGGCGAACAAAGTGGCTCTGAATTTGTACTTCGGATCGCACAGAGCTGATTGTAGTAATTCTGAATTAATATTTGATGTAACAAACCAATCGTACTTAGCCATATGTCCGGAATTTCTGAGTTTTTTGTTATTCGAGAGATAACATCATTGAGTGTAATACAAAAATTCTTAAACATTTAAGTTTATTTAACTAGGCCTCTACGGATCGCCCAGAGGGGATCGATGTGGTTTGAAATTAGTATTTTATGGAAGAAACCCATCTTACTTGACCACAAGATTATTATTGTTCCAGAGAAACGGAGTTAAATAATTGCAAATTTTTACGAATTTTTGAATTGCAGTCAATGATATTCTCTATATTTACATGGCTTACATTTCTCATCATTCTGGAAGTGCATTGCGTGCAAAATGTTTTGATGATATTTAAGGAATTTATAACAAAACTAAACTCTCAGATATCATTCTTACACTTGGCGACTTCAATCTACCATATATCCCATGGACCGTCACGTAATTCTAGATGCCGAGTGTTCGCTTTTTTACTCAATAATTGGAAATCAGAATCATACCATATACATCATGGTAGAAAATGTGTAGCCGTGGATATTTAATCTCTTAAATATTATTTTATTTTTATAAATTTATTTTTAAAGATTTACAAGTATTAAACTAGTTCCTACTTTTAAAATAATTGTGACAAATATTAATTAATAATCGCGGTGATACGAGGGCGGATTGAAAATGAAGCTACCTAAAAGGAAAACAAAATTTTTTTTTGCCAAAAACCATTTACTTCTCAACATAGTCTCCATTTAGTTCGACACACTTAGTAAGACGATATTCCAACTTTTTTATACCATCTGAATAATACGATTTTGGGAACCCCTCAAAATACGCGTTAGTTTCGATAATCACTTCCTCGTCTGAGATGAATCTTTGTCCTGCGAGCCATTTTTTCAAGTTTGGAAACAGGAAAAAGTCACTAGGAGCTAAATCTGGACTATAAGGTGGATGATCAACCAATTCGAAGTGTATTTCACGTAATTTTAGCATTTGTTCGAATTTTAGCATTTGTTTAGTTTTTGTTCGACACTGAGCAAACGCGGCACCCATCTTGCCGATAGCTTTTTCATATGCAAATGTTCATGCAAAATGTTGAACACACGTTCATATGATATGTTTACCATTTCAACAATCTTACCCAACTTGACTCGGCGATCATTCATAACGATATCGAGCATTTTCTTGATATTTTCTTCAGTAACCACCTCTTTTGGCCTTCCTGTTGATGGTATTGTTGCAGTGCTTCTTCGGCCGCATTTAAATTCAGTAATCCAATATTTTACCATGTAATCTGACGGAGCAGACTCACCATAATGTTTATCGAGCTTTTCTTTTGTCTCTTTCGCCGTTTTCCCTTTCAAGTAATAGTGTTTAATCACTGCACGAAATTCGTTTTTTTCATTTTTCAAGAAACACAAAAGTTGCTTACTTCAAACGACTACAACAAATAAACTAATCGAAGAATTTGGGTGAAATTTTAACAGCTGACGTTTGACAGATCGCAATTTCTAAAAAACAAAAAATTTTGGGTTTGTGCTGCCATCTAGCGCTAGGTAGTTTCATTTTCAATCCGCCCTCGTATATGCGTCGCAGCATTTTACTTAACACTTGCAGTATTTTTCCTGGATATAATGTTTCACGGCTAGATCGTAAACTAGATATTTCTGAAAGAGGCGGTGGGATTTATGTGTATCTTAAATATTTCATTAACTTCAAAACTATTAATCAACACTGTGCTCACAATTTGGAATTTTTTGTAATTGAACTGTCGAACACGAAAAATTTGAAAAGTTTATTTAACAAGTTCTACGTCAAAACAAAACCATTAACTGCGAGCCAACATGTTTTTCCAAAAATTCGTCCTCTTTATTGGGCTGGATAATATCAAATACGGATAAAATAACATTTTCGGATCAAGTATCTATGGGATTTACTGACATTAATGATTTTTTATTTTTCTCATATGGCATTGAACATACTAAAGCAATTCCAAGATTTACATTGTGCGACTTCAATAAAATAGATTTACCACTCATGCACGCAGCAAATGCGACAAATTAGATTTTTTTTTTTTATTTTTTTATTTTTATTGGTAACTATGCGATCTGTTTTGGGGCTCAAGGCTCACCCTGCTCTTCCGCGGTTATGCTTTTAACGTCCTTACTTTACGCCTTGCGGCCAACTCGAGGACGTACGGCTATAGGACCGATTTTAAGACCATCTGCACATTGCAAGCTCCATGCCAGCCTATACCAGCATGGAAGATGGGTCGGCCCATGAGTTTTGCACACCGACAGGGGGTCATAGATGTGTTACATTTCACCACAGATCGAAATCTGTTGATGAAATTTCACTTTGCATCCTGCCCCTATCGGGATTCGAACCCGGTACCTCCCGATCCAAACGCCAAAGCTTTAACCACTGTGCCAGACAAATTAGACAAATTAGATTGGGATTTGCTTTGTGCTATTCCTGATCTCAATGGAAAAATTAAGTGCTTAACGAATTTTAGTAGTCCCTTGTTTGAAGAATCCGTTCCACTAAGAACTATAAACTTACGACCCCATCATCCACCATGGTTTAATAATGATATTATTCACATGATTATTATTAACAATTAATACTATTCTTGAGTTATTTTTAAAATTTTTTAATTTTTTGTAGCTCAATGTTACAAAATAATTTATTTCTGCTTTAGCTTTCGACACCCTGTCGGTGTCATTTTCAAAAGCAATATAAAACGAAAAAAATAACAAAAAATCTAAAGAACGAGGTTTACCTAGAAAAACGGCTATCTCAAACACTTTCAAAAAATAATTTTAAAAATCAATTTTTGGAAGTGCACTTCATAGACGAACTCTATGAAAAAACGTTGTACAAATAAATTTAAACTTAATGTGTAAATAAGGCAAAAAATAACAATAATTAGACAAATAAATTTTAAGTATTGCCAGTAAAAGCACAATCACTTACGATATTAATCGAATTAGTACTACGTTTGATGTTTAACATTTTTAAAATTGATCTTGTTTTAAATTTTTTCTTTTTTGAGAATTTTGATATTATCTAATGTAATTATATGATTAGAATCTCTTAGATGTTGTGTAAGTGCACTGCAATTTTGTCCATGATTATTTACATTTATGTTGGTACAACCACTTTTCCATCAATTGTTTGGTTTGGCCAACATAAGTTGCGTTACAAGCGCAACAAACTTGATAAACAACATTGGATTGATGTTTTAAAAAAACAAGATCTTTTAGTTTCGAAAAAAATATTGCTGTTTAAATTTGTTGTTAATTTTGAACGTCCAATAACTTTGAAGTTGTAATTTATGACTAAATGTGGAAATTTTTTCGAATAAAATTTTAATGTTCGGAATTGACAAATAAATTTGTTTAGAAACATATTACCTATTAATTTTTTAGGATAATAATTTTTTAAGTAATGTATCATTTAATATTTTAAACTTTTTATGATGAAATACGTCCGAGAGTTTTAAAAGTTTTTTACTCAAAATTTTTATGGTGTTAATTTGGTACGAGATGGGAAGCCATGACATAAAATTTAGATAGCGACCAGACCAAGTATTTTTGTGGTAGCATTTTTTGTGGAAATTTTGTTCTCTCATTCTTTTTCTAGAGTAAATTTAATTCTATTACTTTTATCGATTGAATTGAAAGCATCTAAAAATGTGTTTTTCTTGTCTTCTGTAATCACAGTTATAATATCGTCTACATATCTATAATAAAATAATGATTGGAAATTTAAAGAATTTAGTACCGAATTTTCCAAATTTTCCGTGACTGCATAAATTTGCAATTATGGGGCTTATTGGGGAACCCATAGGTGAACCAAAAATTTGCCTTAAAACTTTATTATCAAATGAAAATTCTGAATGATATAAATCAATATCTAAAACGGTTAAAAATCGTAATTTTGTTAATTTTGATTTCGAATTTTTCTTTATATTTCTTATAATATTTTTTACCATTTTGTTATCCACATTTGTGAATAATGAAACCACGTCAAGAGAAATTAAAAGAAAATTTTGTGGGATTACAATATTACTAATTTTTTGCTTGCAATCTTCTGAATTTTGAATATACGAATATGATTTTCCGATGCTGTATAAGATAGCGGAAATTTCTCAGCGGAAAATAAGAGATTTAACTACTCGCCGCAAGTGACAGCACAATCACAAAAAAGAATTTATTTTGTTATATAGTTACCAGCGGAAATTTATTATTCATTTTGTATCTCTTTTTTCACTAAATAAAACACCCCAGCGGAATAAAATATTAAAAGTGATCCTTAAAATGACAAATTGATTGATCTCCGAAGTAAAGGAACTCGGTAAATCAAATCTTGAAATTTAACAATATTCCTTCTTTCCGCCATACTAAAAGAATGACGATGAAATTTGGATAAAAGTATTGATCAGGAGTCCAAAACTTAGGCAAAAATTCTAGGATCTGTTCATGCTGGACTAAACTAGGCCATTTCATAACCAATCCTTTTGAAAATTTAATTTTTTTTATCAATTTATTATCAGTTTTTGGCCAATATCTCAAAAACTTCCACTAGTAACCAATACTTTCGGTTGTTTATCTAATAGCTTAGGTCATACTGAAACTACCATGAAAGTTATTTTCAGTTTTTGGCCGATATCTCTAAAACTTTCACTAGTAACCAATACTTTCGGTTGTTTATCTAATAGCTTAGGTCATACTGAGACTACCAGGAAAATTTGGGGAAAATTGATGGATTAGAATTTTCACTATAATTTTTTGATTTTCTGCGGCCATATAAGTTATTTTCAGTTTTTGGCCGATATCTCAAAAACTTCAACTAGTAACCAATACTTTCGGTTGTTTATCTCATAGCTTAGGTCATACTGAGACTACGAGGTAAATTTGGGGAAAATTGATGGATTAGAATTTTCACTATAATTTTTTGATTTTCTGCGGCCATACAAGTTATTTTCAGCTTTTGGCCGATATCTCAAAAACTTCCACTAGTAACCAATACTTTCGGTTTGTTTGAAAATAACTTATTTCAGTTTTTGGCCGATATCTCAAAAACTTTTACTAGTAACCAATACTTTCGCTTGTTTATCTCGTAGCTTAGGTCATACTGAGACTACGAGGAAAATTTGGGGAAAATTGATGGATTAGAATTTTCACTATAATTTTTTGATTTTCTGCGGCCATACAAGTTATTTTCAGCTTTTGGCCGATATCTCAAAAACTTCCACTAGTAACCAATACATTCGGTTGTTTATCTAATAGCTAAGATCATACTGAGAGTACGAGGAAAATTTGGGGAAAATTGATGGATTAGAATTTTCACAACAATTTTTTGATATTCTGCGGCCATACAAGTTATTTTCAGTTTTTCACCGATATCTCAAAAACTTCCACTAGTAACCAATACTTTCGGTTGTTTCTCTAATAGCTTAGGTCATACTGAGACTACCAGGAAAATTTGGGGAAAATTGATGGATTAGAATTTTCACTATAACTTTTTGATATTCTGCGGCCATACAAGTTATTTTCAGTTTTTGGCCGATATCTCAAAAACTTCCACTAGTAACCAATACTTTCGGTTGTTTTTCTAATAGCTTAGGTCATACTGAGATTGCCATGAAAATTTGGGGAAAATTGATGGATTAGAATTTTCACTAGAATTTTTTGATTTTCTGCGGCCACATAAGTTATTTTCAGTTTTTGGCCGATATCTCAAAAACTTCCACTAGTAACCATTACTTTCGGTTGTTTTTCTAATAGCTTAGGTCATACTGAGATTGCCAGGAAAATTTGGGGAAAATTGATGGATTAGAATTTTCACTATAATTTTTTGATATTCTGCGGCCATACAAGTTATTTTCAGTTTTTGGCCGATATCTCAAAAACTTCCACTAGTAACCAATACTTTCGGTTGTGTATCTAATAGCCTAGGTCATACTGAGACTACGAGGAAAATTTGGGAAAAATTGATGGATTAGAATTTTCACTATAATTTTTTGATATTCTGCGGCCATACAAGTTATTTTCTGTTTTTGGCCGATATCTCAAAAACTTTTACTAGTAACCAATACTTTCGGTTGTTTTTCTAATAGCTTAGGTCATACTGAGACTACCAGGAAAATTTGGGGAAAATTGATGGATTAGAATTTTCACTATAATTTGTTGATATTCTGCGGCCATACAAGTTATTTTCAGTTTTTGGCCGATATCTCAAAAACTTCCACTAGTAACCAATACTTTCGGTTGTTTATCTAATAGCTTAGGTCATACTGAGACTACCAGGAAAATTTGGGGAAAACTGATGGACTAGAATTTTCACTATAATTTTTTGATTTTCTGCGGCCATATAAGTTATTTTCAGTATTTGGCTGATATCTCAAAAACTTCCACTAGTAACCAATACTTTCGGTTGTTTATCTAATAGCTTAGGTCATACTGAGACTACCAGGAAAATTTGGGGAAAATTGATGGATTAGAATTTTCACTATAATTTGTTGATATTCTGCGGCCATACAAGTTATTTTCAGTTTTTGGCCGATATCTCAAAAACTTCCACTAGTAACCAATACTTTCGGTTGTTTATCTAATAGCTTAGGTCATACTGAGACTACCAGGAAAATTTGGGGAAAATTGATGGATTAGAATTTTCACTATAATTTTTTGATATTCTGCGGCCATACAAGTTATTGCCGTTGCCGTTTATTTTGCAACATGCAAAATATTTCTTAAATAAGATGATTATGTATATGTAGGTCCATCTATAGAACTTATAATAGGTCGATAAGGTAAATTTGGTTTGTGAACCTTGTATATTAATCAATATTTCCAGAATCATGCCATTCTTTTACCATTTTATTGATATGGGTTTGTGTAGGGGTTGTGTTATTTTTAGACACTTGTATATACGTAATACAATACGTTTACTAAACTATACATTTTTTCTAAATATTCCCTACGTGTAAGGTGGCAACTTTTGCGGCTCGTGTAACCATAATATGTATAAGGATTATTTCTCAAAAATGTTTTAGTTTATTTTACATACGATAAAATTTGATTTTCCGAGTGTGTTAATTGTTGTGAATTTTGATTACTTTTGTAATTTGTTAAAATATTTGCAAAACGATTTCGAATATTAATTTTGTCATTTTCATCTAAATTAAAAATTACGCTTTCAACATCCGAGATAATTTCATAACATGGTGAAAATTTACCAACAAAAATTATTGCCTAAGCTTAAAATAAATTTAACGTTATTTGGAAGATCAATATTAGACGCGTTAACTAACCATCTTTGATTCGTACTAATTACGAATTACAAATTACGTCTAATTTGGTTTTCTGTCTTACCTTTATTTTATTAAAATGGAAATTATATGTAGACTCTACCCGGTGTAAAAATTCTTCATAACAATTGCTGGGTAGTCGATTTCCTAAGTATTGTTGGTTCAAATTGTTTTTGGTTATCTTAATGAGTTTAATAGTTTCACAAATTTCTTCATTAATCACTCCAAATATAGTTTTTTTTAGTAAACGTCTAAAAACTTCATTATTATAATATTGAACGTGTTTTTTAGAATTCTTGTCTTCGGGTAAACTAACCCGAACTAAACTATCATGTCATTTCCGTACATTAAAAATTTATTCGAAAAAATTAAGCATTCATTCAAAAATTACAATTTCAAAGTTATTGAACGTCCGGCGATAAATTTAAACAGAAACATTTTGCCTAAACTAAAAGACCTTGTTCCTTTAAAGCATCAATCCAATGTTGTTTATCAAGTTTGTTGCGATTGTAACGCAACTTATGTTGGCCAAACCAAACAATTGATGGAAAAGTGGTTGTACCAACATAAAAATGTAAATAATCTTACAGAACATCTAAGAGATACTAATCATATAATTACGTTAGATAATATCAAAATTCTCAAAACAGAAATTTTTTTAGAAAAAGATCAATTTTACAAATGTTAAATATCAAACGTAGTACTACAAGTGATTGTGCTTATATTGGCAATACTTATAATTTTTTTAATATTCTAATTATTGTTGGTTTTTGCCTTATTTACATATTAAGTTTACATTTATTTGTACAACGTTTTTTCATAGAGTTCGCCTATGTAGTGCACTTCCAAAAAGTGATTTTTAAAATTATTTTTTGAAAGTGTCTGAGATAGCCGTTTTTAATGTAAACCTCGTTTTATATACCAGTTTCCTATATTATTTTGCTATACCAGTTTTTTGTTTTTATGAAAATATTTTTTTCGTTTTATATTGCTTTTGAAAATGACACCGAAAGAGTGTCGAAAGCTAAAGCAGAAATAAATTATTTTTGTAACATTGAGTTAAATATACCATTAAAAGATTAAAATATTAAAAGACATATTAACAATGTCATTAAGCGAGCTAAAACAAAATATTTTTCTGTGATTTTAAATCCATCATTACCCTCGATTTGGAAAAATACCAGATCTGTTAGTACATTTTCTGCAATAAAAAGCAAAGAAACTGACCAGTTCTGTTCAGACGATTTTAACAATTATTTTTCGTCTAATAGCGTTGACCTAGCACTGTCTGATACCGACATTATGAATGCTCTTATCTTATTAATTTTCTTGATGCTGAGGGAATCTTTAGCTTTAAGAATATTGATTTTGCTGAGTTTATGGATTCTTTTAACTCGATTAAAGTCAATGCAACTGGTATCGATGAAATACATATACAATTCCTGAAGTTGCTCTTGCACCGCATTGGCTGTCATATATTTTGTATGTATTTAATAGTCTAATAACGTTTTCCAATTGGCCATCTGAGTGGAAACATTAAATAATTGTACTTATTCCTAAAAAGAAGATGACGGCCAGCTTATCTTATTTTCGGCATATTAGCGTTTTACCGGCGTTGTCTAAGATATTTGAAAAAACACTCCAATCACAAATTTTGTTGTTTATCGAATCCAGCAAACTATTTTCGAAATTTCAATCAGCCTACAGCCTACAGTACTAGTACTACTACTTATCAATGATGATATCCTCCGCGTATTCGACAAAATTAGTCGTTCTATTTTGATTAAGAAGTTGTATTCTTGTTTTAAATTCACGGCGCCGGCTTGTCGCTTAATTTTATCTTATCTGCTGGATCGCTCTCATTCAGTTAGGATATACATTCTAGTGTTTCAGGTATTTGTGGTACAAACCGGGGTGTACCCCAAGGCTCAGTCCTAGGACCATTTATATTTATGATGTACATAAACGACCTGCCATCTGTAATTTCCAACAGTAAATATCATTTATTTGCTGATGATTTTCAAATCTACGGTCAATTCAGACTACGCTCAATTTAGATATTGAGGTGATAACACAGTGGTCAATAAATAATAAATTAAATATGAACAGTGCTAAAACGCAAAGCATCATTATATCTTCTACAAATCGTAATACGGACCATTTCCTTAAAATTTATGTTAATGGATTAGATGTTATGGTTGGTCCAATGCTGTTTGCAATTTGGGTTCAATTTTTGAAAAAACCATGTTTTGGTAGTATCATAATGCAGTACGTGCTTCCACATCATATATATGGTGACGTTGTATTGTAACCATGTATTTTCTTGTCAAATTAACAACCTCTTCCAATCGCCGCAATCACCTCTTGGTGTATGGTATTACCAGGTGGCTTACGAATCCCTCGTTTTTTGGCAGGGGAATCGTTTATGGAACGGGACATATGAAACTCGTTGAATTGCGTAATTAAAAATTATAAAATGCCAGTTATGATTCGTAAAAAGTATTTTCCATCCACTTAAATAATTTTATTTTTATTTTATATTTAGAGTTATTATCATATTTGTTGGTATTAATCTCAATGAAATAAGTATTCACAATACATAAAATTTCTTAATGTTTAAACCTGATGGAATAAGTTCGTAAGAAGTTGAAATATTTATTAAATGAATAAAATGAATAAATAATACCTGAATATCTGAGTCAGATAAACAACTTTGCAATTTAGAATAGAAGAATCTTGGAACTATCACAGAACAACCATTACCAAACAAGAAACACAATAACTTACAAATATCGACTGGAATCCTTTAATATTATGTATCGACGAAAATATTAATAAATTTTACGATGTTGTCTATTGCGAATTTAGCAGAATAGTTCAGCTAAAAAAATCAATCTCGCAAGAATTGTGTTTGATGTTCGCCTAATAGATTTAGGCCTAATAAAATTATTAGGCCTCTAAGATTGATTGATTAGAATGTACGGCCAAGACTAAGCGAGGATCCCGGATACGCCGGGCCTACCGTACACCCTTCTACAATTAACAAAATGGAGTGATAGTGGTTGTTTCCGGGTCGTAAGCATAGATCCAAGACTCATCGCCAGTTAAAATACGTTTCATGACATCCTGGTAGTCGGAAAACATTGTTTCACAGACGTCAACGCGACGCTGTTTTTCCAAAAAATTTAGTGATTTTGGAACCAATCGTGCTTTCACTTTTCTGAGGCCCAAATGATCTTTCAAAATAGTTTTCACTGATCCTTCCGATATTTCAACGATGCCAGTAAGGTATCTGACTGTTAATCGTCGATTCTCGAGCACCAATTCCTTGATTTCATTAGACGTGGTTCGTCGTCAACACGTTCTCGACCCTCTTTGAACAATTTGTACCAATCAAAAACACTTGCTCGCGACATACAATTATCACCGAAGACCTTTTGCAACATTCTAAATTTTTCGTCACCACAAAATTGATTCCGCACACAAAATTTAATGGAACTTCTTTGTTGAGTAATTTCACTCATTGTAAAAATCGCCGAATGCACTTTTTGCACTTCAGAAACACAAGCGTATACTAAACACTAATGATTATTTTGATGTGACATTTGGCACAGATGTCACTGATAGTCATAGCAACATAGAAAAAAAAAATATTTCGACGAATGGTTTTCCGCGCGAAATTTAAATTAAAAAGTCTTACTACAGTAGATACAGGATGTCCGCCGGGAAGGTATACTACTTTGTTTGCCGCCATTTGAATAATGAATTATTTGAATAATGACGGTGAATATTAGTATTGACAGTTCATACTTGACAGTCGTGAAGTAGACACGTGGCAAAAATATTCGATAAACCATCGTGTTTTAATCGTTAAAACATTTTATCAAAATCAATCATCGATTACTGTGACGATGAGAAAGTTACGTGCAATTTTTGGGAGAAACAACGTGGTAACAAAACGCACTATTTATCGTGTAGTGAATGATTTCGAAGAAAGAGGGTCTGTAAGTGATAGGCCCAAGCATGGGCCACAACGTACTGCAAGATCGGCTGAAAACATTACTGCTGTTCAAGAAAGTTTTCAAAACAATCCGTCAATCTCAATTCGACGCCGTGCTCAGGAGCTTGGTCTTCAAAGAACATGTTTGGCCACAATTTTGCACAAGGATTTGCATTTGTTTCCATTTAAGATTCAGTTGACACTAGAGCTTCTTCCACAAGACCATTTACGCCGCCGTACATATGCCAATAGGATGTTACAGCTCGCCCATGACAACCCTGATTTTCATGAAAAAATCATAATGAGTGACGAGGCACATTTTCATTTAAATGGATATGTGAATAAACAGAATAGTCGGTTCTGGGCAATAGAAAACCCTCACATTATTCATCAGTCATCTTTACATCCATTAAAAGTGACAGTCTGGTGTGCAATTTGGTCAGAAGGAATCATTGGACCTTACTTCTTTGAAAATGAAAACGGCGTAACGGTAACTGTGAATGAGGAGCGATATCGTGATATGATTGAAAACTTTTTAACGCCACAACTGCATACTTTGGGCTTGATTAACATGTGGTATCAATAAGACGGTGCCACATCGCATACAGCCAGGATTACAATGGAATTACTGCGAGAACTCTTTCCACAACAAGTTATGTCAAAAAATGGTGATGTTGATTGGCCTCCACGGTCGCCTGATTTGACTGCTCCGGACTTCTTTTTGAGGGGATATCTAAAAAGCAATGCAAACAAACCAGAAACGCTTGAGCAACTCAAGCAAAATATTCGTGATGAAATTAATGAAATACCGCGTGAAATGTGTGAGAATGTAATGAAAAATGTGCTCAAAAGGGCTCGCATTTGTGAGACTAACAGAGGCGGACATTTATCTGATATTGTATTCCATACATAATTGCCGACATTAAATAAAACATTTATCAATATAAGATCCATTCTCTTTCATTTAATCAAAAATCATAAACAAACAAAGTAGTATACCTTCCCGGCGGACACCCTGTATAATAGTAATAACGCTCAAAAGTAAAATAATTGAATCATAGTGCAACTAAAAGTTTCTTTAAACGAGATATGTGGTCAAATTTTCTCAGTCCATTAACATATCTAACGGTATTATTGAAAGTAACTTGCAGCATGTCACTTGAGGTAGAATCACATCTTAAAAAAGAAATTCGCAATACATATATAGTACATGGGGAATTACTAATGATCTAATCAACAAAATTCGAACATTTCTAGGGCAGATATTTTAATGCAGCTTCAAACCATACAAAGTAGAATTGATCTTACCACAAACATTAACAACTTGTGAATCCCAGGTGAACCTGTCCTTTATACAAATTCCCAGATTATTAACATGATTCGCAAATTTAATCTTCACACCATCAATAAAAATATTGGGTATCACTGGGAAACTTATTTTAGAAATCAGAATTGATTGCGTTTTAGCAATGTACAGTGAGATTCCATTAGACTTGGACCATTAATAAAAAGGGAAAACAGAGTTGGGCCAAGTATAGTTCCTTGAAATAAACCTACAGGTTTTCGCTCAGGAAGTGATTCTTTTCCATTTACAATGACTTTTTGATATCTATCTGTAAGGTAACTAAACATAAGTTTAAGTGCTCTATTGTCAAAATTAATGAAAAACACCAACTTCTGTAGTAACAAAACCTGGTTCGAATGCTAAGAACAAAAAGTCAAATGCTTTGGAGTAATCCAACAGTATTAGAACAACAAATGAGTTTTTTTAAGCAGGGTACTCGTTGTACTGTGGTTATTACGGAATCCGGTTTGAAATTTATTTAGATAACTACAATTAGCCAAATGTTAGTTGATTTGATCACGAAGAATGATCACGAATACTTTAGAATAAAATGGAAACTAAACTAAGTGGTCTAAGATTATCCAAAGAATCGGTACCTTTCTTTTTTACAATCGGAATCACAGTGTTCATTTTCCAGATTTCAGGAAATTCAGAACGCATGATACAATTGTTAATCAGGTATGCCAAAGTTGATTTAAGTTTATTTTATCGTGACCGGATGAATTTGATTTAATAAGATGCACGACTTTGGAAACATCTAATTCGCTTATGCCGCAAAAGGAGAAATAAGAATGCATGCCTGTGCGCTCCATCCCCTGCAATGGAATAACTACCGATGAGTGGGGTACATTGTAAACATAAGTGTTGATAATTGAGGGGTCAAACTCAGCAGAAACACTAGGCCTACTAGTCCCCAATCCAATATGGTTATAATAAATATTTTTGTTTTGTTTTATCCTTATCAAGCTAGTTACCCTGTTGCGTTCTCTACGATATAATTTTAGGTTCCTCACGCATCGCATGTTCTTTTGTACTTTGCATACGCATGATCCCTCGCAAGCATACTTTTAGCAATATTACAATTAAATCATGGAGCAGCCGATTGGCAATTAACTATTTTTTAAGTTGGCCCACAATTGTCATGAATATAATACAGCCAATCATAAAAGAATTTGAAGAGGGAATTAACATTATCAGACGCTTGCAGAAAACTCTAGTTAATGCCGGAAAAGTAATTCATTATCTTTTCAGAATCATACTGACTATAGTCATGGATAAGCTTGTATAGTCCAGTTTAACACGCTTTGATCTGACTTTATATGAAATGGCCAGAAAATAAAGGACTAGACGCCAATACCCTAAAGTAATCTAACTCTGATGATTAATCTGAGAACGGGACTGAAACTATAAATGGTTGGCGTTTAAAAGATTATAAAATTTATGGGTCTTATCAAGCATATACAGTTTATATCGCAAACAATTATAAATGATTATAATTTAAAATATGTGAGGATAGGAATTCCTGAAAATGATCTAATTCGGATTGCACGGAGGCTGATAGATAGCAAACTACAATCAGTACAGTCATAGATGGTAATATCATTTCTGCCATCAAAACTTCAGTTTTACCATAAATAGACGAATGAATATCCTCAACAAGTTTAACGCATTTTTTATAATAAATGCAAACACCTCCATCCCTTTTATGTCTTCTGTCAACTCTCAGGATGCCCATTCAGCAAAACAGGTTCGGTATTAATCTTGTTTGTAAGCCATGTTTCCACAACACAAAGTACATCGCGATCTTTGGAGTCGATAAATATTCTAAGTTTATCGATATCGCAAAACAGACCAAGGGCATTAATAAATCCAAAACTAACACATGTGCTATCCCTGATTAACAATCGTAATATTCTTATTTAAAAATAAACATTCCTGAAGTACCAAAAGTATTTAAACTATAAAAGTTTAAAGGTATTTAAACTATACTGATTCCAAAACAATTTTGGCAATTGATCCGAAGAAAAGGAACTCGGTAAATGAAATCTTGAAATTTAATAATATTCCATCTTTCCGCCATTTCTTAAAGAATAACGATGACATTTGATCAGGAATTATAAAGTAAGTTTTGGACAAAATTCTAGAATCTGTTCTTGCTGGACTAAACTTGACTATTTCATAACCAATCCGTTTGAAAATTTAAAATTTTTATTTATTTATTTTCAGTTTTTGGCCAATATATCAGAAACTTCCACTTGTAACCAATACGTTCGGTTGTTTTTCTAATATATTAGGTCATTCATATTGAGACTACAGGGAAAATTTGGAGAAAATTTCTGAATTAGACTTTTCACTATACTTTTTTGATTTTCTTTGAAGTTGTACAACACAGAATTGTTTGAACCCCACTATCGTAAAATAAAGCTTGCTTTCGATAATGTAGCATACAAATCAGTGTACGTTAGGGTACAGTATCAGGGTACGTTTTTTTGCTATTTCGGAGGATAAATGACTGTCATTCGATATATTTTGTAAATACCTCCTGATGGTTAGATATAATGAACATGTTAGTCCAAATGTGACTGTATTGTGTTTTTAATATCAGCGACAAATGCAATTTTACCTTTACGGAGAGTAACGAGGTCCCTCGTTTAGGGAAATGTTTGAGGCTTCTGTGCACAATAACGACTCCATATCACGCCTGCATAAATTCCAGTTGCTTAAAGGTTTTCTTAGAAGAAGTGTTGCACGACTCATAAATTATTTTTTACTTACCGATGCAAACTTTGACGAAGCATGTGATAAGTCTACTCTGTATACAATAAAAAACGAACCAAAGTCAATAAAGTAATACAATAATTTTTAGATCAGTCATCCATCCATCACCCTTCAGCCACAGCATTGAGAAACCTCACCGAAACCTCAGATGAATTACTACGAGGACTGTAGGCTTTATAATCTGATTGCGAATCTCACGATCCTTGGATTCAACATTTACTGCTTAACAAGATTCAGAATCAATCAAGGCAGTAGTGGTCGTTACATTCGGTTGGCATAGATGTGTCGAGTGTGGAAAATATCTTTAGGTGTCTTCATCAAAGAACAAACCAGCAACTAAAATGTCACACGTAGTAACCACCAAGATCGAGTGCTTGGTTTGTAACAAACCACATCCAATTTACAACTGTTTTTAATTTCTAAGATGCAACATATACATTGGAAAATCATTTATCATTAAACATGGTTTATGCACTAACTGCACTAACACTAACACAAGTAATAAATGTAAAGAGAAACGCCACATGATTTTGCATTTTGTTACTAACAATGTTGAACAATTACAACTTAATGCAATTACTACTAGTAACAACTCTGACTCAACAAACTTCACTCAACCAGTCGAAGTCCGTAATTTTACCACTTCAAAGGTAGTAATGCGAGACAGCAAGCAACCAATATTGCCCATTGTAGTTATGGTGACCACGGACCTGCACGGAAATATTCATAATATTCTGGAATTATTTAGATTTTGGTTCTGAATCAACATTCATAACGGATTCGCTCACAAGGAAATTGGTACTGAAGCGTAAGCAGGCGTATGTCTCAGTTACTGGTCTAGCTTCAGTTGCAGCAGGCATTACCAAGAGACATTATTGCCTTGCCGATCCCAAGTTTCAAGAACCAAACCCAATTGATATGTTAATAGGAACCAACGTTTTTACGATATAGTACACCGAAGGCGTACCATGCTGGAAGCCAATTTATATCTGCTGTACCGTTTATTTGGTTGGGTAGTTGCTGGTCACTCCAATCAGAGAAGTTTTACATCTATACAATTGTACAGCTATACAATTCAGATGGCTGATGATGTTAGTCAACTTTTACGGAGATTTTGGAAAATGGAGGAGGTAGCCGTTAACATTTTTATTACAGATGAAAGGTGTCAACTATACAATAATACAGCTCTCTTCCATTTTCTGACGGTCACTACGTAGTAGAACTGCCTCTAAAGATAATGTCGCGCAATAAGGCAGTAATTTAAAGGCAGCAACAGCACGAATGATTGCAATGGAACGTAAATTTCAGAGGGATGTACAATTCAAGGGACAATACATTAAGTTTATGTGGGAATACGAGGCACTTGCGTCACATGACCCTTATACCAAACCACGGAGCCTTAAATGCAAGGATTATTATTTACCACAACATGCTTTTTATAAAGTGAGCTCTGGATCCAAACAACTTAGAGTGTATTTGATGGCTCATGTAAATCGAGCTTAGGTATATTATTAAATGACGTATTATTGACAGGACCGACCATTCAAGATAATCTGTTAACTTTGAAAGTCCAGCTAGTGAGAGAACGGTCACATACACTGAAAAAAAAAATCGTATGTCATATTGAATAACGCATTTCGTTGAATTTTGAATAAATGGTTTTATTCAAATTATTCTAAATTTTGTTTATTAAATGAAAATTCAATCAATTTGAATATTATACGGGTATAGGGGTTGACGTGCTCACCATATCTGGCCGTAAGATCATTACACCAATTGAACAGCTGACAGCAGTGAGTTATCCCCAAAATAGCCCATACCATCAGAAACGATTTCTACGTAGAATACTTGTTATCAGATTGTGACACAGTTATAGATGCAATTATGTCCTATCAAAATTTAAGAAAAGCCGTATCGCACGCTGGCTTTTCATTACGATAATAGAGCTCAAACTATCCTGAGCTATTAAGGAACAAACCTGCAAGAGATTCCTCATCATTTGATGATTCTGACTTGTATGTCAATATATTTGGAATTTACTGGCTTACCAAAGATGACGCATTTACCTTCAGTGTGCCAGAATTTCATGCTGAACCGTCAACAAAACGCAGATTATTATCTGAACGTGGCAAAATATTTAATCCACTTGAGGTAGATGTGTCCAGCCTCACCCCATCCTTTTTGGTTAACCAAATTAAACTTGGTGTACAGCAAGAAATGAACTAAGATGTTTTCCAGGCATATAGGCATTTCTCAATTTCTTTAAGTGCAGCACTCGTCTAAAAAGGTATATTCAGCGGTAATATATGCGCGATCAAGCACTACCAACGGTGACAGCTCTATACAATTAATTGCTGCTAAAACGAAGGTTTCAACGTTAAAGCAATTGTCGATTCCTCGTCTAGAGCTATGTGGCGCGCTACTACTAACAAAACTTTAAACCAAGATTGCAAATAACTTTGAACCATATACAAATTCAGTTTATGGCTGGACCGCTTCCAACGTGGTTTTAGCATGACTCTCCGAGTATCCGAGAAAATGGAACTATTTCGTTGGCAACAGATCAAGTTACATCCTAGATAAATTACCAATTGGCCATTGGAAACACATATAGACTAAACTAATCCCAGCTGATTGTGCAAGTCGAAGTTTGATACCGAAAGAGCTATTAAACCACAAAATATGGTGGAATATGGTTCAAAATTCCTTCAAAGGCCAATATCTTTTTGGCCGAACTACGAAAATGCTACGGTTGAATCTACTACTAGTATGAAAGAAGGAAAACAGTGTTGGTTTAAAAAAATACTATTCCTCCCGTCAACGAAGGTTTGTCAATAAAATTATCATCATTTTACTTGATGATAAGAGTATTCACGGTAAACGGCAAATATCATACACCACACCCATCAACAGATGAAAACAAGCGAAACTCGGATACTTAAATAGGTGCAACAAGAAATGTTTGCGGAAGAAATATACTAACTTCAATACAGCAAATGTATTAAAAGGATCAGTAAATGACTATCTCTTCACTCAATTGTCGATGGACTTGGTTTATTACGGGTCAGTCAACAAACATCTAATAATTATTCCAAAACAACATCAATTGATAGAGAAGCTTGTGCAGTATCTCCATTTAAAGTATCTACACCCATCACCCATTTATCCATCAACATTATTATTCATATCGACAAGATATTGGATAATCGGAGCAAAAACTGTTATAAATAAATTCCAGTAGTATGCATTGCATTCGAAGACGTTCAAGATTAGCTTTACAGATAATGGAGAACTTACCTACATCAAGGGTCACGCTTACACGTTCTTTCGCCATAGTTGGAGATGACTACCAAGACGCTTCATCTGGAATTGGTCACTTAATGCCATATACAGCAACAATTCAATTAATTTTATCGGGGCTTGAAGGAAAATTGGCGAGTACTTTACGATTATTGCTACCAAATCACTCAATGCACAGGTATCTGCTTATATTGGAACTCATACACCACCCTCCATCTGCTCCACATTTTGGTGCCATATGGGAAGCGGGCGTAAAATCAATAAAAACTCATCTTCGTCGGGTATTAGGTGAATCAGCACCGACGTTTGAGGAATTGCAAATCCTTCTCATCCAGATAGAAGCAATTGTTAATTCAAACCATTAACCCCAGTTAGTAACGATCCGGTCGATTTGAGAATCAAGAAATTATGTGATAAATGGGAACTTATTCAAAATATGTCGAGAGGCTTTTGGAAAAGATGGCATTTAGAGTATCTCACTATGCTACGAAAATGATCTGAATGACACCATAAGCAGCACGACGTCAAGGAAGGTGAGCTCGTTTTAATCAAAGACGACAATTCATCATCATTAATCTGGGCGAGAGGCCGAGTTATTAAAGTTCATCCTGTCCAAGATGGCAGCGTTCGAGTCGTCACTTTGAAAACCCACAGTGGAGAATTAAAACGGCCAGTAACAAAATTGGACAAACTAAATATCGATTAGTTATAAGCAACGTTAACCGGGGAGAATGTTGCCGCGCAACACAAGCAACGAGATACACAAATCGTAGAACATCAACGAAAACCAACTCGGCACTGCGCTTATGACATTCACAATTAATAAAATTTATTTCCACTCTTTTTCGAAAACCGTATAAGCGACAACATCAATTTAAAATAAATATTTTATATAAATACAATTTGGTAAAAATTTGGACAATTAATTAATTTCTCATCGTTTTGGATGTTATTTGGGTTTGTGCTCCACTTGGAATCATTACGAGCCGGTCTTAAACAATGCATTCGATAATCTTAGTATTTTTCGCAGGATAATCTCGCTCGTCCCAGTAGATGTTTGCAACATAAAATTTCATCTACATACTCGATCTTGATAGTGATTTTTTTATTTATGTCCAATAAAATTGTATTAAATAATACTTTATATTTAAATTTCAGTACAGCAACGGATATCCAAATGTGTTACGAGGACATTGATATACACGCTCCAAATTATCTAAAAATTGTTTAAATCATGAAACTACTGTTAGAAAAATTGTTTTTGCTTGCATCCCAGAATTATAACCAAATGCTGTAAGAGCTTAACGTTAAATGGTAGTGTATCATTAGTAGAATCAATCAATTAAATGAAAAATATTTCGATCCAATTTTAAATATTAACCGTGGTTTGGCAAAAATTTGATCTCAGTATATTTTGAACCAAAATATCGAGTCTATACGACTGTGGAATGGTCGAGATGTTAATTTTGTTTGAAAACTATTTTTCAAACTAAAATTTTTAAATCGACTTAGTTAAGTTATTACGGAAACAATAAATATATTCTCACATATAAATCTATGCAGAAATACAATACAGTTATTATAGTAACCCTCTCTAAATATTTCTAGAATTTGGTTGATGTTCGAGTTTCCCCTTATAAAAATGTAATGTAGTTCTACCGTTTTTATACATATACGATAGGGCGGAGCTTCAAGGGAATTAGATATACTTACAGACAGTAATTTATGCGTGTAAGTAGTATTGTAAGCCAACAGCTTACCTTAAAAATTGATTGTTTAAAATTTACGTATTATCTGTTTGCTCCAATTGGCGTTTTTCAATGAATTTTAAATTTCGGATACGTTGGCGTGATCTATTCAAATAATGATCATGGCTCACGATAAAGCAGAATAATTTAAAATTATGTTCACCCGTGTACAAGAAGTGGTCGTCTTTACCTTCAGAATGTGATCCACCAACTAAAATACATTTTCAGTTTTTAATTATTATATTGTTCAAAATATCGCATTTAAAATTCTTAGTTGTTGACTCATACAGTCAACACCACATTGACCACTTAAATTTCCTCCAAGGCGTAAGATTACAATTTAAACATTATTAAGGTTTCCAAACCACAAACGATTAACAACTTCAGATTGATTAGTATACCGCCGTGTTGGCCGAGAATGTTTATGCATATTGATACAGTGCTGTGCGTCCAGCTGTGTATTTCCAAGTTATCTACATGTTGGTGTCGAAAGTAGCGTAGACAATGTAAATTATTGATTATTTGTTGTTGTTCCCATTGTTTTTCAATACCAGGTCGTTATCTGATAGTTTTCCAGTTTAAATTGGGACTTACTTATATTTTGTCAGTTAAAATTCCATTTTTATAAAACAAATAGGTGAGACTGACATAGCTTGGTTAATCGATCGATGGCTTCGATATTGGTAAACCCATAAACGATTTCATTTTCATTCGGGGAATAAAATTAAATTATTTTCAGGCTTAATAAAATAAAACAGTTGGCATTTCTTTAGCGTACACTGGTAGCTCCCGTAACTTTTATACCAGGCGTTTACACGATCCTATCACATTTGCGGATTTGTAACGGGCACGCCATCTTTTATGTCGGTATGTAAACATTGAATAACTTTGGAAAAAAACAACCGACTTCTATATATGAGGTGTTTTTATTCATTTTGGTCCTTTGCAATTGATTTGGACTAGTTTTTGAATACAACATCAATTAAGTGGCCACCTTTATCGGTCAAAGTAAAAATGTCGCCATTTCGAGCATCTCTAGCATGCTTGCTTTGAGCTCGTCAATGGTCTGACGCTTGCTGGCGTACACTTTGATTTTAAAATAACCCCACAAAAAAAGTCCGGAGGGGACTAATTTGAAGATCTGAGTTTTCGTTGCAGAAACTGAATTATTTGATTTGCAGTGTAACATGTCGCACCGTCTTGTTAAAACTAGTAACCCTCAAGACCGATTTCACGCATTTGCAGGCAGATTTCCATTGGCTGCTCCATTTTCACTGAATGATGGTTTTTGCGCAAACGCCGGCCCAAACAGTCACTTTTTGGTCATGCACTGGCGCTTCATGGATCTCGTGTGGATTTTCCGTTCCTCAAATGCGGCAATTAACGCCGCCAGAGAGTGTAATATGGGCCTCGTCGGTCATCAAAATTTGCATCCAAAAATCAGGTTCAGCGTCAACCATTCGAGCGACTGCTTGGCCGTATTCCAAACTACGCGGATGGTCGGTCGGCAATATTCTTTATGTTAATTGCACTTTACACGGAAACAAATGCAAGTCATGCGCTGAGCGCAGCGACGATACGACACTTTTGGGTTCTGGGCAACACTCTCTCTGACCGCTTCAATCAGTTAATTGAAACGTCTTGATCGTTGATGAATGGCATGATGACGATCTCTCACTGACGGAGAGACACAGACGGTGCCTGTTGGCCACGAAATTTTCGACGATATACACGTTGAGTTAATACAACTTAACGACTATTTTCAATGTACAGCGTCACTATTTCGGCGCGTTGTTTCGGTGTGCAGCGATTCATGGTTAAAAGTGTACATTAGAATTTACGTTTTAAAAACATGTCTAATCAAATCAATCGGTTGACAAATGTCACAGTTATTCAATGTTTACATAGCGACATAAAATATGGCGCACCCTGTACTATCGATTCTATATTAGCGATGATGTAATCCTTCTAAGGGAGAATTTTTTAAGATTTTTTCTGCATCCAGCGAGCTTTAGAGAAATTAATTATTTGCATTCTGGTTCGAATCGAGTTAGTTTTATAAAGAAGTCAAATAAAATGTTGGTTCGCAATGTAATTTCCAGAGCTTAATCGATTATCATAACATTATACGAGGTTAAATTCGACTATGGTCTAAAAAAAATCGCATTCCCAAATTTGCCGACTGTCATAAACATTTTCGAAATTTCATTTCTGGTTTTAACGTCCTTTTCTTCAGCAACATTTATATTGTAAATAAGTTTTTTGATAGATTTTACTGCATTTGGTTAAAAAAAAAGTGCCATACAGATAATGTGGTTTTTCCAGATTAAAATTGTCTGATAACTGAGATTACTCTTGTCTCGATCAAGAAAACAAGTGGGGATTTTTTAATGTAAGCGATATCTATTTTGTTTAGGTTAGTTCAGGAATACATTCGTCCGAGACATTCTCTTTCCCCCGGCATGCCAGTATACCTTACTCGGAAGCCCTTGGAGCTGGCTAGGATTGGACCAATTATTCATTAATCCGAATTTAAAATTATTACAGAAACAACTATTATAATAAATAATGTAAACCGCCAAATATCGACCCTCGGCTTTCATACACGAACACGATTTAGAAACTAGAACATCAAAACTCTACCAGAAGCAGAAAGACTAGAGCAATTAGAGAAAGAAATAAAAAGTTACAAAATCAAAATTTTTGGCCTCAGTGAAGTGAGATGGAAAAATAAAAATGGCTAAAGCAAAGATGGCACTAGTGGAATAAAAACCAGTTCATAGTATAACAATCGTAGACGTAACCAGATTCCATTCAAAATTACGAAACACGACCACCAGTGATATGCATAAAATAAAAGACGCAGATGAAACAACTAAGGATGGGTTCTATGAACAACTACAAGCCACAACAACAAGAATTCACATATAATGATCATGATAATACAACTCACTGCAAAAACTGGAACAGATAACACAGACCTGACTACGAATATGGGTAAACAAGCATTAGGCTCTCTGCGTAATAATAATAAAGATTGTTTCATCGACTTCTTACACATGAAAATACATATGGCCATCACCTGATGGCAGAACAATGCGCCAACTGCATCACCAACAAACCCAAAAAATGCGCGTGTACTTAAAAAAATCAATGCTTGCGACGAGCAACTAGAAAATTAACAAAACAATTGATCTTGTTTTGCGTTATAATTTCGGTTTTGGTCCGATATTTTGATTTAGGTTCTGCTAGCTTTAAATTAGATCACCTGAAGTTTGGCCCAGAAGGAGTGAAGCCCAAATTTTTTTAATGAGTCATTTGATTAGGTCATCATGAGTCTAAAATTATTTGTATGTCAATAGATCAAGTTTTGCGTTATAAATTCGGGTTTGGTGTGGTGATTTTATTAAATCGAGAAAATTCACCAATATCCTAACAATAAGGGACGCTTCTAATCAAATTTTAACAACAGATGAAGCACAACTGAAGTATATGCAAGAAAATAATATTTCGGAGACAACACCACCAATGATACACAAATTCGAATTAACAACTGGAAAGTTTTGCGTTATGATTACGGTTTAGGGGTGCGGTGATTTTGTTAAAATCAATTCTATACCGAATATGAAATTAAATCTAAACCGATCGCATTAGATTTGATGCATTTTACAGTTTAAGTATGCTTTATAGCGTCAACTTCACATGGCCAATTCCACATGGCTTTCTGAGGCAATTTCAAATGCTATTTCAGTACGTACATAAGCCTTTCTTATAGAACCGGTTACTTAGTTCCATACCCTAAAACGCATTTATTTAAAAGTATACTAAAAAGTATAAAATGATTTTCCAAGCAGCTTTTTGTTTAAATAAAATGCAATTCACTAATGAATTATTTGATTTGTGTCAATTTTTAGGACATGAATTGCACTTTTGAGGACTAAAAATAAAATCCCAAACGACTAGCATTTAGACACGAATTGGTAGCTATACCACATAGTTTTAGATTTTATTGTTTAAGATTAAAAATGATGTGGTCAAATCGTTCGACGTTTTTAATATCTATCGGAAGGGATAATTGATGAGTTAGAAGAAGTTTTCATATTTCAGAAAATTTGATCTGAATCAGTTATAATTTTGCGAAGCTACTATATGCTGCTATGAAAACATAATGTGGTTTCCTCATTTAATATTATTGTTAAGGATTGTTTACCCCCCCACAAAATTGTATTTAATAGGATAAGGAAACTAAACCTTTTTCGTTTATAAATAATTTAAATCTAAAATCCCACCTCCGGATTAGTCCATAAATTAATTTTATTTGTACGAAAAATATATTAGTTAAAGATATTTTGTTCTAACTGCACATTGACTAATTCGCAAATTTGCACCTAGCAATATTTCGAAATTAATTTCTTAATTTGTATTGCTTTTGGTGAATAGGAAGTACAAATTACATTGTATGGCTCAGCAAATATTTAAAAGTGTAGTAAATACCAAAAAATTCATTTTAAACGCAGATCTGACTGCAACAAGATTTCGATGTAAATGCTCGCGCAAATGTTGTCTATTTTTATTTTCTATTGTTATTTAACAACAATCGAAATTTACACAAGACAACTTTCATTTACACAAGCAAATTTACGAGAATATTCACTAGCAATTTGTTGGATTCCAATTAAATGATGCGATTCTTTAAACCTATGTCCGATAAAAATTGCTGGCAGTTTTCAATGTTAAATATTTTAGCTCAACATACGACTGAAGCTCAACTGAATTTTTAGGTGAACTGCTTAATTTGGGATCCACAATTTTCGGCATAATCGATATTGGAACGATTATGATTTACTGATAATGTGTTGCATCAGTTTATCACGAATTTTAGCATAAAATAATGAGTGAGATTTTTTACATAGATTTTTACATTTTAAATTTTTTATATAACAATCGTAATAGGGAATGGATCAGGGCATGAATTCGCCGTCTAGAATCAGAGAATACGAAGGAAATAAAATACCCCCTACAGACCAACAAGTCAACATGCAATGAGCACACAATACCAACAAGGACATTGCTGCAACGAAAAGGTATATACACGTATGGGCACACTCAAGAACCAAGATGGGTTAAGAAGGGAGGACACCGCCTAATTGCAAAATGAGTCTCAATTCAATAGCTGATATCAGGGATGGTCGAGATAGATTACCCAATGTAATCTACGCGGTTGTTGACACGTGATCAATTACGTAGATTACATAAAGTTTTTTTGGTTTCGATAACCAAGGAAATGACACTGAATACGTAATTTTCTCATTAAACTCGGAGATGTTCTTAAATCGCCCCAATTCAACATTATAAAGAAAATTGTGCACTATTAAATTTGTCGTTTCTGTTGTTCAAAGTCAAAACATATTATCTGCTGTATTGGACTCGCCACCAACGTATATTAGAATAATTTATTTTGTCAATATTGATTTCCTCATTTATTTGGTTCTTACATCGTTATAGTGTGAAGTTGTTTCGAATAGTTCTAGCGAATGAATAACTTAGGCACCAAAATAAAGAATGATTTTAAAATGTTCGTAATATCTTTCTACCTGAAGTAGGCTTTTTAAATATTTTCAGTCATTGCTATTTTTGACGCTCCGATACTTCCATTAAACTGTGCTCTGTTGAACTCTCATTGAATGGGATAATATTTGGCAGATCTCAGGCGATTTTCCCAAATATTTTGAGAAATATATTGGTGACTAGTTCTATCCAATGCATTCCATGTACAAATCGCGTGCTATAATTCCAGTAAGTGTAAGATGTTTTCATCAACAGAATACGGTCTGTCAATACTACTATGACCCCCTATAGGAGTGCAAAACTCATGGATCGACCCGTATTCCATGACGGTACAGGCTGGCATGGGGTTATGCAATGGACAGATGGTGATAAAATCGCACCTATATCTGTACGTTTTCGATTGCAGCAGGCCACTGCGTAAGATAAGGACGTGAAAAGCGAATTGCGAAAGAATTGGGAGAGCTTCGGCCCCAGAACAGATGGCAAATATTAAATAACGGAAATAAAACCCCACTTATTTGAGACTTGACTTTAAACGTCACTGTTCAGTACCATGGCTATCAACAAAATAACTAATTAGAAAAGTAATATAAATTTTAACGAGAATCGAATGGAAATGTTTTGAAATATATTCGTATTCATAAAATATTTATTTGCTTATTTTTCCATTATCTGAGATTTTAATGTTTAAATCATTGTAACAATTGTCAATTGACTCTAAATATGCACATAACCGTCCGATTTGATTTTGCAACTCAATGCTCAAATCTATAGATGATTGAAGGCGTTTTTGGGGACTATTACTTGGGGATTATTTCTCCACATTGCTGTTAGCGATTTCTGAGCGACGAAAAAGTTCACTAATAAGATGAATACTTACAGATTCATGTATCGACATTTAAATAGTACTGAGAATTGAGTCATGTTGTATATTACCAAACTCAAGAGGTATATGGTAATCCGCACAATGTTAACTACCAATTAAATACTCATTGAGTATACAAATCAGATTTTAGAACCATCACAATTGAATTTATCATTATAGTGAGTACATGCTCCACCCCGCAATATCTTGCATGGTTAGTAGGACGAGTGTGAGTAATGTACCTGAATCGCATTTAATTAGCTCTCCATATTTAATCCAATTTGATAAAATTTATTTTTTTCTGCGAATGTTTTGAAATTTAACTGTCAGTTCAGTGAACAAAATATTTATAAGTCAATTGAACTATATGTTTTTTGGTTTGGCCAAATATCAGTAGTTGTGAGCAACAGATATAGGGATCAATTTGTTATATTATTTTTAGAAAACTTTAGAATTTAGTCTGAAATTAAGATGCCTGATACCAATTTTCTCGACTAAATTACTAGCCAAAATAATTTAATTTCAAATTGTACCTCTAAAATTTTATTCTAACTTGCAAATTACATTTGTGGGGTATCAATTGTCGAAGTTTTTCATTATTCATGGTTGAAAAGCAACAATCTAGAATGCAATGCAGAATTACATATTAGGCACAGTATACGTTTAATATTAACACAGTAAGAACTATCAATCACTTGTAGAAACTAACGGCTATTTAGTTTAGTCAGAAATTCAGTCGAAAAATACGACCGAAATCATTCAACCACTACCAGCGTGAATTACAAGTAGTTGTCGACGTTATCTACAACCAGTTAATGTTGCCAATTATGACGCGTAAACGCCCATCTCTGGCTGATATCCTGAAGGGTATACATTGTGAGAAAGCTCGCCCCGCTAGGTTTGAGGATGTATATGATTGCAAAACAAATTCAAAAAATGAAAAATATTACAGGAATACTCACGAAATAAAGTACATCCGACGAAAGATGGCAAATGTTGGAAGATAGAACTCTGGGAGCTAAACCAAAATCTAAGCAAAATTAGAAATGTCCAGTACACCAAAAATATTGTTATGGAATGCTAATGGTCTACTAAGGCATCAATAAGAAGTACAAGCAGTACCCGATCTAGGAACATAAAAGTGCTATTTTTCCATTATTTTTTGTGCGCTTTTACCACGAGATTTAATTATAAATTTCAATAAAAGGTGATATCTTTTATGTTTAATAAAAAAAAAATTTAAATTGTTACATAAAGAAAAGGATATTCTCACTTTTTATTTAATTTTAAAATTAAAAAAAACATAAAAGTGTGATTTATCTCAGAAACTTACTTTAATATGCATTCCCACATTAATTTTAGAGGCTACCTCAGGCTATTGTTGAGGCTGCCCAGAGGAGCAAATGCAGTTATCATAAAAGAAAATATGCAACAAATACAAGCAACAATTGAAAATATATTAAATACTAAAAACTATCCTATTGTAGTGGTAGGTTTATGCTTTTCACCAAGATTTTCTGTCAAAAAACCCAATACTCGAAGTTCTTCAAGCGATTGGGCAAACGGTTTATAATAGTTGGTGACTTCAATACAAATAATACTCATTGAAATATATCCAACAATAAACCTGATAGTACCATTGTCAAATGATGATCAACTAACTGGACAGGGACGTAGAAACACTTTTATATTTTATTGACTACGAGAGATGAGACTTGGGCAATCCCCAACTGAAAAGTAAACCTAATCAAGAACAATATCAAATCGAATAAAGAATCAGGTTTCAATTTAATAATCGGAGAAGTCATAAAGAAACTTCCCAGAAAGGCTATATCTAAAAATAGTTCATATCATAAATGCGACATTCAGGTTGAAATACGTTTACCCAAAATATGAAAAATGGCTGAAGTAATTATGATTCCCAAATCAAGGAAACCTTCTCACTTAGTAGCATCATATAGACCCTTTTCCTTCCAAAAAGACGTAAACCGATACTCGATTGAAATAACGTAATTTCGAATCATCAGCCGAGATGGGTATTTACGCGTCACCACCTACTACATATTTTGAACTTGTTTTCGGAGGAATTCGTTAATGTAAATTATTATTACTATACAATATACAGTAAAACCTGTCTAAGTAGAACACGAGAAAACGAGATTCTTGGCCATCTTTCGGAGGTGGTCAACATTGGAAAAATAATGGAAAAACACACGTAAAATTAACATCAACAATATCTTGGATGTGTAACAACCTACTTGCTAATCTATGACCAGTTGTACTCTGTAAATTTCTGTATCCTAACTAAATCTCGACAATGTTTATTGGATTCTACGAGTTTTATAACAATATAAATAAAGAACTATGAAAAACATCATTTTAAAAGTCCACCAGGTAGTGCAATTTAAACTGCTGCGCGCCCCTGGTGCTATTATTGAGCAAGTTTTAAGAAAAACATTAAAACTGCGCCAATCAACACTCGATTTTACTTGAGGAATGTATAACTACAATTTTCGGTTTTCTAGTCTGGACAAAGCTGGCGTCTCTAAAATTGATTATTGTTTTGAATTTTCCGAAGTTTTAGTTTGACGTTAAATCTAACAACTGCTTTTAAAATAATGAAGAAAATATTTTAAGAATTTCTGTTAGCTTAGAGATTACAGAAAAAAGTAAGCATTTTGTGATCTGTCTATGTAATCCTACTGTGCTAGGAGCTAAAACAATTAACCTCTTAAACATAAAGCTTTAACATATCTTTTAGAATGCCTGTTTAATCCGACAACAACAATTTTAATAGATAGTTAATCAATTTCGTGGATGTTTAGACTAAATTACTAGTCTTCGCGTCCAATTCAATAGACCCAATGTTGAAAGTAAATATCTCCTTAAAACGGATGGTTGATATTGAAAATTTTCACTATTTTGTATATAGGCACTACTGTATGTTGTGCACTATTTCCACAGTTAAACACTACATTCTTTATAAATTAGGCGCTTTATGGTGCTATGGTGTTCAAAAAATGTCGAACCGATTTTTTAGACAGATGGGATTAAACTAATCGAGGCCACTTAACCGTTAGGAATAACTGGACTTATCATTTAATCCAATAAAAAACAAATTCTTTGCTATACCACAAGATTCCATAATTAGAGTTTCATTTCACATGGGACCTTTACAAAATTTTACACTTGGCTCAAAAAATTAAGCTACGTTATCATAAAACGGATTAAATATCTAAGTCTTTGAATTAGAGCAGCTAAATGCTCTGATTTCTAGAAACGCCATGATTGCGTTATTCTAATTTTTTCTTCTACAAAAGTTGCCTCAGTATCGAATTACGATTCTTGAATTTTCTCAAAAGTAATAAAATTGCTCAAAAGTATCGAAGTATTTTTCATATAGCCAAAGTGTCGAAGAAAGTACTATAGTATCGAAAATGTCATCACTGATATTTTATTATTAGTATCTATTCCATATTTGTAGATATAGATGTCTCTAGTTAATTAAGAGATTTAAAATTGATTTCATATTTTTAATTTAAGAAATGCTCGTAAAAGATAAAATTAGTTTTAACTAATTATTAATCCAAATTCCGCGTATTCTAATAGTCCGCAATTTACTTGATAATCTTGAATATAATTGAATGAGGTCAGCATAGGAGACGGTCCATATACATACTAACAAATATTTTATTTGATTTAGTATCAAAATATAAAGTTATTTGGTCGCTAGGATAATTAGATAGTTCCCTAACAGTCTAGACAGCAACTTTATCAGTCGGCTTTCAAGAAGTAATGACAGAATTGAGTTTCTAATATCATTTCCTTGGTTGTCGACGTCAGCGAGGCAAAAAACCGCTGTGTAGTGTACGTAATACAGTGCGTGTCGACGAATACGTACATTACTTTGTGTATAATCTACCTCGCAAAACCCTGATCATCAGTTTCAAACTCAAATATTGATCAGATACATACAACAACGCTAGCGTTTATACAATAAAAGCAACTCTTTCGTTTTTCACGTCCTACCCAACACAATAGCGAAATCGGAACGTAAGGCATACAGCCTCCATTGGCGTACCTTTAGAATACGAATTTGTAAATATTCCATATCTTCTTCTATATAAATTTGCCGCATGTATGAAGGATCATCACTTGAGAACGGCTCGACCAATTTTGCTGATTTTTTGTTGTGTTCGTAACTGTTAGGACAAGGTTTATATGAAAGAAAATTTTGAGTAAATCCACCGGATATTATTTTTCTATGAAAAAATGCCGAAGATGGCATCGACGTTCAGTGTGATAGTTCTGTTGTCACATATTTACATAACAACAATAAATTCCGCATATTTACGAGTATGTACATAGTTATTTTGCGAAAAAGAATTAAATTGAAAACCGATAGTTCAGTGTATTGTCAGGGATGATCATATCTTTGGTGCATTCAAAATTCATCAATTTGAATTTAATAATTGTTGTAATTTGTTGTGTTGCAAACATTGAATTGATATTAGTTCTTGATTTATTTCTTTGTAAACAATTTCACCAGTGAGGCGTCGATATATCGGTCGGCGTATGAGCAACACAATCTAACTGCATGCTCGTCGAGTCAATGAGACGGATGAAGAACGTAGACAGCTTTTGGAGGCAAATCGAATAAGAATTTCTCAAGCGTGGTTCACTCCAGTATGACTCCGGAACAACGGATACAGTCGAGTTTGACTCGCTCAGTTTGAGCTTACGCTCAGCACAATTTGAAACGTCGACAAAACAGACGGCTAAACGTAACAATTCGAAATGAACGTTTTGCGTACAGATACGATCCAACATTCGATTTCGCCGCGGATGTATCGGGCGACTTTGGAACATCGAGCACTGTTTGTCAACATTGCAATACTTTAAGGAGGATTAGCCAGGATTATGTTGTGCGAGCGGAAAGGTCAAATTAATACAATTAACACCGCCACCAGAGCCTCTTACATTATTGGTTTCTGGCCAAGAACCTCAATCGAAGCATTTCTTGCAGAATGTACAAAAGTACAACAATGCCTTCCAAATGACATCATTTGGGTCAAATATTATCGAAACACGAGGTTTTAACCTGACTTTTAAGGTAAATTCTGTTTCGATTATAACACACATCACATGCACAAACACATTACACAAACCCACATCAACAATTCACAACGTTTCACCGCCAAGTCAACTAGGGAATAATGTGGACCTCCGAGGCTCATAAATTAAGAATTCGTCTTCAATTTTACATATTCAAGGACAAATCACGATCGTGCAGGAGCATTGTTGCCGCCAGTGAATGCAATTCACAACATTATTCAGATTTATTTGGCTAAAGCGCGACTTTATTACACAACTGCAACAACCTTACATGAACACAATCAATTGGCCAAACTCAATGCATTAATCCATTGACCGGTACGTAGCAATATTGTTAATTGTTTTTCAATTCGATTCCTAACAAAAGTTCATTATTCATTTACAGGTCAAGAAACAAACAAACAGGTCAGCTCGTGGAAATTTTATGTCTATCATTTGATGATTCGTCGAAACGAGGACAATCACATATTGAAATGCCGCAAATTGTGCCGCAAGATGCGATGACCTACGTGCGCTAATACGATGGACCAGACTTATTCATCATTTTCATTTGCAAGCCAAAACTAATCGAAATCACGCAGCTGTTACTACCCGCCTACCCTGTCAATCATCCAGCGATCGCCACGACATTACAGCACGAGTATTCAAGCAGAAACTCAAGGCGCTCATGGACTTCATTGTGAAGTATCGTGTCTTCTAAAACGTGCGATGTTGGATGTACTCTGTGGAGAGGCAGCAAAGAGGACTGCCTCATGCGCATATTCTTCTGTGAATGGTCTAGAAAGTAAGTGCGTCACGAAAGGAAGCGACATGGCTGTATTTGGTATTGCAGCTCCTGAAGCCAACAATAAAGTTTCGCAATAACAGATGGGAAGATATATCAGCAGCAATGAGGTGGTTTGGCGAATCTTTTAATTCTCCATACACGAACGTCATCGCCCATTTATTTTATGATCCATTTATCTGTCCACTTGGAAAGTGGATAACGAATTCATTTGCGGCAGCAAGCGCAGCGCGGAGAGCTAAACGACTAGCAGCGACAACACTAACAAGCTTCTCCGCGACATGCGCATGTGATCCATTTGCAGGAACACTACTTTACTCGGAGATGCCGAGATATTTCACAAGGAACGCATCCGAAATACCGAATGTTTTACATGTGTTGATTAATGGTTAATGTTCGTGAACCGACTTCATTTGAATTTCTACGAACTGTTAATCATTTCAAAGTGTTTTCCATCAAACTCACTTCATTTGTGGAACAAATACAAAGACAATATGGCTGAAGACATTTTGCAACGAGTGCGTACAACAACAGCGAATCTCGAACTTGAATTTAACGCGGAGATTCACAGCGAGGCATTGATTTCTATAGAAGATTTATGCCGGATGATGTACGGCAAGATGTTTCACGAACTAGGGATGCCAGCGCCGAATCATTCCATGCACAATGAATTCAATCGCACTATTGAACGAGAACGGCAATACGATCGAGATGCTTTGAGTCAATTAGTACGAAAAAAAGTCCAACTTTTCCATCAGCAGCATAAAACCGTGTATGACACATTGATGATAGCAGACAACGACGGCACAAAAAGTCAAATAGCGCTGGCCGTAGCATCATCTATGATCGCTGCCACATTGTTAGGAGGAGGACGAGCAGCTCATTCTGCGCTCAAACTGAATTTGCAAACGATAGATGAACTGACGTGCAACAATTTCCAAAAAATCAGCAATGGCGATAGTATTACAGAATTGCAAAATAATCATTTGGGATGAGTGTAAGACGGCACACAAACGAGCATTGGAGGCACTCGATCGACCGTTGAATGATTTGCCCAAGAATAAGGACTTCTTTGGAGGTACGATGATACTGCTGGTGCCAGATTTTCGAAAAACGCTGCCAGTCAATCCAAGATAAACGCTTGCTTGAAGTCATCGAATTTGTGGAGATACGTGAAAATTCTCAAGTTAACAACGAATATGTGAGTCGCGTTACAAAATAACGAATCGGCGCACGTGTTTTCCAAGAAATTATTAGACATTGGCAATGGAAAAATTCAGGTTGACTTTTCGACTCGCCTCATTTCGTTCCCACCTAATTTTTGTCAATTCACAACCTCTAAAGAAGAATTGATCACGAAAGTGTTCCCAAAAATTGATTCAAATTACAACAACCATGTTTGGTTGAGCGAACGAGTCATTTCGGCAGCGAAAAAGAAGGACTTAGGCGATTTGAATATAAAAATTCAAGATTAAATCGCTGGCCAATTGCATTGCTCGATTTCATTACAAATCCAGATGAAGTCGTCAATTATCATAAAATTGAATTCCTAAATTCATTGGATTTCCCAGAAATGCCGCCGCACAATTTGCAGCTTAAGGTCGGTTCGGTGATAATCATGTTACACAACCTGAATCAACCAAAACAATATAATGGAACAAGACTCGCTGTTAAAATCGGAAAGTTAATCATCGGGAAGCCCAAAAGTGAGGATGTTCTGATTCCAAGAATACCACTGAATCCAACCGACTTGCCATTTCAATTTAAGCGTAATCAGTTTTCGGTTTGCCTTGCACTCGCAATGACGAATAATAAATCGCAAGGCCAATCGTTGGAAGTTTTGTGGAATAAACCTTGGATTGCCGTATTTTTCTCATGGGCAGTTGTACGTGGTGTGCTCGAGAGTCGGTAAGCTATCAGCACTATTCGTTTTCTCTCCGGACACAAAGGTAAAATATATCGTTCATCACCAAGCGTTGTGGTGAACGCATAATTAATTGGCTGCCGATATCGTGAGGTTTGGCAGCCCTCGATTCCTTACAGAAGGGTTATTTAAAGTCACTGGATTATGCTGATAAACCAGCAAAAATAGACGGTTTGCTGATTAATTACGGTTAATGATTTTAAACAATTATAATGTAAATAGATAGGGTTTCCGGTAATGCTTTCGATACTGAATTCAGTACCTGATGCATTCCTGTCATATACGATTGCAAAGTGACGTCGAGAAATTGCCTGCAAAATATCCGTTTATCACAGTAATTATAATTCTCCCGTGCAACGCCGGGTAATTCTGCTAGTAATCAAATAATTTCTTGTCTTTTGCCACCGTTTGCACTTTTTGGTGGGGGATGACGATAAAGATGAAATTAATTAAAGTTTCTTACCGCAAAATATAATTTTAGCAAACAGCTGATTTTCAGGAAAAAAGCTAAAAAGCTACTGCGCTTGTTTCTACACCAAGTAAATTGTCGAGGGGACCACCAAGTAAATTGTCGGGAAAATGGTATCAGCTTTGTAATATTCAGAATTGGCGGAATTGATTTATTCAAAAATATGTAATACTATTTTCAAAAGTTATATTTATTTTTATGAATTCACAAGGAATAATTGCATTAGCTGTGAATTTCTCCTTCCTCAAACATCAAACTCCTTAGCAACACCTCCATCAGCGAAAAACCCATTAACAACAGTTGTATCGCCAACTGAGTCATCGCACTTAAAGCCTATACATCTTACTCATGAATAGCCATGTCAGTCAGCATCTTATGAAATAAAAACTGTTGAACCTCGACGATGGCTCTTCGTCAGTAGAATTGCAAATTGTGTGAGGAAAGAAAAATTGGAAGGCTTTCTAAAAATTAAAATGAAACTGGATAACGCCGTGTGTATCAAAATTTCACCAGGAAAACGGTCATATTTATGACTATACATCATTTTGTATCAGTTTACCAGCAAATCAATTTTCAACTGCATTGCATTCCACGTTGTGGCCATCTGGACTATTGGTGAATGAATTCGAATGGAAACGACGTCGTCAAAACTTTCGGCTTGTGAGTCCAATCAACAACTTTTCTGATGAATAACGATTCAAATGGAGGCTTATTGCATTTACATCCAAAGACTCCAAAACTGAGTAATATGTGAACATCTAAACACATAACAAATCAATCATCTCACCATTTAAATCTAAACTTATGTTTAAGATTATCTAAGATTATATAAACGAAGATATCCCGCAACTCAAAAATTCCTGCTTGCTGAAACTCATATTTCAATCTGGTTAAATGGTAAACACTTAATAAAGTCATCTACTTTGCCTTTGAAAAAAAATTGGATAATTTAATCTTAAAAAAACATTTGTCGCGAAACGAACTAAAACTACATAACTTCTACATTAAATCCGTTAATGCGCAGTTACAGAGGCTGCAGTGATCTAATCTACGCTCTAGAAACTTTAACCTCTTACTTGTAACAACGAAAAGCTTTTGTCGATGTTGGATTATGTTACAAACTATCCATTTAAAAACTTCAAATGGGGTTTAAATATTCCATTCAATATGTTACTTCAGTATGCGAGAGTGTTATCTTCCCGTTTTGGATTACAGGTGATCCCTCGAAGTTGTCATATAGAAAGAGTACGGATTTTCCATCTACATATCCGACAAGGTGTTTCTATCTACATCTCTTTACAAGGTTTTTTCTGCAGAGAAATTATTTACATGAAACACTCAACAGCCTAATTAAAAGCCAGTTAAAGGATCACATACATCAAGAACATCAATCTACTGTCATTCTCTGACAACGCCACCAAACAATATCTTGAAAAACCGACCACAAACCATCAGTTTGGCTTTGATTGGAATAATCTGGTTCAATTTTGTGAAGACAGTAACACGTTTATTACTTCAAACAGATATATTTTTTGTTCATCGGGTACGGAAATTATGTTAGATGATCAGACTTACAAGTCGTTAAACAACATCTATCTTAAGGCAAACGTATAACAATGCCGGACATTACAAATACTCAAGTTGTACCTAAATGTGGTAAATCAACATGGATTAGAGACAACCATAAACTGCGCAGTGTTCTTGTTCTATGTGTTACAAAAGAAAGAGTTGCTGATATTAAATCAAAGGTAGCATCTCGTTGCGAGCACGAAAACATTGATTTAAACAACATCAAATCAAGTGGTGGCATACTGATACCAGTACATTCTAAACTCTGGAATGCTCCAGTAGTTTTAGTTCCATCGAGAGTCAAACAAATTTGTTTAAAATTAATTGCGCAAAATCAACCAAACCAATCTAATCATCTATACGCGGCGCCTCAATCAAATAGTGATCATTACTCAATCTGCATCGATGCTACTGATGGAGTTATTAATATAACAAACACGTCAGATTTAGGTCTCGTGCTTGGCGATTTTAATCTTCCAAATATAATCTGGAATTTTGATCCGGAGCTAAATTGTATTTAACCATGCAATATAACAACAGATGCGGACTCTTTATTTGTGGACGCCATACTTGGTTATAATTTGAACCAAATAAACACCATTGCTAATAATCGTTATATATTATTGAATCTTGTCTTCAGCAACGAAATTGACATTGTAAAATTTCTGAATCCTTGTTACCTTTTGTAATAAATGATATCAATTTCAAATCCTTGGATATCGTATTTGACTTAACTAAAATGACGAGTTCGGAAACAATCAATCAAATACAACTTCAAAAAAAAAAACAAACCGTGTGGGGCTACAAAGTTACCTAGAATCTATCAGCTGGCAAATAACTCTCAATTCCAATAGTATAAATTAAAATGTTGACAAATTTAATGACATTATGCTGCTAGGTTTCGAACTTTATATACATATGTGCTGCGTAAACCACAAAATGCTCACCGTTAGTGGTTTGACGATAGGCTAGTTAACTTAAAACATCGGAAGTCGAACGCGTATGCCAAAATATTGAAAAGCGGGTTAGATGCCGACAAAACTACGTTTCTACAACATAGTAACGAATCTGAAATGTATTTCCAAATACAGGTCGCATCTCGATCAAATTCAAGAAAAAATCAAAATAAATCCAAAACAATATTGGAAATATTTCAGGAATAAACGCGAAATTGAAGGATACCTTGCTAATACGACCTACAACAATACCTGCTCTTCTATAGACCAATCAGTCTATAGACCAAGCGATGCTAGTGGATTGTACGAACAACCAATAGCAATGAGGACAACATTTTATCGGCTTTAAAGGGGTTTGTAGATGGTTGTGGTCTTGCCAATATTCCCTCTTTTATTCTGAAGGGGAACGCTGAAATTTGAACAATCATTCCTTAAGCACTGGCGTGTTTCCCGAAAAATGGAAAACTTCAAAAATTGGTGTAATTTTTAATTGACGTAAACGAGAAAACATTACATGCTACAGAGGGATATCAAGCTCATCATCAATTCTTTAGTTGTTTTAATTAGTTATATGCAACAACTTTAAATTCACAATTGCACGTCATATATCAATAAACCAGCACGAATTTATGCCTGGCCGATCCACATTGACTAATCTGGTTGAATTAACCAGTAAAATAATTTCGGAGATAAAAAAACATCATCAAGTTGATGTAGCGTACACGGGTTTCAGTAAAGCATTTGATTTTATCTATCATCATAAAGTACTGCAGAGTTTATTCGCATTTGGAGTTTACTCGATTACATAAATTGGTTCAAGTCTTTTCTATCGAATCGGCGACAATCTGTAATAATGGGAAGTGAGAAATCAAACGTTATTAATGTTACGTCTGGTTTTCCCCGAGGACCATACATCGGGCCCCGAATTTTTATTGTTTTCATAGATCGAATAACCGATATACGGTTTGAAATCCATACTAGGCTGTGCACATAAAAATAACTAAAGTAGTATCTCATTTTGTTTAAAGAAAAGTGGCGGGGATTACGACCACAATTAACCATTTCATGAAAGTGTGGCTCGGTTACTTCCGTACTCAACAAGATTCACGGATTACAAAATATGCACGCTTGAAAATAGACGTCTTCTCTTGGTTACATCTTCAGAAAACAAATCAATTCATGCGCCATGCAGAATATTTCGAAGCCATGAGTTTTTAACAATTGAACACCGTTCCACAAACTATGGAGAAAACAATCCCATTAATAGATTGTCTAAGTCATCCAACATCATCGATGACCTATTTGACTTTAATTTATCAAAGGATAACTTAAAAAAAATCCTGTAAAATTATTTTTGTTTTGTTGTGCTGTTGTTGTTTAATGTTGATTAACATTTGATTTCTATTTTTTGTTTAGTTTGTTTTGGTTTAATTTTTAATTTTTTTTTGTTTTAGTTTAATTTTTGTTTTAAACTGAATGTTCGGGTTTAATCTTAAATCATACATGTACTCACGATACGCAGATAGATTTCTTGAAAAACAAATAAATAAATTTAGTGAAGGAATTTTTTTTAGGAGAATATGGTTTCTGTTTTCGAAAAGCTTTTAAAGCTTGTAAGATCTTAAGCGCCGCATTGAAGAAGATTGAAATGTATGACCTAAGGACAAGTGGTACAATGGTGGAAGTTTCGTCACTTGAACCAGGAGGTACTGGATTCAAATCTCACCAGAAGCAGAATGCAAAAGTAATTTTCCTCAAAAAGAAATGCAGAACTGAGCGCCGACCCATCTTTCATGTCAGTATACAGGTTGACATGGAGCTGATGATATACTGTACATAATTATGTGAGTAGGTGAACAGGTGGGTGTGTGAGTGAATGAAAAATGGTGTATTAATTAATAGGTCTCCAAAGGACACAAAATACGCGTTACATTACTGTACATATTTTTGTTTTGTAACTATTACTATTCAAATAAATTCTTAATTTACTATTCAAATAAATGTTACGTGCATGGAGAACTGTGCCTTTTTTGAGTAGTGCCAGCCACTACAAATTTTTGGAGCCGAAAATTTTTATGTTTATTATATAGTTTCATTTTTAACGTGTTAATTCAAATCTGTTTGATTGCCTTATTCCGAGGGGAATCGTGCTTCAGAATTTTATGCTAGCTCTATACAAAACATGAAACTGTGTGGTAGATTTTAAATTTAAATGTTTTGCTCAGTACAAAATTACTTCTTAAAAATAAATAAAATAAATGGATTATTTCCATAAATTAATAAAAATTAAGTGCTTGTTGATGTTTCAAATACGAACAAAATAAGATTAACATGTAATCTGATTTAAACAAATTCTTCCTTGAATTTAATTAAAATTTTATTCAAAATCAAAATAATGCTAATTTTTTGTATAAACCACTTGCACTGTTAGGATTAAACCAATTTGTAACACAAAATTACCATACTGAGTTTTTATTAGGTATATATATATATATATATATATACACACACATATATATATATATATATATATATATATATATATATATATATATATATATATATATATATATATATATATATATATATATATATATATATATATACATAGACATAAAAGAAATAGTTAAAGTCCAACAAAAATATTAAACCATCTCTGTCCCCGATTTTAACATAAGAAAACTTCAAGAAATTCCATTTTAATTTAAAAAGACAAATTCAGTCATTCGAGAAAATAAAAAAAGAGAAAATAGTATTTTTTTTGTATAACCCCTTGGATGTTTTTTTTTGTTATTATTCAGCCCGATTAGACATTATAACATTTGGTTGATTGATGACCGAGAAAAAGAGAAGAAAACCTTTAAAAGAAAAATTATTGTTTTTGTTAAATATAAGCTTAGATTTCATAGTTTTGATGACACGTCAAACTTTTTTTTATAATCTTATTGTAAAAATTGTAAAAAATTGTGTTGTTGTTTTATTCCTTGTGTGGGGCCACACATCAATATTAAGAGGTAATTTGATCAATTAAAGCGAGAACAAAAAAAATTTAGAGGTATTTATGTAAGGAGACTTGGGTTGACTTTGTATGTACAATTTGGGTGAAAAACAATATGTTGACCTTAAAAATTGTTTTTTAGAGGAAAAGCGATCATATGTCTCTATATAAATCGGCATTGTACCGTATCTTTAAAAATTGCAGTGAGAAGGCTTTTCGCAATCTATACGTTAGACACCCTTACTAGCAGACTTTGATAATCGTAAATGTTTCAATATTAACCTTGAATATAAAATATTGGCACGCATATAGCAAAACCAGTATGTTTAATTTCCACGCTAAAAATGTAATATTTGTTAATTTTAGATATGAAAAATAATTTCTTAGCGGTGGCTGGGTCACTTCTTCAAAGTGTAAAAATTGTGTTGTTGTTGGCACCTCGTAGACTTTCTTTCCATTTTTTATTTCAATTTCGCTCCTCGATGTGTTTGTTGATGTTCGGCAACTACATCTTGTTACCAATTTTTAAATTAATACTTAAAACCCGATTTTATTAACTTTTTGCGGGTAAAATTTAAATTGTCATTTTTGAAGCTTTCGTATACATTTTCCATTCATGACCAACTCTGCAAATCGTTAAATTAATTATTGGGATCTATTGAATGCGATGCACAGTACAGCGAAATAGTTAATAAATTAATGTTCCTTATTTACCCTAAATTTGGCCCTAAATGGCTATAATTTCGTTCTGCTGTTATATTTAAGCCTTCTTACATGTTTAGCTCGAGAGGCTGATGAACCAAATAGAGACCAAACCAAATTTTTTACTAATCGGTTAAGATTATCAACACACAAGGAGAAACGGTTAATTGCATATAGAGTAGAAAAGCTAAAGCTTTGAAGTGGTACATAACTTTCGAGCTTTATTTTTCAGTTTTGAAGTTTCATAATAATAAAGTTGGAGCTCAAATAAGAAGCAAAGAAAATAATACCCTCTCCACCTCCACCTTCTCCTCAAAATAACTATGTTGAAAATTTTAGTTTAAGACTAAATATACAATTAAATGAAAAAAAAAATTCTGCATTGTACTCAAGGCACACAGTCAAAATAAACAAGAAAAGCCGAGTGCCAAGCAAAAATTCCATGGCTGAAGAATAAGGTGAAATTACGAAAAATTCGTATGCTGAAATTATAGATTAAAATTTCTGCTTGAACAATGAAAATCGAAGAAAAACTGGTCAAAATGACAGTGTACGTCATACAATTGATATAAAAGAGTCTCAGTACATTTGATTAAGGACTAGCTCTTACACTGTATGTCTCATCTCAGAAACATACTTACTAGACAATCATTTTCAAAATTTAAAAACTATCAAAAATATTACACTACAAACCCTGAAGACACTACTAAGGGAAATATTGTTGTTACAAGCATCAGCTGTTCATAAAGAGAGATAATTTTAGGTCTGATTTTAGAAGCATCCACTGAAACCAAAGGACTACCAGTGGTGGACTAAAATACAAACATAAACGTTGGTGAAATGTGTCTTAATTCTGCCATAAAAAGAATGTTCCGATATACCGAATTTTTAGAACGGGCAAATTTGAATTGATCTTCTATAAAGCACATGTACGGTTTTCCTAAATTCCTGTCTCTAATTGGCCTTTATAAGGAGACACAACTATAGGTCGTACACAATACCCGGTAAATGCAAATTTAGCTTTCCGTAACATCTGGGATTCCCGCAATTTTGCCAAAATAAACGTGTTTTCTATTATATAGGACCTAGTGTAGTATCTACGCCAATTAGAGACGTGGATTATAACATTTTCCAGGGAAATTTCAATGCAAATTTGGCTGTCATAAGCACCCTAAACCCAAAATTTGTTCATAATAAACGAGGTTTTCTATAAATTGAGATCTCGTACCATCTCCGATAATACGTCACCTAGCATGCCGATTTGTAAGAGTTTCTCGGAAAAATTCAGCAAAATGTACGTTAGTATTGTAGCAAAGCAAATTTGGCCGTCCTAAAAAAACAAAACCCCCAATTTGATCAAAATAAACGAGTTTTTCTATTAGATGGGGCCAAGTAGTATCTTAGAAAATACGCACACTTAGCATGCTGATTTATAGGAGTTTCTTGGAAAAATGCAGAAAATAGTGCGTTGGAATTATAGTACCTCAAGGCAAATTTGGTTAACCTAAACATTCTTAGTCCAAAATTTAATCGACGAAAACGGTTTTTTTTTTCTATTAGATGAGCACTAGTGGTTTCTCAGAATTTATGCCATTTAGCATTATAAGTTTACCCTACAAGTCAAATTTTGCTAACCTGACGACACAATAATTTTGTCTTAATTGAATTGGTATTAAATATTTTTGAACATAATTTTACACCAACATTTATTACCGGGCCAGGTCTGCCACATCTACTGTTGGTTGTGCATTCAAATCAAATCAAAATTTATTAATCCTATTTAATTAATGATGAATTTACATTTCAGCTTTAGAGGCAGATGGATAATAGAATTTTTAATGTAGGTTTATTTTAGGTGCTGTTTCCAAGAAGCAATTGTTGATGGTCATTAAAACTTTTATCCCTTGTATTGTCTTGTGTTGTATGATCAAGGTTCACAAAAAATTTACACAAGGAATGATTGGTTAATTTATAGCCCAAAACAAAGCAAATTATTTGGAATGCAACATACGTAGGGTTACCAGATGGATGGGTTTAGTTGGTTTGAAGAAGTGTTTGCCGGTTAACACGCTGAACCAGCAAAAGTAAGGTCAGATCGAATAAGGATAATTCTTTGTTATATATTTTTAATTGAAATTACAAAAATGGTGTTATGAGTTATGTGAAAAGGCAAAAAGAAACAAATAGAAAAGGAATTACGTTTTTACTGATAAATAGCTCGACAACTCTGACTGGAAACTTTATTTTACTCAAGAGAACTCACTAGAAGAAGAAGAAGTAACATTTATCGAGTTGTCAGACTACGGTTGGGACAGCAAATTGCTCGTCAAACAAATTCCTGCAATGTTTGGTGCAACATGTGATAAACATTGTTAATAAAAGATCAACAAAGCTTCCACTAACTTACAGCGTTATGGCGGATATGTGAAATAACGGAAACCGGATATTTATCGTCATTTAGTCTAACAATGAATCTGTATATTTCACAATACTGCATGAAACGAAATTAAACTTACGTCATGTTGAAACTATTAATCTTTAAATAATTTTCATGTAGTGCTAAAATGATAGTGGTAAACGGTAGTGAAAAATATAAAGCAATTTTAGACACGTAACCACACGATGGCTAACACTATTTAAAGCACCTGATCATTATCATCAGTGCTGGCCAGTAGTGAAAACATATTTTATTCAGTGAGGCGAAGAAAAATGTGAGAAAGGCATATGAATGATCTTCAAAATCAAATAATTCAAAAGAAAAAAACTCAGAATTTTTAAAAAGAAGCGAATTCCACAGAATAATATAATCTGTTGTTCTTTCAAAACGTGATAGAACATATCTTTTCGGTACCAGTAGCAACGGTTATAAAATCTCTGATTATAACGGAAATGTCGTCCCGAATTTTTATCCGTATACTGAGTAAAGAGCGCCGAGTTAGGAGCAAATCTAACGGGAACAGAAAAATTACCTTTACTGGTCATTGGTAAATACCAAAACTCGAAGTGTTTTAAAAATGTTCGCACCCATCCAGTTCTTTATAAAGGAAATATTAAGTCGTGTATGTAAGTCATTTCAGGAATACGGATACTATTTGCGGTATATTGACCAAATATTTACCAGTCGACGACGAAAAAGTGTTTTGGTTGTCGATAACGGCCCATCAACTTAAATCAGTGTCAGTAAAATATTAGCATCCAAATTTAACAACTCGGGTCCAGTCCATGGATCAAGGCATTATCCAGAATTTTAAAATATATTACCGGAAGTTTTGATTAAGAAAATTAATTTTAAACAACAGAACACCTGCTTCAAGAAGGCCAGGCCAACTGGTAGTGATGCCGTATTAATTGATGTTGGTAGTGATAATATTCGCTCCCAAGTGGAAAATTCATATAGGGAAAATGCGTCGAATCAGATATTTCGGCGAGGCATAAATTTTTCAGACTATATGCAAATGTAGATGAGCAAATTATAATATCTGAGGATATTTTAAATTCAGTCAGGCAAAGTGATTTAACTGTAGACAATGATATCGATGGTGAAGATGATATTGAAACTCCAGCGATAAAGGATTTAGAAACGAACGTAAATTCCTTCATTGAATTTGAACTTCAATATCTTAATGACATGGAGTAGAAACTGGAGCAAATACGAAGCACAACATTAAAACAAACTCTTATTACCGATTATACGATGTTAAGCTTACATTAAACACGAATTTTTATAATTTACATACTGAGTTGTAACGCTTCTAATTTTTTAGTTTTTTGTTTGCCCTCTTTACAACGAACAAATATATATTTCCCTGATTTTATAACAAACCCTTGTTTATAAAGTAAACTTATTATAACGAACTATTTTGTTGGCCCCGTGGCATTCATTAACCAGGTTTGACTGTACTTTTTTATTTTGCAATATTTGAATTTATTTATTTGTTTTTTGTAAAATGTTCTCAAATATTTGCCTAGAAATATGGTAAGCAGCTTCAGAAAATGCATCCAAAGTTAAAAAGTACATACAACGGACAATTACTCTAGCAAAATTAAAAAAGTCTAACGGTAAAAAAGAGCGGGAACTACATGGACGAAAACTAGAATCCTTATTTAGCCCTAATTTAACTGTAACATATTACTGATTATTCTATATTTGGCGAGTAAGCATAAACCTCATACGACCAATAACGCGCATACACAAGGTGACTATTCAGAATAAAACTAAACATTCCGTTCACTACACTGATACAAGGAAATTAATCTTCTATTGGACAATGCTGTTTCCAACAAATGACTCGGTTTGCAACTATGGCAGCTAGAATTAGTTCCTTGCCCCATAAAACAAGGTTCCGTTTTACAGGCAAATACTGAAACTGATTTTGATTTATTGGATTTAACTTTGGGATGCACCGAACAGAGTAACATATGGGCCATCCGATAATTCAGAATAAAATATTAAAAACTGGTTTGTGTATTCTATCAGGAACATAGACATGCATAGGATCATCAAAATGGATGATTCAAAGAAAATTCCAAAAAGCGGACGAAAACACAGAAGAAGGTTTCAGATATATGTCATTTTCTTGACATTTTTTAAATAAACATCAACAAGAAGACCCTCTTATACCCAGGAATCATAGCTAACTGATAGTTATAGAAGTTGTGGTGCTACTATCAGTAATTTACTTATTTTAGATTATTTTAAATGGGACATCTTATTAAGAATGAATACTATCTGACATAATAACAAAAACATAACTCCCATTATGTGCAGATATAGCATAAAATGCTGCAAAATTTTTAGGGGTGGAACACGATATATGGTGATGTTCACTTACACAAAATCGAGCTAGAACCAAAATATGTTCTATAAAGTAAATTCGTTTGGTAAATTAGAATTTTTTAAATCTTATTAGACTGAGAGCTCTATCACTACCAGTAAGATTCTTTCAAATTAAGAGCATGTGAGTACAAACATTAACAAATTTAATCAACTGGTCTTAATTCAATAATCACCTTGATTTTTTTAAATAATTAAATTTACATTGAAAAGAAATTTGAATTTTGATTTATCCAATCAGAATGACAAACAAACTGCTCATAATTTGTTTCCTTAAGGAAAGATTTACCATCAATAACCCGCGAAAAGCCACACTCATAAATTAATACTTCGAGGTATTAGAAATATAATTAAATAGAATTTGTGTATTAGATATGAATTTAAAAATGAAATGCTTTGCTTTATAAACTCTAAAGTTGCTTAATTTTATCACAGTAATTAATTTTAATAGGAAGAATAACAATGAATTTTTAATCCCGAACACCTGTAAGATTCGTATGTTTGGATACAGACAAATCAAATCAAGAAAAGTTCGACAAGCTAAATTCTGAACTTTTACTTCTAAAATATGAACAAAATTAGGAATTGATTTAGTTATTAGAATAGAAAAATATACTATTTTCAAATAATATAAAAAGTGTTTGTAATAAAGAAGCCTAATATTCTTATATAACGCGGTTGATCATTTATGAGGTAGATACATTTCCAAACAGATTATAAAGGTAACCAATTATATATATACACATAAGTGTTGAACTATCTCAATCACATGAAAAAAAAATATTTCGTTTGCAAATTGCATTGTGTATACAATTTACCTTTATGTGGCATATCATCCAATGTAACGCGGTCCATCATTGTAGTAGCCCATGGAGTAACCGCAGCTCCCATGGTTTGTGCAGCTTGTAGTGCAAAAATTTTAAAATTTTCCTTTGTTAAAATACGCACAATGAACTCAAAACAAATTCTATTTTTTATCACAAATCACTTTCACTTCAATTTTTCTATTTGTATTTTTTGGGAATCACTGCACTATTATATACATTTCTCATATTTTAACGAATTTTTTTCATATAGCTTCACTATCTGTATATATACTTAAATATCAGGGAATAAACAAATAAATATATATATATATATATATATATATATATATATATATATATATATATATATATATATATATATATATATATATATATATATATATATATATATATATATATATATATATATATATATATAAATCATTTATGTATTAATAAATAATAGATCACGCACTTGAATATTTTCAATGTACACATCACAAAACACACACGCGGAATATTTCCAGTATTGTTAAAAGTGCACGGTATCCCCGTTCATATATTAAATACACCGAGCTATTCGCAATTCTGGAAATAAAGTTGATTCAATATTATAGTCCGCGAGTTCGCGGAATTTTAAATATCCACAAAATAAATTTTTTTTTGTACTCAAAACAAAGATTTCTGTTTAAAACAAACACTGAATCGCGCGGAACACTACCGCGTACAAAAAGAAACCGAAACCGAAAAAACGACAACAACAGGCTGCCTTGGAGTATTTTACCTGAAACACAAAAGACAACAAATTTCAAAAAATATATTTTTGATTCTATGCGCGCTGTTTGTTTGTTTTGCTTTTGCCCGAAATTAATTCTCAAGCACACGATCGTACATATCAAACGCAATGCCGATGTTATTATGTATTTCTCTACGCTTATTGGATGGTCGATGTACGAATACAGTGCTATTTACACAAAAACAACTATGAATAACAGTGTATCACTAGGGAATGCGCAGTTTTCTTTTGTATGGGCGGTGCTTAATACGATAAACTCATAACATCCAATCGTATATGAAAAATCCCCTATTGCTTTTATAAAACAATACAAAATTGTTACCGATCGATAAAAAGGTTGAGTGCCGGTTTCAAGAATATTTGGTATAATATATTACTTCGGTGAAAGAAGCCACGCCTCATTTAAATATAAATTTTCTTTTAGATTTCTATTGCACAAACAATACACAATCATTTGATAGACGACAGTGAAAAGTTGAATACGCGTGTATTATGTAAATAATTATCGCGATCTGTGCGTTTTGATAATTTTTAATGCAATATTTGAAATAGAACGTACAAGTTGCTAGGTAGTTAAACGCAGCTTTGAATTTGTATCAGATTGAATTTAATTAATTAAAGTGGCAACTTAAATTGAATTTAAATCAAACACAAATGGTGTAACTAAATGATTTTGAGAATGCTTATTCGAAAATACCGCGATTTGTGATGCTCTCTACATTTATGTTAGTTGCATTTGTTTAAAACAGAACTAGAATATTAGAATTTGTTTAGTTTCTAAGCTTTGCTAGCAGTGTTGTGCGTCTACACATATTTCGAATTTGTTTACATGTTGTTGGTGTCAAAAATAACGTAGAAAATTGATTCTTGCATAGATAACGTCGACAATTGGCAGAGTATATATAGATAATTCTTAGGCAATATAGAATATTGTTTTCCCCGAGAATTGGGAATATGTGATGTTTTTCTAGCTTTTATTGGTTCAGACGTAGATTTTCCGCATGAGTTTTGCAAGAAATTGTGTTTCGTATAACTTTTAAACATCGCCAAATCTTACAAACTTATAACTTAAAATCACCGATAGAACTTTTCACTAAATCTTACTAACTTACTGTGTTAATACTACTACTTGCTACTCAATTGCGTATATTGAGAGGTAGTTTATAATTCTAAACATTTTTCTCTTACATTTATATTTTAGCTAATACATTAAAATCCTTTATTTTAATTTTAAATATTTAATAAATTAAATTAAATTAAGATAATTTCGTCAAGTTATAATAGATCTCATACTATTTGTGTGCTAGCTTTGTTTGAAAATGTATAATATTTTAAGATAGTCCCTTGGAACCAAAAAGCTGCGAAACCTGAAGATAGATTTGTATTTGCCTTTCTACTACAATTTGAGGTCATATTTCGGTGCACAACATTGATAATTTAATTTAAATATAGCATTTATAAAGGAACCCAATATCCCAAATTTAATAAGCAATAGAAAAACTCAAATAAGTTAAAATACCAGTAACGAAGGTGATGATTTAAAGGAAAAACACAAAAACAAAGAAATACCTGATGAAAAAAACATTTCCGTAACGTGATCAAAAATGTGTTACGATTTAATAAGAGTAATATACACTACGATCGCGTGTAACTAAAAGATTATGTTCTACGAAAACAATTTAAAAAATATTTTTCCAATCAGCTCGTAATCTCGTTATGAATTTGTGTTAGACCATTGCGTCAAGAACATGCTTTATGATAATATTTTTGCTACCATTAGGCATATACAACTATAAAATAGAAGAAGAAAATAGGAAAAGAAACTAAGAAAAGGAGAAGAAACTAAAAGTTATGTTCTTCGAAAAAATATTAAAAACAATTTTGCCAATCAGCCCACGAACCTATTGCGATTCTCTGTTAGTTCATTGAGTCAAAAACATTTGTGTTGAGATTGTGGGTTGATCGGCAAAATTTTTTCAATATTTTTTCGTAAAAGAGAAACATTTTGTCACGTCGCGATTTTAGTTGTAATGCCGTAAGGGCAGCAAAATCCAAGGGATTATTATAAAGCTAGACCCAATTTACAATAATATTAAAATCTTTTTTAATATTTTTCCGAAGAACATAAACTTTTAGCTAATTCTCGATTTTAGTTGTATATTGCCTTAAGGGTAGTGAAACCCAAGGGGTTTCTCCAAAACTCTGCACACGTGTTGCTCTCTCAGTGCACTAATATAAAGTTATAATAAGCTTCAAAGTTAATTGACGAAATCTTTTTAAATTTGTTTTTAAAACATAAACTTTTAGTTACTTCTCAATTTAAGTTGTACATGTCATAAGGGTATCAAAACCCAAGGGATTATTCTAAAACTCAGCACACAGGTTGTTGACAATGGACTAACAGAAAATCGTAATGAGATTGTGAACTGATTCACAAAATCTTTATAATATTTTTTCGAAGAACATGAACTTTTAGTTATACGTCTCGATTTTAGTTGTATATGTCATAAGGGTATCAACATTTAAGCGATTTTCCTGTGTAAGCAACACTCAATGGATCAACCGAAAATCGTAATAAGCTCTTAACGGTTAATTTCGATGTTATAGTTGTATTTGCCATAAGGGTAAAAAAATCCAAGGGAAACCCCAAAGCTCAAATTGGATCGTGAGCTGATTATCAAAATTTTTTCAATATTTTTTCGAAGAAGATAAACTTTTAGTTACTTTTCGATTTGAGTTGTATATACCATAAGGGTATTAAAATCAAATGGATTTTCCCAAAACTCAGCACAAGTGTTGTTGGCTCAATGGACGAACATAAAATCGCAGCGAAATCGTAAGCTGATTGGCAAAATTGTATTTCATAATTTTTCGTAGAACATAAACTTTTAGTTACTTCTCGAGTTAGATACTTCAATACTTCTCGATTTTAGTTGAACATGACATTTGGGTAACAAAATCCAAGCGATTATCTTAAATTACAGCACACATGTTGTCGATTCAATGGCGACTAACAGAAAATCGTAGTGGGATCGTGGACTGATTGACAAAATCCTTTTTAATTTTTTTCGAAGAGCATAAAATTTTAGTCACCTCGATTTCAGTTGTACATGCAATGCCGTATAGGTAGCAAAATTAAAGCGATTTCCCTAAAATTCAGCACAGGTGTTGTTGGCTCAATTGACTAACAGAAAATCGCAGAGATCGTGGGATGATTGGCAAAATATTTTTTATGATTTTGTCGTAGAACATAAACCTTTAGTTACTTCTCGATTTTATATATGCCATAAGGGTAGAAAAGTTTAAGCGGTTTTTTTAAAACTCGTGTGTGTTGTTCACTCAATAGACTAACAGAAACTAGCAGACTAAGACTAACAGACTAACAGAAAATCGCAATGAGATTGTGGGCTGATTGCCAAAATCGTTGGCACAAGTAGAGTGCACATATGGGTCTAAAAAAATATTATAGTGGCAAGTTTGCCGATTGGTAAAAATTTTGAAATACCAATTTTCTTAGAATCAAAATTTCTAAGAAATTCCGTTCTTCACAAGAATGCCATTTTACGTATGCGAGCTGTATTAGAATTTTAATCGGCTTGGCACAAGTAGAGTGCGCATATGAGTCTAACAAATTATAATAGTGGCAAGTTTACCGATCGGTGCAAATTTTGAAATATGAATTTTCTTAGAATCAAAATTTCTAAGATATTCCGTTCTTCACAAGAATGCCATTTTAGGTATGCGAGCTCCATTAGAATTATAATCGGCTTGGCACAAGTAGGTGCACATATGGGTCTAAAAAATATTATAGTGGCAAGTTTGCCGATTGGTGAAAATTTTGAAATATGAATTTTCTTAGAATCAAAATTTCTAAGAAATTCCGTTCTTCACAAGAATGTCATTTTAGGTATGCGAGCTCTATTAGAATTTTAATCGGTATGGCACAAGTAGAGTGCACATATGGGTCTACCAAAATATTATAGTGGCAAGTTTGCCGATCGGTGAAAATTTTGAAATATGAATTTTCTTAGAATCAAAATTTCTAAGAAATTCCGTTCTTCACAAGATTGTCATTTTAGATATGCGAGCTCCATTAGAATTTTAACCGGGTTGGCACAAGTAGAGTGGACATATGGGTCTACCAAAATATTATAGTGGCAAGTTTGCCGATCGGTGAAAATTTTGAAATACCAATTTTCTTAGAATCAAGATTTCTAAGAGATTCCGTTCTTCTCAAGAATGTCATTTTAGGTATGCGAGCTCCATTAGAATTTTAATCGGTATGGCACAAGTAGAGTGCACATATGGGTCTAAAAAATATTATAGTGGCAAGTTTGCCGATCGGTGGAAATTTCGAAATATTAAATTTCTTAGAATCAAAATTTCTAAGAAATTCCGTTCTTCACAAGAATGTCATTTTAGGTATGCGAGCTGCATTAGAATTTTAATCGCTATGACACAAGTAGAGTGGACATACGAGTCTACCAAAATATTATAGTGGCAAGTTTGCCGATCGGTGAAAATTTTGAAATATGAATTTTCTTAGAATCAAAATTTCTAAGAAATTCCGTTCTTCACAAGATTGTCATTTTAGGTATGCGAGCTCCATTAGAATTTTAACCGGGTTGGCACAAGTAGAGTGGACATATGGGTCTACCAAAATATTATAGTGGCAAGTTTGCCGATCGGTGAAAATTTTGAAATACCAATTTTCTTAGAATCAAGATTTCTAAGAGATTCCGTTCTTCTCAAGAATGTCATTTTAGGTATGCGAGCTCCATTAGAATTTTAATCGGTATGGCACAAGTAGAGTGCACATATGGGTCTAAAAAATATTATAGTGGCAAGTTTGCCGATCGGTGGAAATTTCGAAATATTAAATTTCTTAGAATCAAAATTTCTAAGAAATTCCGTTCTTCACAAGAATGTCATTTTAGGTATGCGAGCTGCATTAGAATTTTAATCGCTATGACACAAGTAGAGTGGACATACGAGTCTACCAAAATATTATAGTGGCAAGTTTGCCGATCGGTGAAAATTTTGAAATATGAATTTTCTTAGAATCAAAATTTCTAAGAAATTCCGTTCTTCACAAGAATGTCATTTTAGGTATGCGAGCTCCATTAGAATTATAATCGGCTTGGCACAAGTAAAGTGCACATATGGGTCTACCAAAATATTATAGTGGCAATTTTGCCGATCGGTGAAAATTTTGAAATATTAATTTCAAAAGTAGTTATAGATAGTTAACGTGTGCCGCTCAAAGAATTCAATGAACGAATTTTACTCAACGAAATCTGTCGCGACCAATCCGTTTGGAAATTAAACCGTTTTTATTTGCAAGGTTAAGCCTGTATAAATCATCCGATAATAGTGGCATTTTGGTACAAACTCTGCGATGTTTTGTTATTGGACGTTAAATCTATTCCACTCAGACTCCATGAGGGCACTGAAAAAATTCAACTCAAAAATCTTCCGATGTCAATCTGTTTTTGGAATGTCACTGATATCATTTGAAAGGTTTCAGTATATAATGAAATTTTGGTACACACCCTCCGATGTACTGTTATTGGGCATTTTACCTTTGCCACTCAACTCAAAAAATCTATCGTGACCAATCCGTTTTTAAATCCAACCTATTTTATTTAAAAGGTTAGTGCTATAAAAATCATCCGAGAATAGTGACATTTTGGTACAAACTCTGTAATGCCTTGTAATTTGACGTTAAATCTATTCCACTCAGGCTCCATGAGTACTCTGAATAAATTCAACTCAAAAATCTTTCGGTGCCAAATCATTTGGTATAAACTTAACTATGTTTAGTTATTGAAATTTTCAAGTGTGCCACTTATTTTTTTTAAATGAACGAGTTTTACTTAAACACAAATCTGGCGATGAAACATTTAATTGTTCCAATTTATTATTTAGATTTCCATGAAATATTTTTAGCCAAATTGAATTGAATGATCAAACACTCAACATATAAATCGGAATCCAATATGAGTTATATATTAAAGAGCGAGTGAGCTGAATATTATTAGAAAGAGACGATATGAATTTTTAATTTATTTCTTATATGAAAAAATATGGCGAGTGTTTCAGCTCTTTCTAATATCGTAGAGCTGCCTCTTTCAACAATGTGTTTAACAGTGTAGAAACTAACCATTCGATTTTATAGAATATTCTTATTGGATTCGTATACGTATTGTTGTTGTTTTTTTGTTAAAAATTTTACACTCATGTTTTATTATATTGTTTCATAGAACATAAACTTTTAGTCACTTCGTTATATTAGTTATAAAGGGTGTTTTTTTAAGAGGTTGCCGATTTTTTTTTTGAATAAAACACATATAAAATTATGAAATGACCAAAATTTTTTTTTATTTGGTAGATAATTTTTTGGCATTTAACATTTAAACACAATTTCTGGCATATGGCTACCACGACTATTTTTCACAAATGTCATTCTGGAGGTCCAATTTTCCAGCACTTTTTCAAGCATTTGAGGGCGTATGTCAGCAATGACACGTTGAATATTGGTTTCCAAAGCGTCAATCGATTGAGGTTTATCCACATAAACCAATGACTTCACGTATCCCCACAAAAAGTAATCGAGTGGCGTCAAATCGCACGAACGCGGAGGCCAATTCACCGGACCATTTCTCGAAATAATGTTGTCGTTGAAAGTTTCTTTCAATAAGTCGATTGTTTCACGTGCTGTATGGCAAGTGGCACCATCTTGTTGAAACCACATTTCATCCATATCCATATCTTCAAGATTTGACAACAAAAACTCATTTAACATGGTTCTGTATCGATTTCCATTCACGGTAACGCGTCGTCCTTCCTCATTTTTAAAGAAATATGGACCGATGATCCCACCAGCCCATAGACCGCACCAAACAGTACATTTATCAGGATGCATTGGTAATTCTTGAACGGCGTGTGGATTATCTTTGCTCCAAATGCGACAATTTTGTTTGTTGACGTATCCATTTAACCAAAAATGCGCCTCACCACTGAAGGGAATTTTACGGTAAAAAAATGGATCTTCGTTCAATTGATTTAACGACCAATCACTGAATTCACGGCGCAAACGATGGTCGTGTGGCTTTAATTCTTGCACCAATTGAATTTTGTATGGCACCAAACCCAAATCTTTACGTAAAATTTTCCATAAAGTCGATGGACAAAGTCCAATTTGCTGAGCACGACGACGAATCGATAAATTGTCGTTTTCTTCGACACTGGCCTCAACGACAGCAATATTTTCTTCTGTACGAACTCTTCTCATTCTTGTCGGTGGCTTGGCATCCAAAAGAGTGAATGTAGACCGAAATTTGGTAATTACGTTCTTTATGGTGGTCTCTGACGGACGATTATGTGCACCATAAAATTCACGAAGTGCTCTATAAACATTTTTAATTGAACACTGATTTTGAAAATAAATTTCCACGATTTGAAAACGTTGTTCTGGAGTTAACCTATTCATAATGATTTGCCAAACAATACTGAGTAGAAATGCCACTTTGAGCTGTCAAAACAACTGTCATAAAATAAAACGACATCTATCGGAAAAACAAACCTCCTAAAAAGACACCCTTTATATGCCTTAAGGGTAGCAAAAATTATTATCATTAACTTGACCACACATGTTCTTGACTCATTGGACTGACAGAAAATTTAAAGAACTTTATATTTTAGTTACTACTCGATCTTAGTGTATATTTCTCTTATTAAATCGTCACAAATTTTAAATCAAGTTTCGGAAATATTTCTTGCGCAGGTACTTTTTTGTTCGTGATTTTGTTTTGAATCGTCACCTTCGTTACTGGTATTTTAACTTTTGTGAGATTTCATTTACTGTTTATTAAATTTGGGCTATTGGGTTCCAATCTATCAATATTGTGCACCGAAATACAAACTCAAATTGTAGTGCATAATAAAGTTATTAAAATTGAATTCGAGTCGCAGGTTTCGAAATGTTCAAGAATGCGCTCTGCTAGAAATGCAAATACATATCTATACTCAGGTTTCGCAGCTTTTTGGTACCAAGTTATTGATAAATCAATTATATGTATGCATTATTAGAATATGTTCATATGTAAATTTTGTTAAATTTAAATTTTATAGGTATCTCATTGAAAAATTTGAACACCACTCGATTCTGACCAAAATATTACTTTAATTGCTTAAAGGGGTTTTACATTCATACACATAACAATATACTCTTGTATTATAAAATCTGTTAAGGGTTCTAGAAACTAACCAAAATATTTATTAATAAAATCGGGAGGAAATTAATTCCAATTTAATGAATAATAATGAGAGAGGCCTCTACGAAAAATCACTGCATTCAAACAATTGGAAACTTTTAATGTGGCTATTGTTGAATTTAATAGTTTAAAATAAAGATTTTTGCGAAATAATTGGAAATAAATGTTTATAATCATTGACGCGGCGATAAAACGGGCATTGTTTAGTTTCATAACGAATATTTTTCGTGTACGGTAGACCCTTTCTACATTTATGCTACTCGTATTTTAATTGTTGTATACCGGTCTTTCCTCTTAGACTTTCTATTCACAATATACTTAATATAACATTATTCCAATATCCATATGTATTTTGTATAAAACAAGAGTTTATTACACAATAATATGTCAATATTACCCTTCGATAACAATGAAAACTCTTATTCTCTTGTATTTACGAAAATTAAAGCAAACATTTTTGTAACACCACATGAGATTTTTAATTTAAAGAAATTATTTTCGTTTCCTAATATGTAGTTTATTATTTTATTTTGGGAATAAAGTCAAACTGCAAATGCCACCACATTTCTAAACAGGAAAAGCTAGAGGAACAATTATTGAAGTTTTTCTTTACTATGCAAATTGTTTCCGAATCGATTTAATTAATGTATGACGGTTTATAAAATAAATTAATTTAAATTTGATCGATTTTGAATTTGATACAATTTTAAGTGTCCGTCCCGCCATCCGGAACCAAACCAACTATGGCAGAAGTAGCACTATGCATCGTGCATCATTGTGTGCTATATAATTTTTCAGCCGGGACCTTATAAATCCCGCCGTAACCATACCCTCTGCAGCCAAACTAACTATGGCATTATAGTGCACTATATGATTTTTTGACCGGAAACTTATAATTTCAGTCTAAACCTAGCTATGATCAAACTAGCTATGGCACAAAAAGTACAATGGATTGTGCATCATTGTGCACTACATATAAAACAGTTTCAGCCGGAACCTTCTATTTCTAGCCGGAATCTTACAAAACCAGCTGGATCTATACCATCTACAGCCAAACTAACTATGCTACAAGAAGCATAATGTATTGTGCATCATTGCGCACTGATTTTTCAGAAGTAACCCTATAATTCCAGCCGAAACTATATAAAGCCAGCCTGAACCATACCCTCTACAAGCAAACCAACTATGACACAATAAGCACAATGTATTATGCATCATTGTGCACTATATGGTTTTTCAGACCTTATAATTCCAGCTGAAACCTACGTAAGCTAGCTGGAATTATACCCTCCGCAACCAAAATAACTATGGCAGAAGAAGCACAATGTATTGCGCACTAAATGACAGGCATGCCGGATACGACTTTTTGCCACAACTTAAACGCAGCACAACTCACAATTACACCACGAAATCAAAGTAATCGAAACATTCGAAATCTATGACAATAAATTTTATTCGATCAAAACCAGTAACCATCAGGGATTTTCGCAAAAAATTTAAGAAATTTTATTATTGCATTCCCGGTTCAAAATGATTATAGGAGCTTGTAATAAACAAGAAACTAACTAAGTCACCCTGTCTTGATTATTAACGGCCGTTGTTAATTCCAGTATGATCGATGATGGTTCTTCCACGGTTTACAATTGCTTTAGTTATTTCTATATTCCCTTCTACTTTGGAATGTCATTCTAAAATCCAATTCCCGATCAGTATTGGAGGAATTAAGAATTCGACAACATCGAATGATGTTAAGAATAATAATCGCTTAATAAAATTATAGTCTTCGACTCGATTCGAAAGCCTGACATTTGGGTTGATAACATTTGCAACAACAATTTTTCTCACCAAATAATTGGTTTTGCCCACCCTGAATAATAATGACCACTTAAACGTAAGAGTAAGATTATAAAAATGTTCACAAATCACGTCATATTATAATTATTACCCCACCCCCTCGTTTAATTATCATTGCCCCATAGGATTATGGGGATGAACAAAATCAATTATTGAGCAGGCAACTTTAATAGATCATTTATTTAAATCGATAATTAATAGTGTTTCACGGATATTCTTATAATTTGAATACTCGTATGCCGTATATAGGCATAAGAAGGTGGATAATAATTATTTGGTGGACCTAATTCATTAACAGGTGGACAATTCTAAAACTTAATTCGTTTAAATTAACAATAAATGTACATTCTTCTAGAGAAATTTAAACTCAAAAGTTTACGCATATATTTTAATATTCCGTACATTGATTTATGGGGCTGAGCAAAACTAATTATTGAATGGGTAAAATTCATCAATAGCGGGACAATTATAGAAAATAACTGATTTTTTTATACTGATATATACTTTTATAGTGCTTATATACTTTAACTCAAAAGCTTACGTAAAAATTTAATAAAGAATTCTGTATATATGGGTCAAACCCAGTTATTTGACGGGTTAAATTCATCCACATAATATGAATAATTTTAATACATGACTAATTTAAAAATCATTTTAGAGTGCATTGGACAAACTTTTTAAGTTCGCTTTTGGGGGTACTGGCTAAAGTTTATTTATTTATTCAACCTTTAAGGGAGGGCAAAACTTATAAATTGGTGCAAAACTGGGCAAAATATGTACAAAACTACGACATAACTCACTTCTTGGGTTACCTTCATATATCTAACAACATTATAATATATGCCATATAATTTAAGCGTTTTTTTAAACTCAGCACAGACGTTGTTCACTCAATAGACTAACAGAAAATCGCGATGAGATTGTGAGCAGATTGGCAAAATCTTTATTAATATGGTAGTACCGTTTCTAACAATTAACAAAAAAAATATAAATAAATGTAAGTACACTGTTAAAATATTTCTTTTAACACGTTTGAGTGAAATAAAAATACCCAGACTTTGTTAATTTACACAGCGAAGCGAGTTTATCCGGAGGTTCTCGCGATTGATACTATGCCTGCCGGAAGTCTATATAGTAAACGTATGATTATATTGTACTCCAAATATTTTTTCAAAATCCTTCTCATAGTTAAGCACTGGTCAGTGGTTGATCGGCTGGGACGAAAACCGTGCTGATAGTCGCTGAATTCAATGAAGGAGTTTTACTGAACAAAATGTATCGCGACCAATCCGTTTGGAATTCAAACATATTCCTTTTGAAAGCTTAAGCCTATATAAATCATCCGGTAATAGTGGTATTTTGCTACAACCTCTGCGATATCTTGTCAATTAAAAGTATTCCACTCAGACTTCATGAGTGCACTGAATAAGTTCTACTCAAAAATTTTCCGACGTCAATCCGTTTTGGGATGCCACTAATGTCATTTGAAAGGCTAAATTCATAGGTGTCATCAGTATATAATGAAATTTTGGTACAAACTCACCACTTATTGGTCATTCAACGTGTGCCACTCAACGAATTCAATGAACGAGTTTTACTCAAAAAAAATCTATCGCGACGAACCCGTTTCGACATCAAACCTTTTTTATTTGAAAGGTTAGGCCTATAGAAATCATATAGTGGCGGTTTGGTACAAACTCTGCATTGCCTTGTGCCAAAAATCTTTCGGTACCAAATCGTTTGGTATAAACTTAACTATGTTTAGTTATTGTAATTTTAAAGTGTGCTTTCAAAGCAAATGCAATTATTTTTTTGGTATTGGCTGAACTCCTTACTTTGAATTTTGATTCAGTACAAAAATTGTTCAAGTTGTCATACATCCTCGAGTTCTCTATTCGGCAAACTTTCCGGTAAACTACCCATCAGATTTTAATGATTTTAATAAAAAATGGGTTTTAAATTGTTTGTATTCATCTTTCGATAAATTATGTAATATACTTGATTTAGAAATATTTGGAGGTAAACAATTTCTTAGAAATATTCTTTTGAATAAAATAGTAAATACTAGCTTAAGGATAGCTGTATGTTGCTTTAACACGTTGTAAATATATAGAGAAAGCACCAAAGTTTCCATCGCAACAAATTAACGCAAGGCAGATTATTTGGAACATATGATTGGTAGTCTTCCAAAATTTAAATAATTAGAATAAAAAAAACCTTTGTATGCATTTTCCTTTTATATTCAAATTTGTTTCTTCGCTGTTTTTAGTTTTTGCATCGCTACACCGTTCTAAGAAGGGGTTTAATACTTTTCTTGTTTGGTACTGTACTCCATACATTTTTTAATATCGTATCAGTTTTCAATTTTATTAACAATTACTGGTATCGATTTTGGTCGTGGTACTTTTTAATTTCTATCAACATTATGATGAGTTTCATCACAATGTTGCGAGCGTCGTCATTTTTTGAGTATTTCAGGAGAGACAAAAGGTGATTGGTTGATTATACGCGTTACTGCTCGCTTTTTTTCTGCATTGTCAAAACAACTTCATTTATTCAATTTGTCTGAGGGCACCACGTATTCGTTCTGGTTGTTTGCTTTGAATAGTTTTTTGGCGAAACAAGGTGTCAAGTTGATAACCTATGCATCGAACATCCCGGAGTATTTATTACTTTTACCTAAATGTGGTACAAGCAGTAAACGCCAAATTTAATTTTAAAATATTATCTAACCTCATATCAAACATAGAATGGCACCTGAATTAGCGCAACGAAACTGGCGACCAAAAGAACGATTAATCTAGCAGAGGTAGACCGGCCGCAATCTCGTTAATGTTTGCATTTTACGAGTATGTAAATCCTTCTAAGTCGGCAAGTCTTGTCGACGTTGAAACATTAATGAATGAGAATCGCCCGAATATTATAAGAAATGAAAATGCTAACAAACAATATTGCTAAAAATATTTAAGTGTAGCAAAAACTAATTGTGTATAATTAGCATATCCCAATCCGAATGCGGCAGATGTCATCATCATCATAATCATCATCGTTTTGTGTGAAGTGTCAATAAACAACACACAAATCATCACTTTAGTCACCTCTATATATTACCGTATTCAATTCATTCCATTGTATTCCGTTTAAAAAATCACAATGCATTACACAAAATGCAGAAGCCAACAACAACAACTGAAATGTTAGGGATATTTAAGTTCCCAAAAAATTTTCTAAATAACTTAAACAGATGTATCACCTTTTGTATACATTCCTTATACCATTCACAAAGAGATGTAGAAAATCTATGTAAGTTTTAGTAGCTATTTCAACAATTTTTTTTTTTACTAAAATCGGTGTACAAATTAAATTAATTTATTTTTTCTATTTTCTATTGTCCGGAACCCGGCTTTGTTAAATTTGTCACCCAAAGTTTTGGTAAATATTTTGAGATAAATGAGTGCCGATTTACAAATATATTTATGTTTGGACTATGTAAACAGATTTAAGTGGATTTAAGTGGTTATACTTCTTAGAGCCCACAAATACATTGAACCTAGCCTAATTTATTGAAGCGGAAACGCGACAGTTTTGCATTTTGTAGTGATGTTGTAAAAAGAAGAAAGCGCATCTGCTTAATTTGATGAAAGAAGTGATTTTAATTTACCGATAATCTACTACGTAAAAAAATAACTCAATAAAATTTCTTCAGAAATTTACCCGAATTCAAAATTGACGATGCGATCGGCTAATAATAATTTAAAAATATTTCTAAACTTGTAAATCAGTTGTCATTATGGCGATATTATAGTCATTTTGATTTAAAGTGCGATGGGACGTTTTATTATCAATCTTTTCGAACAAAAAATAAAGAAAAATAAGCCAGGAGGCCCTTTCGCTGATTTTATCACAACGTCCAATGCTGCAGCGTCAACAATTATACGGTACGAGACGTAATTGTATTCACCGCCATTTTTCACTTTAGGTAAGATTCTGATGGCACTGGGATTATTTTACAGGAATTGATTTCCAACAAAGATTTTGAATTGTTCGTCCGTAACTGACTTGTGGATTCTACTTACAAATATCAATCAACGAGGTTTTATACAACTGTATAAGCGTATTGAGATCATCATGACATGTTGCAGGATTCGGTGGTATAAGCAGCAATCCAGTTTCAGATGGTGGACTGTTTACACTAAGTGGTTGGATTATCTCGATGGTTCCAATTGCTAATTGAACTTCTCTTCTGGCTTATATAGGTAACTCGGGATGATTTAGCGTGGATGGTGACTACAGTTTCGATCCATTATCGATTAATACATGGAAGGTGGTGTTTGGTTATAGAAACCACATATCGTTCAATGCGAAGCCAACTAATTCATGCCCGTAAAAATCAGTAATCATGTATCTGTAGTGTCCTCCAAATATGCTACAATTTTATCTCCAGGCCATAAGCTACACCAAACTGTTAACTTTAGTGGATGTAAACGTGTTTCATGAACTGCATGGGGTTTTTTAATGTTAATTCACATAAGTTTTGTATTTTACGCGGTTAACCGTGTTATATTATATACGGAAAAAATATAAAAATCTGAGAGAAATACTACTACGGATATTCCAAATTCGTTATAAACCGTTAAAGTTAAAAAAAGCGCGTTTCATTTTGTACCGATATCTTAAAAACAACAATGCTATAATCTGGATGTTCCAACTTTTAAATTTTTCATAAAGCACGTAAATTATTTGATAAGTATCTAAATTTTTACTTCAAATGATATTAACAATAATTCGCGTTTTCAAGTTTTATTCAAGTAAATCCAAAGTTTGATGGCTTTATTTTTGAGTTTTCTGAATCTTGTGTGTCTTCAAGTGAATTATTTATGAACAATTCTCAATTAAGTGTTTGGTGAAATGTGTAGTTGCCGCGTGATCGATGAACAGTAACATTTTCGGCTAAACGTCTACTATATAGGTATACGATGGTACATTTTGCTAATTTCATCTTTTACCGAGCCTGTTTCCACCAATTTTGCCACAATTGACGGACAATTTTCTCTTCCATATTCTGTACAAAATTTTGTTACAATTTCTGCATGGCTTTCACCAATTTTAAAATAAATTTTAACAATAAATACGCGTTGTTTAATCGTATATATCTCCATTTTTAATAACCGGAATGTTTTTACTTGTATCAACAATAATAAGACACTCTAGTCTAAACAATATAGATGGCGTCAAATTTAAAAATTAACCTGAAATTGGAACACCCTTTACCTTTTCTCTCTTCAAAAAGTCTCTCGCATTGAGGCTATGCAGTTTTGGTATGAACATGTCTAGTTGTGAAAAGATGATCGGTATGTTGCAACTTGTCGAAATATGGCTCTGGGCTGAAAATTACTAAGCATTTTCGAGCATTAAATCAGCTTTTCTTTCCGTGTGCCTTAACTAAACATCTTCAGGATAAGAGCTATACAGTTTTAGAAAGAACATGTCAAAAATTTCAAGATGATTGGAACTTTACGAAATATGGTACTGGGGTGACAACTCCTAACCATTTTCGAGCAATAAATGAGTTTTTATTCTTGTGTGCCAAAACTAAAAATCTTGCAGATAAAAGCTATACAGTTTTGAAATGGACATACAAACAGCTAATTTGTTAAAAAAGTTCAAGATGATCGGTATTTTGCAATTTGTTGAAATGTGGCTCTGGGCTGAGAATTACTAAGCATTTTCGATCAGTTGTTCTTCCCGTGTTCCGAAGCTAAAAATTTCTCGGTTTGAAACTTAACAGTTTTGAAACGCTAATAAAAATTTAATTTTGAAAAAATTTCAAGATGTTCGGTACAATGTGTACTTCATGTTGGTATTTGATTTGACCGAGAAAGTAATAATTATTGCAATCAAACTAAAAATAACGGAAAAATATCACTAAGACGTGTTTACCTCAATTTATTTTGAAAACGAGGCCGTTGGCTTGCATATTTTGTCATTATGATTGTAGGCAGTGATGATGATTACCAATCAGTAGAATCGTGTTTCGTCTTAGCCTTCATAGATTTCAGGATATTTTGAATTATTCATAGTTTCATTTCAAATCGAAAATAATGGACATTCTATGACACAAATTAATTTAATTTTTTTAAATGCTACACGGGAAACCATTAAATATTTTTTTATTTAAAATAATATTGCAAATTTGTACCACTGGCTTTGATACACAGTCGTGCTCTATGTTTTATCGCCTCAGGTATATGTTGACTTGAGTCAGATTTTGTTTTACCGAGTTGCAATTTTTAGCTGCAGTTAATAAATAGTCCCAAACGTAAAAAGTCTAGTCTAGTAATATCTGGTGAACTAGACATATTCGTATAGGTCTTAAGTAATGTGGTGGCGCTCCATTTTGTTGGAACCATATATCTCCTCGAATATTTAAATAATCATTCTCTAACAGATCCAGTAAAACTTCCTTTAAAAAATTAAAATAATTGTCGACATTTAGATAACCATCGAGAAAACGTGAGCCAATTAGCTTATAATAACCAGCCCTCTTGTTAAAGGAAATATTGATACCATTTCGTTCTTGCAGATATCACCAGATTGTCAGATTGATATCGCCAGACTTCAAAATTATTCCTACAGAAAATATCTTGCTAAACCTTGGTGGTAGGTTGTCCTCTTAAAACAGTTATAGCAAAATTCGGAATTTACTGCTTTTTGATCATTTTTTAGTTTCATTGTCAATTTTGTTTTTGTTACTATCTACAAGTAGCAATCAAAAGTACGGTCAAACAGGCCCAAGATCAATCTCAAATTTGGCTTTCCTCTGCAAGGTATCCGAACTCCATCAAGCATGAATCGCTTTTGGGACTTTTCCACAATCGAACCACAATATCCTTAATTGGAAAGGCTGCCCTCAGGACAATGAGGCTTTGATGACGAAATTTGGGCTCAGGCTGAAGCAGTGCTTGTTATCGCTTTCTAAGTAATTGCAGCAACTCTCACAGGTTCAAAATACCGCTAGATATTGCCAAGCATCATAACTCTTAATGAAATATCAAGAAAACAAGGCATTTGAGACCTAATGCCTTGTTTTCTTGATATTTGATATTTGCAAGGTAATTGTGTGTATATTATGGTTGTTCACACAATGGCACACAATAAATATGTTTAGGTCCTTGATAGAGAACATTGAATTATCTATGGGGAAATGTAGTGTATACGGAGGAGTTATGATCTTTCTATGTGGGAACTTCAGACAAATTCTTCCAGTCGATCCCAAATCAACGACGTTGATTTCGTTTGTTTTGTGAAAGAAATTCATTAATATCATTTGGACGATAAATCTTCTGAAAATCTCACTGTTAAAATTCAAGAACTTGAATAGGGTGGTTTTCTCATAAAGTCGTGTCTAAAGGTTTTAACTCCACCAACTATTGGTAAAATGGTGCCATCCGAAGGTGAATTATTTAGTACTTTTCACCATAGAATTTGTCTGAATTATTTGAATGAGAGACGAATGTATGAGAAGATCATTCTTGCAATGAAAGACAACTTCTTAAATATATATGTTGAATAGCTTAATAATATACAGGATATCGGCCCCTAAACTGAGTATAATACAATCGGCACGATGGTAGAGGCCTATGAGGCCTTCAATTACTAACCAAAGATTATAAATTCCATCGATTCTATCGCCAAAACGTGCCACAGTAAAGAGTGATAGGGAAAGAGAATAATTGTTTGGATTCGCGCTGCGGCAGTGCACCGAAAATCAGTTGGAGAATTTTTTATTTCCCAATGCATGATCAAAGTCGTACCATATACCGATTGCCAGTTCATTTGCAGGAAGAGCAGAGCATTTGCTTTCGCATAGGGAATATACTGCTTGCAGCAGTCCGCGCCACTTCAAGAGATACAAAACTTACTGCTTAGTTCAAGCTCAAACAAAATGATTCAGATGCAAACCACAAACACACTTACGGGAAGAGGCGACGACATGATGGAAAAAATTTATTGAACGGATGCATTCTGTTGGTATCAAAGATTTGGAGTGGTTAGAATATTACAGCCAAGTGTTCTAATTGTACATATCGAAAATATAATAGCTCGCAACATGGCGAAGACGAAACAAAGAACGAAGATAAATTTATTAAATTAAAAAATAAATTTATTTTCTAACTAATTCGTCTCCAACCATCAGCCGTGTAAGACGCCGCTCAATAGAAAATACTAAGAATGACTTTGGAATGTACCTAGGGCCCATTATGATAATTACATTTTTAAAACTCATGGGACACCTTGTCAGACCAATTAGAAAATCATATAACTTGCTTCGGACACTCCTTTTTGTTTCAGTCCACCAGTATCACTGAACTTCATGCTAAATGCTTAGAAAATACTTAGAATAACTTTGGAATGTACCTAAGGCCAATTAAAAAATCACATCTCCTCTAAATTACTTAATATAAATTCGCCTGAATGTTTACTTTCACTAATACTAGTACAATACGTGTGTTGTTGTTGCTTTTTGGATTAGTTTGGATAGACTTCACTGCATCATGGGCCGGACAACGGCAACAGCAATAGCAGATAAAGCACATAAAGCAGCAGCGGTGGCGACAGTAGCGCAACACGGCTGCGACTATTTTGATTTTGTATTTTAATTTTTTTTTGACGTAAAATAAGAAAATAAATTTCTTTAGTTGTTTTATTCACATTGGGCATGCAACTTCAATGACCCACCAATAAACATCACCACCATGTCCAGTTTCGTTTTCTTGCGTAGATCGTGCAACTCCCATTATCCATACCAGCGACGCGCATTTTGCTGTGAACACTACAACCATGGGTCATGCAACATCCATGTTCCATGAGTTACCAAAAAAAACTCACCCACCTCCACAGTTACCACAATTCTCCATCTTTTCAGACACCAGTTTCTTGGCTCGCACATCTTGCGATCATTCTCGATCGACTGGCTACATAATCATTCAACCAATACCGAAAGATAAGATGTCACAAGCGATGGTTATCCTTCGGTATCTCAGCAACTAGCCACGATCGACACATTAACAATTAAACTGAAGAAACAAAATCACTCGCGATGCGGAAACCTTTACTTACAATCTGGAAACTACATTTTTAGATTTGGATTACCGGTCAACTTAACAACCGTTCAAGCTATGCACTGAGCTTTCGCACCTATTAAGCTTACATTTCATACGAACTACTGCCTGACACCACATATCGAAAATATAACATTTCGCAACACGACGAATGCGAAACCAAAGAAGAACGAACAAATTTAATTTATAAAAATAAATTTCGTTTTTTAACCAGTTCATTTCACACAGCAGCTCAAAGCAAGTTGCGCAACGCAATTTGCGCACGCACACCAATCCACCGTTACACATGGCGGATAATAATTAAATAATTTAATTGAAAATAAAGTTTTATAAATTACATAATTAAAATAAATAATTAATTAAATTAAATTAATTTATATTAATTAATTAATTTATATATATTAATTTATAATAATAAATTGAGTTAATATAATAAATAAGTAACTTTTATAGATTCTGGAAGGTTTTATCTTAAACTCTTGCTTCAAAATGAGACGGGAGCTAAATCATTTGATGATGTCTGATCGATTGCAGTTATCCAATAGATAATCCAATTTGACAGAAAACTCTTGAAGACACGCCAAATCGTACGCTATGCCTGCCCAACTGAGACAACTTGTCGCATATAACTGTGCCTTGTCCTCGCAATCTGACCCTGTTTTGTTATTGAATGGAAATAAGGAAGACGTGACTGAAGATATATGCCGCACAATTCACGGAAATGTTGAGCCTTGCATGAGTTTCGAATGGTATACTTTAAAGAACATTCAATCCGCTTTAAGGATACTAGGATTTTCTCTAAGTCTTTGACTATCGACGACAATCTAATCCTCTTTTAGCCCCAAGCAGTCAAGTGTATTTCACAAAATTGTTGCTACAACTGAAGATGAAACTGGATATCAAAATATCATTTTCTTGGTGACCCTGGAGGTAGTGGAAAAACAGATTTGTATGAAAAACCTATTCGTCATTTTCGCGCTAGAGCTGCTAATTAACTAATTAATGGGCGAACATGCTATTCACTTACTTTTTATACTGCCTGTACCAATTGGTGGAACATCCATCTCAGGATTGAGGATGAAAAGTGATTATAGATGGGTGCACTATAGCATCCAGTCATGCTCTCAATACAATTGACAAGTTGCTACAGGAAGCTATGGAAACAAACGTTCCTTTTGGAGAAATATTTATGCTAATTGGAGGGGATTTTCGCTAATCTTAAGCTATTGTTCCACATGCAATACGGTCTGCTATGGTCCAGTAAAGCTTAAAGTATTCGCAAAACTGGAACAATTCTAAGAAGACGAGTTTAACACAGAATGATGAGGTTATCAAGAAAGATTTTATAATTGGTTGCTACAACTTGGTGCTGGAACGCTAGATTGTGGGAACAACTTACCACCTGATACTATTGAAATCTCAGAAAACTTAATTTGCAAAGATTATTTGGTGCCAGCAACTATTGGAAAAACAATTTCTTCAAATGACACCCCTTCTTGGTTGTGAAAATTAATTTTATGCCCAGAGAATGTTGATATGGACATAATCAACACTCAAATTATTGGCTTGCTTTCTGAGCAAAGTCGAGGGTATACTGAAGATGAAAGTGAAGGTCTTCTTAAATGTACACTAGAATATTTGAATTGCATCAATTCGGCTGGATTACCACAATATACTCTGAATCTTAATGTTGGAACTATAGTCATGCTACTTCGGAATATCAACACTAAACATGGATCAAAAACGAATTTTGGCTGTGAGATATAAACACGACAAGATTAAAGTGAAAATCGAAATATTCAAAATTAAGGAAATAAAATTAAATTTACAGAATGAATTCAATCTAATGCTCAATCTATATTGTTCACATAGACCTTGACTCCAACAATTACTTCTAGAGTGGTCACACTATACAAAGTTTATAAACTAAAGAAGGTTAGAATAAGCTCTACCTTAAATTTTAAGGGTTGCAAACATATTCATCGATTAACTGGCCTACAGCACTACTCCACTCCATAAAAACATACCCCATTTTAAATTTGTGGAAATATCTTAACCGGATTTGCTGGAATTTTTGTGTAGTATGGTGTAGTTGACCGATTATGTCTTTTAACATAATCGGCCAACTTCCACACATAATGTTATCATGAAATTGTAAACAATTTTTAACTCGCCTAGTCATTTCATAGACAATATTACAAATTATAGAGTCTACCCATAATATAACATTAATATTCATATATGAATGTGTCTAGTTTCATTAATAGTAAGTTTGACAACTTAAAATTAAATGGAATGGGTACAAGCGTAAACAATATCGTAACAACAACTTTCATCTCTTTAGTAAACTAAAAATTAGAACAGATAAGATTCATATGATGAAGAACATTCAAGGACACCACCTCATTTCTAGCAGGTAGGGTGATTTCAACGTCGTCGCTAGAAAATTATTTCAGCTACCGTAAGCAGTTTCACAAATATAAAGTTATGTTACCCTGTGCAAACTACCGTTGGTTAGGTATTTGAATCCATATCCATTCCAAAAATCAAAATAAGTTTTCTGTCAACTGACTGGGGCAGAATCATGAAATTGACCTTCAACAGTGGATGAATAAAATTACAATTTCGCTATTATAATGAAAGCAATGACTAATCGGTGTTACATTTTCCTTTAAAATTGCTCGATAATTGTTGTTGAAAACAATTTTGCCGCTAAATTTTCGTTTAAAATATTTAACCTAAGTTAAACCATTTTAACCTTTTTATGTTTATTCGTTGAAATATTTTGTAACAACTGAATTTTACGGTCGAATAGTATATAATACTCTTGCCCCAGCGTTTTATTTGTAATTTTTTTCTTGCGTTCCTGAATTCTTTTAATTCAATAATAAATTCCCTACTACAAAATATTAGACACAAAAACATCAAATTCCTCTAAAAATATAGCGCACTCTGTAATGTTAGCTAACTGTTATCATAACAGCCACATCGAGGTAGTTTATATTGTGAAAAAATTTAGTGAACTGACCTAAATAGTAACGTATTTTAGTCCACTTAGCAACCATTTACAACGCAAAAATTGTAGGTCACATAACAAGATTTATGTTCACCATCTATTGAATAATAATGGGTTTTCCAATAGGAATGATATGATTTTTAAGTGACGTTTCGGAAATTTGTAATATGTCAGGGTCTGTCATTTTTTGTTTCATGGTATTCAGTAATGTTTACAATTCCATCATGGTGAGATATACGCAAGAACAACGTTTACAAATTATACAGTTTTATTACCGAAATAATCGTTCTCCAATTGCAACTTTTCGTGCGCTTTTGCCATTTTATAGTCGTAATAATCGGCCAAGTGTGCTCGCTATTCGTCGAATTGTTGAAAATTTTGAGCGTACATTTTCTTCACATATAATGTTGAAGTGCCAATAAGACAAAGATTCGCTCGAAGTAATGCAAATATTGCTGCCGTTCAGGCATGTGTTGCTGAAGGCCGCAATTTGTCGATTCCAAGACGTTCTCAAGAATTGGGACTGTCTCAAACCACAACCTGGCGCATTTTGAGAAAGGATTTGGGTTTGCATCCGTATAAAATTTTTCTCATTCAAGAACTGAAGCCATTGGACCACCGTAAACGTCGTGAATTTGCTGATTTTGCCTTGGAACAACTTGAAAACGATAACGATTTTTTTTTTAAAAATCATCTTCTCCTATGAGGCTCACTTTCATCTGAGTGGTGCGGTAATAAACAAAACTGTCGATTCTGGTGCGAGATTTTCTTCGCTTCTAAAAATTATTTATGAAAAACCATTACATTCACCTAAATTGACAGTTTGGCATGGTTTTTGCTCTGGTGGAATCATCGGTCCGTATTTTTCGAAATGAAGCTGGTAACACCGTTACTGTCAATGGAGATCGGTATAGATCGATGGTAACCAACTTTTTATGGCCGAAATTGGAAGAAGTTGATCTTGACAACATTTGGTTCCAACAAGACGGGGCTACGTGTCACGCAGTACGTGTAACAATTGAATTATTGCGAATCATATCACTGTTATTGGAAAACCCTATACTAAAAGTGTTGCTTATGTGCTCATCACAGTTCATATTTTCCTTATAAATAATTTCAGTAACATGAATTTCTAAATCAAACTGATTCATTTAAAATTTTTAAATTCGACTAATTTAATAACCTTGTAAAATTAAATTGTATGCCGATATGTTTAGATAAAATCAATGTCACTACCGCCATCTATTTCATAATGCAAAAACCCTTTTGGTCGGTGTCGTTTACATCACAGTTTTCATCGACCTAAATTGGGTCAGTTCACACAAAAAAGTTACCAAACCTAATTTGTATTAAAATGGTATGATTGATGCAATTGTCAGAGTAAAAAATTAGTTGGTCATTTTGTGGTGCTTTATCATATTTGGCGATAAAAAGAAATTGTCGTAGCTTAATTCAGATGAACTCTGGATGAACAATGTTACGTCGTAAAGTGATGCGAATGAAGAATACTGCAATATCGTTCATCTTGTTCCCACACATAGAAAAATATTAGGTTTTGACGTTTGTTTTTAAAGTAATCAAGTTTACATTAGCCAAAGACAATCATAGGTTTTTCATTTAAACAAAAAAATTAAAACAAAATGTAGTCCTAATAATTCCAATGTCATCGTTGTATCTGTGATTTTTAGTTAAACCGCGTATACGTATCAGGGATGATATTGACAAGCAATCAGAAGTACTGATTTTTTTTAGGAAGAGTAAACTGAATCCAATTTGAAAGTATGAAGATAGTGCTTTCAAGTTGGATTCGTTAGCGACTTCATCAATATTCAGCAAATTTCCAAGCAAATTTCAAGGCGAAATGAAATAAGTCTGACCAACAACGTCATTAAAATGTATTATTTAACGACCAACCAAGTGGCAGGATTTTAACCGCCGTTATTGAAAGATTTTAAAGAAAAGCATTAAGCACCAAACATAACGTTCGATTTTACTTGAGGAATTGCTGTATTCGGTTTCCTGGTCATCGCCTAGTACTGCAATCATTTAAATAAATAAATCTTCTTATTGATTCACGTTAAAGATCTTACCGTAATCTCAGTATTTATTATCACTAATCGTGGAACTTGGGACTGGAAAAAGGGGTGCTAAGTTAATCCTAAGTAATTATGGATCGTTCTAAACACTCAACTCAACTGTAAGTACGATAGTTTTTTCATATATGGTAGTCTCAAAATTGAATGCGAGACCATATTTGCTTAACTTAAACGGTTCAGCTGTCGCAATTGAATATGATCTCTTCTGAAACGTAAACACAGAAATTCCCGTTGTTAAAACTTCCCCACAAATTTTAGTTCTCTTCTTACAAAATTAATTAAATATATGGTCTAGGGAGGAAAAAGGGGGGTCGAAAAATCTCGCCTAACAATTTTTCGAGAAATTTTGATTTGACGTCAAATCTAAAAAGTGCATTTTAAATAACAATGCATAAATATTAGGAATTTCTGTTTCTTTAGGGGTTATTTAAAAGTCCTGATGAGTTAGGAGGCAAAATAATTAACCGTTTAAACATAAAACCTTGGATAGAGCATGGGCGGATCTTTTACAATGTAAGTCTGCGCCTCCAAGGTTGTAACATACACGACGACTTCACCGGTTTGGACACAAATATGTATGTCACCAGCTTCGATTAAATGACCTTGAAAGATCACACTCTGATAATAACGGATATATGAAGCTGTGAAAAAAGTCACAAATAGTGGACCACAACTGTGAATTTCGTTCGCTCAACCCATCCCCCTCCAAAAATTAAATCATTAACATAATTAACATTTGTTTATTGATAAGAATCCTTAAACATTATATAAACTTTCATATTAAGTATAAAAAAACGAAATGATTTAAATTTCCTAAGTTAGAACCATAAACCGTGGTTCAGAAGTAAAATGGACACCTCGCCCGAAGAAACAACAATTAGACCGCGAAAACTATTCTTTACTACTTATATAAAAAAGAATTTGAAAATAAAAAGACTTACCGTTTATAACTGCCACGATGAAGCGCTTCCCCGCGTAGATATAATATGGGTTTTCTACCCCCGGTGCTAAAATATTATATATAACCGTAGGTAAACCGTAAGCTCACGTCACCACATTACCTCTGTTGTCACAGTTTTTATCGGGGTATGTTTTATGTAAATTGATATCACTTTATCACATATAATAATTATTATTTTTAAGTGTATTTTAGAATTACGAAAATAACCGATCAAACATTATACACTAATCTTGGAAATTAATCTCAATTTTAAGAAACTTGTAACTAACTAAATTACTTCGGGACGATTTGTTTCGTATACGTGATTATGTATATAGCAAAGATGTTGCATAAGATGACGCCGACCAGTGTCCGTACACTACTATGTACTGTATTTTTTCCAGCATGCGGTTTGATAGCGGTCGTCACCATAAAATAATTGGTCTTTCTTATAAATTAACCACAACGGAGGGTCTAAATTCGAAAGGCCGCAATTTGCGCACCCGCATGTGGAAGAGAATGCGTTTTAGTTGCACTGGCAATGGTTTCTGCAAGAAAACTATATGCGGAAAATAAAACCAAATTAGATTTTCAAGTAATATGTATGAACAAGTTACCAATTACCTGTTGTGTTATATGGAAATCCAAATAAATCCAAAATAAACGGCCTTCGTATATCCAACAATGGAGAGAGGTTTAATCACTAAGTTTTAAGTTAATTTTAACTGACCTACACTGATTTTAGGTTTAACTTAACGTTATTACGCTTTAGCAGCTCGCAGTAAACTGATTTGATCGATAATTGGAAAAATGATTGTTAACAATCGTACTGGAGAACTTTGCAAGAGATTAAGTTTAATGAGCAGCTTCACTATCTGATATGGATGCATACATCAATATTAAGTAGAAAATACATGTATATGACTGATTATGGGGAAATTGCAATTACAATAAGAATGATCAAATTGAGATGTGCTCGTCATCAGTTGTACTTATACACAGGTACAAGGTATGATTACGCTGCTCATAATACGATGTACCAATTGGTTATTACGCGTTGAGATACGGTAGTATATATTTAGATTATTAAACATGCAATTTCAATGTATCCGTGAGAGATTATTGTTTGAATTGATTAATTCATTTTTGTTAGTGCATTCTCACGGTAGTCAAGTAAATAAGTATTTTAAGGAATTCGTTATTCGTTACAAGGTATTGGGCTTCCCGTTCAATTCAATTAGGGACTTAAATTTTAATGTAAATATCTCTGCAAAACAGATCGATTTTCGCCATTTTGTACTGATACTGTATGTGCTGTACCATATTTTGGCAAATGTCGCACCGAACTTTTATCGAAATGCGATTAAACTAATCGAAGTCACTTAATGCCTTCTTTATACTACTTAATTATTCTTCTTCCTCTAACTTAGTTTTAAATTTCGTATTTAATTAATCAATTACGCAAGAAGCAAATTTTCCGAGAACTAATAAACTTAAATTTATTATCTCGATTGTAGACCTATCATTTAAACCAATAAAAGAATAATGCTTTGCCAACTCAGCAAGAGTTGCGTTTCGCTTGGGGCCTTTAAAACATTTTACATTTCTCTTATCATTACTCTTCCATCTTACATTTCTGTATATAGAGTATTAAGCTACGTTAGTAGTTTTAATCATTAAATCTTTGAATTAGAGCTGTTGAACATCCTGATTTCTAGATGAAACTCAATGGATTGAACTATTATTGTTTTTCTTCTACAAAAGTTGTCTCATAATCCAATTACAAATGATATTTCTTCAATTAACTTGCTCGAAAGTATCGAAGTACTTTTCATACAGCCACAGTATCGATAAAGTACTACAGTACCGACAATATCATCTCTGATACGTATGCGCGGAAAATGAACACGCAGTTTTAATTTTTACGTTTACATAGGATGAAATATCTCTTTTAGGTTGGCTCTGCATTTATTCATCATAATGGAAGTGGATTTGATCGCGAATAGTGAAAATGAGCCAATTATGCGAATAAGTTATTTGTGTGAATAAATTATTTGTATGAATAAATTAAATGCTCAATTCAGTACCTTGAACATACACCACGATACCATTAACATAAAATTTTAAATGGCTCATTACTGCCGGAACTAATATTCTAGAAAGTATATTCTATCATCTAAGAACAATGAACGGCTTATTAATAGATAAATGCGAGATGGCTAAGATAAAGTGCACTCAAATTAAATAATAAAGTACCTAAAACAAAATTGAGAAATTTGTGCTAAAAAAATTATTAAAAAATTACACTGTTAAATTTATTATTTTTCTTTTTCTATTGGAATTTGTTTTCAAAATAAAATTATGAAAATGGACTAATTGTAAATGTTGTGCTGTCGAATCTAGAAAAGTCTACAAATTCTAGCTGACATTTGTGAGAAGGTAAAATATTATTGACCTATTCCTAAGATATTTTTGAGATTCGTTCTATTAAAAATTATATTTAGAAATTGAGCATTTTTGACGGGTTTCAAACAATATTTCAGCCAATTCTGTAGATGTCTACAGGGTTTCGCTAACATTTTCAAATATATCATCCAATATACTGAGTCTATAGTGAATGGGATAAAATTATGATGGGTTTCTTCACAATTTTGAAGAATATTTCAAGTTTTATAAAGGGCGAGCGAAATATATTTGCAGGTCTTGGACAAACAATTTTCTTTTTTATACTGCCGATCGTAGAGATGTCCATAGGTTCTCAGCCACATTTGCGAATATATTACATAATATTCTACCGTTATTATAATGAGCGGTATGGTTATGTGAGTTGTGATATAAGTGGCGAACATGCGGGCAGAACTCTGATTGGTTTCTCGATTTTTACAGAATATAGAAATTTTTAGAAAATTTCCATGTATTTTGATATATTTTACAAATATCTTTTGAGCCATGTGAGACCAGCTTCTTTATATGTGACGAGTGGGATAAATTTATGACGATCACAACTATGTCTTAATGATTAAAGGATTTTACCATTTTCGGTTATTTTTAAAATTCTTTACCGTCAATCCTGGAGACATTAACGAGTTCTGGCCTACGATTTCTTAGAGCTAGAGTAGAACACTAAAAGTTACTCGATTCTGATGAACCATACTATTGTTAATAAAATTTTAAAAATTTAACAAATTTCTGTTTTTAAAACCGCCGGTCGTATAGATGTCCACAGGGCATCACCCACATTTTCGAATAGATTATACAATATTCTACAGTTGTAGTGATTGGCATACGATTCTAATGGACTTCTAATGTCTATAATACGTAGAATTCGTGTTTTCATTTGTACTGCCATTGCCAGAGAATATGGGTAATGAGTTTAACAATGATTTTTGAAATTTTGAAGTTCCGTGATTTTGGAGAAATACACAAAATTTTAGCAATTTCTCCAATTGAATTTTAAATTGACATTACAAATCTCTACGTATTTTGATGTATTTTACTAATGTCTGCACCTGGAGTTGCCCACGCGCACTGGCCTATATTTTCTTACATTTGAAATATTTTTCTTATATGGAAAGACTATGATGCATTTCTGATGAAAAATAATATCTGATATTATACTGCTGCTTTTAAATAATGCTTATAAATATCTTGTAGGAAGAATTAATTTTTTTGTTCAAAATCATGGAACTTCAAAAATTCATAAATCATTTTTAGTCTCATTATAATTGACCCATATTCGCCCCATAGACAGGAAATTTTATAAGCTGTTGAAAAATGTAGACGAGATTCCGTGGACATCTCTAGCAATGGCAGTACAAAAGAAAACATGGATTCTATTATAGACATATCAAAACACATTAGAATTCGATGCCAATCACCATAACGATAGAATATTGTGTAATCTATTCGAAAATGTGGGTGAGAACCTGTGGACAGCTCTACGATCGGTGGTATAAAAAAAGGAAATTTGTTAAAAAATTTAAAATTGTATTTACCAAACCAAGATTTATCAGAAGCGAGTAACGTATACAACAAATCTATTAAACGGGTTCTCGCTTGTTTGGAAATGTCAATTTAAAATCCAATTAGAGATATTGCTAAGATATTGTAAAGAAATTGTCATAATAATATTTTTGTCAAAATCACGAAACTTCAAAATTCCAAAATCATTGTTAGACTCATTACAATTGTAACGGTATAAAAAAGGCGGTATAAAAATGGAAATTTTTTATCCAGGAACTGTAAATTATTTAGCTCACCCTTTATAAAACTTGAAATATTCATCAAAATTGTGAAGTTTCTAACATCTTTAAAATATATTAAAACCCTTCCTAATTTTATCCCATTCACTAGACTCAGTAGATTGGATGATATATTTGAAAATGTTAGTGAAAACCCGTGGCCATCTACAGAATTGGCTGAAATATTGTTAAACCCGTCAAAAATGCTCAATTTCTAAATATATTTTTAATAGAACGAATCTCATAAATACACTTTACTTAAATCTTCGGAAGAGGTCTATGCTTTACCGTCTCAAAAATGTCAGCTAGAATATGTAGATATTTACGGCAGTGAAGTTTCTAACAAAAAATTAACAACTATACGTATATGATTCCCATTGGATTGTTAAACTTATTTTGTGTATTAGTGTTACACTGTAAAATCGTATTTTTTTAATGAGACAGTTATATAAAATAAGAAAGAGATAAGAAGTGCTATCCCTTTCTAAACACTTATCCGTTTCCGATATTTTAAAATTGGAATTTTATAAACCACGTAAGACTAAATTTATTACAATGAGTAATTTTTTGTCCTTTATCTTCAGATGACAGCTGTATAACTATCTTAAATTTTGACTATTAACAAAATGGTACCAAGGATTGTTCTAAGATGTGACAAACAAGGAAAAAAGCGTTGGTATTAAACTATACCATGTATCTGCCTTTCCCCCCGATTTCAATTTTTTTTTTAATTTGTATGCCAAGCCGATTTCACCTATTTGAGTAAATCATATTTCGACAAATAACGACTAATTTCGACTAGAGGTTACAATAGCTCCATGTACTAAGTAATAAACAGTCTATATGCCATGTCCCGGCGTTCTCCCCAATTTGAAATTTTTTATTTAATTTGTATGGCACAACGCTTTCACCTGCTTGGGCAGTTTATACATCGACTAAGATTATGAGGATCACAGTGATTCTTCTAAGACGTCATCAAGAGGTTACAATAGCTCCATGTACTAAGTAATAAACATTCTATATGCCATGACCCGGCGGTCTCTTCAATTTGAATTTTTTTATTTGTATGGCACAACACTTTCACCTGCTTGAGTAGTTTATATGTTGACTAAGATTATGAGGATCACAGTGATTATTCTAAGACGTCATCAAGAGGCTACAATAGCTCCATGTACTAAGTAATAAACAATCTATATGCCTTGTCCCGGTGGTCTCCTCAATTTTAAATTTTTTATTTAATTTATATGGCACAACGCCTTCACCTGCTTGAGTAGTTTATATATCGACTAAGATTATGAGGATCACAGGGATTCTTCTAAGACGTCATCAGGAGGTTACAATAGCTCCATGTACTAAGTAATAAACAGTCTATATGCCATGTCCTGGCGTTCTTCCCAATTTGCAATTTTTTATTTAATTTGTATGGCACAACGCTTTCACCTGCTTGAGTAGTTTATACATCGACTAAGATTATGAGGATCTCAGTGATTCTTCTAAGACGTCATCAGGAGGTTACAATAGCTCCATGTACTAAGAAATAAACAGTCTATATGCCAAGTCCCGGCGGTCTCCCCAATTATAAATTTTTTATTTAATTTGTATGGCACAACGCTTCACCTGCTGGAGTAGTTTATGAGGATCACAGTGATTCTTCTAAGACGTCATCAAGAGGTTACAATAGCTCCATGTAATACGTAATAAACAATCTATATGCCTTGTCCCGGTGGTCTCCTCAATTTTAAATTTTTTATTTAATTTATATGGCACAACGCCTTCACCTGCTTGAGTAGTTTATATATCGACTAAGATTATGAGGATCACAGGGATTCTTCTAAGACGTCATCAGGAGGTTACAATCGCTCCATGTACTAAGTAATAAACAGTCTATATGCCATGTCCTGGCGTTCTTCCCAATTTGCAATTTTTTATTTAATTTGTATGGCACAACGCTTTCACCTGCTTGAGTAGTTTATACATCGACTAAGATTATGAGGATCTCAGTGATTCTTCTAAGACGTCATCAGGAGGTTACAATAGCTCCATGTACTAAGAAATAAACAGTCTATATGCCAAGTCCCGGCGGTCTCCCCAATTATAAATTTTTTATTTAATTTGTATGGCACAACGCTTCACCTGCTGGAGTAGTTTATGAGGATCACAGTGATTCTTCTAAGACGTCATCAAGAGGTTACAATAGCTCCATGTAATACGTAATAAACAGTCTGTATGCCATGTCCCGGCGATCTCTCTAATTTTAAATTTTTTATTTAATTTGTATGGCCCAAGGCATTCACTTGTTTGAGTAGTTTATATGTCGACTAAGATTATGAGGATCACAGTAATACTTCTAAGACGTCATCAGGAAATTACAATAGCTCCATGTACGTTTTTGGTGAGCTGGGATTGCTGTGAGTTCGGGCCGATTTTGGAATGGATGGAAACTTGGATAAGAGAATAGTTTCCGGATTTGGTTCTATAAATAGTGCAGTGAAACTTTTTTTATTATTTGCGAAACGATTAGAATGAACCTCGGTTTGTATGATGCAAATTGGTTTCTAATATTTGTTCCGATTGTGTTTCTGGAAATTGACCATTTGAAATGGAACTGGGTTTGTATTATGAAAATTGCCGCTTGCAATATGAGCTCAAAAGTTGTCCTGGAAAATAGCCAAGTGAATAAAATGAACTTAGGTATTATAAAGAAAATGGGATTCTAATATCAGTTCCGGATGCGATTCTGAAAATGGCCTATTTCAATGGAACTAAACCATTTTTAAACCGTCCAATATAAGTTCCTAGACGTAACTTTAGAACATTGTTAATTTGATTAAAACTTGGATCGAACTTAAATCGATCGATTAGGATGGATCTTAACATGATAAAAATGAAATTTCAATAAGTATTCCGAATAAGGTTTTTAACTAACCATTTACAGAATATTTCAGCCGATTGAAATTGTTCAGATAAAAGAGATCTGTTTTATTTTAACAGATTTTGATGAAAATGTGACCTCTGTTATAAAAATAAAATCCAATATCTTATGAAAAATTGCCAGTACTAATAGAACTTACGAATTACTCAAACGATTGAGTTGAATGCTTTAAGTCAAAAATGAAACCTCTATATGAGCTTGGATAGTTTCCTGAAAAATTACTAGTTTTAATAGGACTAAGCAATTACTCATGCGATTGATATGAAACTATTTTGGTACTTCAAAAATATTCCATTTGATTGTTATAAAGCGGTGGGCTCAAGGACGAAAATTTCGATCCAGCTTGATGGTTCCAACCAATTCGACAAAGGAATATGACTATTCCAGAGAATGAAATCTGGTAAATTATGGTTCTCGAAAATAAAGAAAATATGTAAAATTATTTGGGAATAATTCGTGCATTCATAAATAGAAGAGTGAATAGAACCCCTCTGATATATGTTTCACGTTAATCACTGATTAATGCATAGTGTATTTTGTTGATACGAATTGTAAGAAAAGAGTTAAAAATATTTACTCGTGCATTTCCATATTGTTACCAATTTGCTCTGTAAAATTCAGTTCGTATCACTGGATTGTGAACAAATTTAACGGTTTATAACAAAAACTATTTTACATGACACCACTACCGGAATATTCCCGAAAACCCCAGAATCTTTAGCGGCTTGCTTTTCCCGTCCTTACTTTTACGCCGTTGCCGTCCAATTCTAGGACATATGGCTACAGGACCGATTTTCGAAGAACCATCTGCACGTTGCATAGCTCCATGGCAGCCTATAGTACTGGCATGAAAGAAAGATCGGCCCATGAGTTCCACCCTCTGACAAGGAGGTCATAGTTGGGTCCCTTTGCATCACAGATCGTAATCTGATGATAAAAATTCTCCTTTTAATCCTCCCTCTACCGAGATTCGAACCCAGTACCTCCGGGTAAATAACATATCCACTTTATATAATTTACAATTACTTTAACTCACACCACTAATTTTACTTTACACACCACTATAATTTTCCCACTATTGACTTTCGCTTTTATTCCATCTCGTTCCGCGTCTTCTACTACTCTTTTTTGCGTTCATCGCGCCCGTGTTTATACACCACCGGTGAACATTCTAGATGCCACAAGAATATTCGCAAAGCTTTCGATTCAGAGGCCACTGTTTTAAGAGTAAACTAATAAAAAACTACTAATCCTTAAACCTAAATTTCACTAACTTCATAAATGTAATAATTACACAACCCATGAGCGATTTATGATCCCAATAAATCGAAAGAGTAATTCATTACGCAATCGTAACAACAATTATAACACTCACACCGGGTGATTTTTTTAAGCTGAAACTTTCAAATATCTCGGAAAACAAGCACTCTACGAAAAAAATGTCCAGTATCAAAATTTAATCACTCCAGGAGGACATACAGTAGTGCTAAAATTAGTACCGCTCCTCTCCTTCTTGTAGATGGGGTGGAGGGTAACTCTGAAATTAAAATAGGAACCCCTATTTTTTATTGCAGATTCGGATTCTACGGTTTAAAGTACGTAGGATTTCTTTTGAACATTTTTTCGATGATAGGGGGGTGGCGCTGCAATAACGATATTAAATTAGTTTCGATTTCTCCTACTGCGAACCTATGCATACGATTCTGCAATACGTTTGAATTAAAATGAACTATTATCGTAACCCAGGAACATGCGATTAAATCTGCTTTCCAATGAATAATTTTTTTGTTGTAGTTTGTTTTAAAAATATCGATTCAGTTCGAAGACTATTTGGAAAACAAAAAGAAATGTTTTCGTTAGACAATACAAAATGGAGTATTTAACTGTACAAGAAAAAATTGAAATGGTCCTGGTTTATGAAGAAGCTGCTCGTAGTCTTGATAATGCTGTCACTCATTACGCTTCGCGTTTTCCGGATGGGATTCGATCACGTGCTTCATTTTACCGGACTGTTAAACAATTTACTACTGATGGAAGTGTTCAACCGAAAAAAAGGACTCGTCGAGCAACAGCCACTGAGGAAAGTAATGAAATTGCTGTATTGGCTGCAGTAACTCATAATCCTCATATTAGTACCACTCCATTAATGCAAAAGAGGAGTCTTAGTGAAGACGCAGTAAGCGATATAATACACGCGAAATCCAAAGTTAATATAGCGGGAAAATTATTATTATTGTTTAAAGTGAAATTATTTGTGTGATCTAGCAATGAGCAATTGTGAAAATTATTATTGTTATGTTTTATAGTTTAGTTGATATTTGGAAAATTATTGTGAGAATTAATATTTCTGGTATTTTTGGGAATATTCCGCAATGGTGTCAGGTAAAGTAAAAGCTGTTATAACTTGGAACCCATCAAGTTTATAGGGGTATGGATTGCGACCAGTGATACGAACCGGATTTTACAGGACAAATCCGTAACAAAAATAAGTTACTCAATTACTTAAGGTAAGTTCACATTATTACAATATTTATTAAGTTTATAAAAAAAAATCTTAGCCCAATAAAATTATAATAATATTTATTTATTAAGAAAAGCTACAAAGTGGAAGTGTATTTTTAAAAATGTACTTAGTAGTCGGCTCATAAAATTTGCGTTTAAAATTGTCCTAGCTTAGACGAAAGTCAAAGAGTTTGTCAGTTTTGTCAAAACTCATACACATCAAGTTTAACGGTCCATTGTAATCGTAATTTGCCCTGTATTTATTTACCTGAATAAACTACCTGAATGTTCGTTGTAAAAAGGACATCAGATATTAACAGTATACTCAAGTGATAATCTGACCTAGGGGAAATACAATATTTGTATATCGTCAATATATTCAGTACACTGTTTAATGAAGCCAAACACAGTCAGCTCTGGCTATCCATGTGGCTAGGGAACCTAATATTTTCAAGGAAAGTAACTCCTAGGTACTGTTGGTACTGCTGGACACCATGGTACTGTTGGACAACATGATTAGTTTTCCGATGACAAGACATAGTCTTACACTTATTGATCTAGAACCTGAGCAAGTTTGAATCACGCCAAGTCACTGCCCATAGCTTGTTGTAATTTGTTGGTGTCGTTGATGTGCTCCACGGTTTTAAAGATTTTAAAGTAATCTGCAAACATTATGACCTTTGAATAATGAATTACTACGATCATTATTACGTTAAAGACCACGATAAAGATCCGGGGGCCATTATGGGAGCCTTGAGGCACGTTGGAGGTGCCTGAAATTAATTAAGATATTTTGTTCCCCATTTCGATATATGTATTGAGTCATAAAATTGCGGTATATACCAAATTTTGCAAGCAATGTAAGGTTTTATAATGACTTATCGAGTAAAAGGCCTTAGTATACACAGTAAAAAAAATGTGTAATTTTACATATTTTTTTTACAACATTTATGTTGTAAGGAAATTATTTCTTTGCAAAAATACACAAATATTAAAAATAAAATAGTATATACCTACAAAACCATGTAATTTTACTAGCTATTACTTCCGCATATTAATATTACTCTTACTATCATAGTAATTTTGTTTTGTGCGAATTTATTATTCGGGCAAATTGTAAAATCGAAACGAAAATTGATGCAGTTTCTTTAATTAGCTTTTTATTTTACCATTAGTGTGTTTAGACTTTTGTGTAATTTTCCTTCCCGATCAAGCATAATTAGTAATAGAAGTGTAAAATTACTCTTCGGCTTTTTTGTACAACATTAAACATTGGCAAATGTTGTGCCAACGTTTATTGCAGTAAAATTCCAACAAAATTTTTTAATGTGTAGTCTGTGTATAACAACCTGCTTGTTTTTAAGGTTGGTTGCATTGGATATTTTTGGCCAAACCATGTTATGGAAATATGTATATGGATACATTTTTGTGCGCTATCACCCAAGTTCCATTACTTGGGTTTATTTATTTCGATGCACGTGATACACAATGATTGAAAAAATTGGGTGAATATGTTTGCTATACCTTGTGAGTCACAAGACGTATACCGGGTAAACTTTACCCATTAAATGTCATACGTTTCGGGAAACCGTTAGTTTTAATGTGATGAGACCCTTTGTTTTAATGTGATGAGACTAAAATTTTTAGATCATTTTTGTTCCATTCAAGAACCACACACCATTTGAAGAAATTCTCTTGGCATTGACAAGGTCAAATAAGGCAACAACCACCCCAAATTGGGAATGTATTTCTGGAACGGAAATCTTATGACTTGAGGTGGTTTTTTTTTTTACCTTGTCAATGCCAAGAGAATTTCTTCAAACGGTGTGTGCTTCTTGAATGGACCAAGCATGATCTATACAAATATTAGTATCATTTAAGGCCATACTATAGTGGTTTCTGGAACGGAAATATTGAAATTTTGCCTATCAACTTATGACCTGGAGTGGTTTTTGCCTTATTTAAGCCCGTTATTCTCAAGAGAATGATGATCTAATAATATTAATCTCACCTATGGCCAAGAGTCTATAGTGATAGAGCCTGGAATGGAAATATTGAAAATTTGCCGTTCAACGCATGACCTGCTGTGGGTTTTGTCTTATTTAACCCTCTTACTTACTGCCAAGATGGTTTCTTGAAACTATGTGTGTCTCTTGAATGGACCAACTATGACCTAAAACTATTAGTTTCTGCTATGGCCGAAATGGTTGTAATTTTACCGATCAACGTAAGATCTAGAGTGGTTTTTCAATTTTTGTTATTCAACTTTGACATTGGGCTATTGTTTGCTTATTTATGAATGTTCTTAAAGCCGATTTTGAAAAAATTTGCAATCCTTATTAATTCATTTTTATGTAATTGGATTTTGTCGATGGCTATCATGTAGTTTGGATTTTACAAATTTTACTTAATTGATCGGTTTAACTTAGTTGATCGATTTACTAATATAGTGAGACGTGTTTAAATTTAGGAAAAACTTCCTCTGCCGTTAAAATAAACTACTTTGATCCACGATACTACAGTTATGAAAAAAATCATGTAAACTCTCCATTTGTGTGTCCCTTATATCTCTATCTCGCCCTTTTGCTTAAGAAATTGGTCTTAAACTTGGGTAATGAAGGTGCCTAACAGAAGACATTGCACAGAGATGATTATTGTGCGGCGATGATTATCGATGAAGCCAATACGTAACGACATTTTATTTAGTCTCGTTAAAATACATCTAGATGAGCTCAATTCTGATTAGAATTGGAACTTCTAATTTCTTTAATGAAGTGCTGGATGCTGAAAAATTCTTTCAAAGTGTTCCTATTTTCTTTTAGCCTCTTGACTAAATACTCGAAACGGGTTACATCGATGAGTGTGTAGTATCGGTTATACAAATCACTTATCAAGAAATGTTACAGGATCGTTAAACACCTGGGATTAAAATTAAGAGAGTTATCGGTGTACGTTTGTTTGTCGATATGCAAATACGGGAGCTGCTGATTCTACAGCGTAAACTAATTTACCTAGTGATACACGAGAAATAGTTTTTCAACCAAACTTAACAAACACACGCAAACTTTTGTTAACCCAATAATACTACCACTTTATGATTATACAGGGTGACCCTGAAGTAAGTACAACTAATTCGGGAGGTGATGGAGGGTGTTAATATAAAAAAAAAAATTATATGACGGCACATATCCTATCTGTAAACGTCATAGAGATAATGAAGGATCTACTGTAAAATTAGTTACTTTGAATTTCACTTTAATTTTAATAAAAATGCAGATTTAATAAAAATTCACATAAAATAATTGAGTTTCTTAGAAGTGTCACGAATACTACTCAATTTTGTAAAGGGTGTGTTTTAAAGGTTCACATCCTTAAGTTGGCAACACTGTTTTGTTGAACAACCGATTTAACAGCTGATATTTGCTTTGTCATTAGTTTGATTTGTGACTTCATAAGGAATAGACTCACGCCAGAGCAACGCTTGCAAATTGTTGAATTTTTTTTTCAAAATGATGGTTCTGTTCGCCAAACTCATCGTGCATTACGTCCATTTTACGGTCATCATAATTGTTATCAGAGCGGGTGATTCGGTCAATGGATCGGGAAATATTTTGTTGACTTATACGCAGCTTCCTTATAATATGGCGAAAATTAAACTGCAGTTTGTACTGGAAACCTGTGAAATGCCAACCTCGTGAAAAACCATGAATTAAACAACAAAAAAGCAATAATCTACATTGTCTACGAATATTCTATATACTCGGCGAATTGTCGATATTGCCTACGCCAAAATGAAATAAGTACGCTATTTTCCAGATAACCGTCGCAGTCCCATGCCACACACATACAAAAGCATATTAACCATTCACAGCATAGGGTCGAAATAAATCATATTGACTAATCCACATAAATAAATGTTTATTCAAATGGTAGCCTTTGCTGTTTTAGGATCCGGTTTGTTACTGTTTTCACTTCATGTGAACAAACAAAAAAAATGAAAAATTGCGGAAATTTGTTAAATTTCTTCTTAAATATAGAACAACCGTTCAAAATAACGAAATTGTGATGGACGTATTTACTTATAAGTGGCACTGGATAATTTCAAAGCAAGGGTCATTAGAAGATGATTATCGTTCTGGCCCTACATAAGCATTGTAGCAAAGTAAATAGTATATATGTTCAACTGATGACCTCCTTGGTATGGTTAAAATCAGTGGAAATGGGTACCGAGTGAATGGGATGAAACTTGAGTTCACCATTACGCCAAAAATTAATCTCCGAAAAAAACAGTATACAGAGGACGGTTCAAAGCGTTAAAATTCAATGTATTGACTTCTGCGGGAAAGGTGACTAGTCTTGCAAGACAATGCAGTAGTGCTCAATGCATAAATTACATTATTTGTAACCGAATTTTCCAGCAGTTCAATTGAGGGAAAATTTCCGGTTATAGAAGTTTAGAGTAGAAGAATAACCAATAGAAAACCAATACAAGACGTAAAACATTGTGCTTAAATAACCAAGATCTTTACAAGTTAACGAATTTCCGCCTGTAATTACCACTCGCTATTAGATTTCTTAACACTTTTTTTTTCAATAATAAAAAGTTGGTATTTAAACAATTTGAAAAATTGCAACTTTAAATATAGTTAAGAATTCTATTTTAACTGTTACCCTTCATTAAACTGTATTGTGACTTTCAATTGAACGAAAAAGTTTGATTGATAATTTTCGGTATTTAAATAATTTTCAAATTTAAGCGAGTTAAACAGATCGTATACACATTTTTTGACTTAAACCCATTTCAACAAATTTTCTATCCCATAATTCAAATGAATCGTGTTGTCATAAAAAAAAGGAATTAAAACAAATTTCTCTCCCCATTAATGTCATCGACCCTTCTTCACACTATTTTACACTAATACAGTTTCCATTCTTTTCATCTTTTGTGTCATTTTCAAAAAAAAAACAAAAAAAATAGAAATTCTGTTTTCCATTCTTCCATCTCGAAACATTTGTTTTTGTGTGTTAAATTTACACAATGGCATGTAAGCAACACAGTACTGTGTACAAGAGAACAAGGGACGATCTACTTATTTATGGATATATATTTTTATATTTTAATGTTGACAACATTAATTCATAAATCAATCTTAAGTACCATTGCTAATTTATTTAGTTTTGTCAATATATTAAAAAATAAAGAAAACCCTAGATTTGTTTTTTTGTGTGATATGATTGAGTTGTTATTATTCGCATACTTAGGATCGATAGTTGGCGCGCTGACATCTATTCCATTTTATTCTACTTGTTTTAGTCAAGCAGCATTAAATTGTTATCCCGTCGTAATGCGTATCTAATCGAATATATTTAATAAAAGGAGTGAGTGATCACAAAGTACAACTCTCGAATAAATGAAGATATCAAAATTCGGTTTCGGTTTAATATCCGTGAATTGTTTTTTAATTTGAAATGTGGCCCCTTCTCCATTAATATCTCGTAACTAGTAATTACCCACCTTGAAGCGTGATTCAGATTGGATTAAAGAATATGTTGTTGAAGGCATTTTGTCGGTTGACGAAATACGTAGTTTTCATCAAGTGCGAAAAGTCTAGACAGAGAACCTGTGAATTACTTGCACTGGTAAAAATATTTATTTTCAATTTAGATATATCTTACCTGCAACATTTTTAGATTTGGACATATTTTTTAAAATTAACCATGTCCAATGTTGATTTGCAACAGTGCAATTAATATGCATATAGGGTGTCCTAAAATTTACGCAACATTTGAAGTAAATAGAAAAATTATTTCATTTAGTGTTTGCAACCAAAAAAGAAAACAGTTTGACAGCTAACAATTTAGGGTTAGTAAACATGCAGCAGTACTTGATGGCTTCGTTAATCGTCAAAAATGCTGCATTTGAGGTTCAGAGAATCCACATGTGACTGTCGAAAAACAAATGCATCCACAACGAGTCACTGTTTGGTGCAAATTTTAGGCTGGAGGCGTTATTGGAAGGTACTTTTTTTGAAAAACCGAGTTCCTTCTACCTAAATTGGATGATACTGATGTGGACGACATGTGGTTTCAATAAGACGGTGCGACATGCTATACAGCCCGTGAAAAAATCCAATTACTGCATGAGACATTTCCTGATCGTGTACCCTCTCGTTTCGATGATCAAAATTGGCACCCTAGATCATGTGATTTAATACCATTGGATTTCTTTCTATGAGGTTATTTAAAGTCAAAGGCCTATGTTAACAAGCCCTCGTCCACCGGTGCATGGAAGGAGGAAACGCTGCATCAACAAAATTAAGCCACATTTAGGCAAAATAGTCATGGAAAATATCAACAAAAGAGTGCGTATGTGCCAGGAAAGCCGTGGAGGTAATTTGCCCGATGTGCTATTCCATTCATAACCCTATCCTATGCACTTTATGTTTCAATAAAAAAAAATATAGAATTGTCAAAAACCTGTGTTTTCTATTTAATTCAAATCTTGCGTAAATTTTAGGACACCCAGCTAAATAAAAAAAATTAACTTTTTCAGTAGGTTAAACTGTAATCTTAGTGCATAATATTTAGTCATCATTTTCCATACGATATTTTAGTGCTGACATGAGCATTACATTTTTTATAAAAGAATTAAAACTTCAAAAATAAAAAAAATTAATTCAGTACTCCACTAAGCAATTATTTTCACACTACAGTAAACCCCACCAGTGGTAATCTACTAGTTTGTTAAAAGCTGTAAATACAACCATTACCGAATTAGTTTTAGTCAAATCCCCGAGTTGCTTAGAGATTTTACATTCAATATAAAATGTATCTTAAATAACTAAACCACTTCCACAAACATATCACAAGAATTAGAATCGTATTACAATGAGATTTCCAAACGATTCAGTATCATAATCATTTCTTTAATTTGATTTAAGTGCAGTTGCTAGAAAGATTAGATTATAAAGTTTTATAATATTTAGGAAGCCAAAGAGTACTAATTTAGAATTTAATTTCATCTAACAGTAGTTCTTCGAGCCAACAAACAACTGGCGATAAGGCGTTGTCTAGTCTAGGCCGTCAACATAGATACAAAGAAACAAACAATAAGATGAAAACGCTTGTTTTTACTCAAGAAAGAGCAGCTTGCGGCTCAAAACGAAAAAAATGTACAGAAATTACAAAAAACATGGCAGCAAAAGGAAAACGAAAATGTATCTTACTTTAAAAATTTAACAACTAAACGAAGGTTATACAAAATTCCAAGAAAGGGGTGAACAAGTAAGCAAGCTCCAAGGGGTGGATAATAACAAGTAGAGGAAATATTCAATGAATTTATTGTCAACATGCGAGCCAAACTTAACGATGGCCCGCCATTTACACCAGCGTTGAGTCGTCATCCAATAGAAATAGACATTCCATCAAATGCATCAATTACAACAGCAAGCGATAAAAAAGGAGGCATTTCAGAGACCTAAATTTACTTGAACAACACAAATATGGGATCGGATCCAACAAACCTGGAACTACAACAACTAATAAAGCGGAAGACAATTTGGACGAGAAGCCTCTATATAAAGATCAACGAGGCCGGAGACTAGAACAATACCAGTAGTGAAACTTGCATTAGGAACGATGCAGAAACTCATGGATCAAAAATCTGAACTCCATCAGCAAATTTGCATGCTCAAACAAGAAGAAAACATGAAGTACTTTACCATCCTTCAAATAACAACGAACATAGAAGGAACCGGAAAAACCAAACCAACAAACAAAACAATATATATTCGGCTACCAAGAATTAAAATCCCAATATTTGCTGGGGATTACCAGAACTGGGCCGGATTTCGTGACACATTCAGCAAGCTCATCCATTAAAATACACAGATCAGTAACACCCATAAAATCAACTATCTAAAGGGTCAGTTGGATGGTGTTGTGGCCAAATTAATTAACCACCTCCAACCGACAGAAGCAAAATACCAGGCCGCTTGGGAAATTTTGAACAGCAGGTATACAGTATCAACAGGAGAATGTTGATTTCAACCTATTTAAATACGTTGTTCGGTTGAAGAAATTTAAACACAGAATCGGCAGCAGCACTAAGAAATCTTCTTAATACAACAACTGAATCTTTGTACGGAATCCGGAATGCAGGGGTAAATATTGAGTCGTGCGTGGAACTCAATAATAATTTTTACCTTGACCAAAAACTGAACGGCGAGTCAAGACGACTCTATAAAATCACCCTAGCAAATCCAACAGAATTCCAGACAACAAAGAAATTTTTAAAATTATCGGATGAAGATTTAAATCGTTAGAGGACACCCGCAACCTCCACAACAACACGAGACTACAAAAGTCAAGTAGTCAAAATATCCATCCTTTTAACAGCAACAAGCATCTGTGTTTACTGCAGAGATGGACACAAAATTAATGAATGCCGAGGGATTAGCAAATTAAACTCCAACGAGAGAACACAAGTGGCGATGCTGCATAAATTATGCAGAAACTGTTTTCAGCAGAACATAATACACATGGCATGATTTTAGCTAATACAATTTTATTATATGTTCTTCTTCAAATCGCTCTGTTATTCGTTGTGCCGTTTCACATGAGTATTAAGCACAACCAGATAACTAAAAAGGTGGATTAAGCGAGTATCTGCAATTGTAATACATTTTTCTTGTTTATTATTTTCATCAAATTTCATGCACAAGTATAAACTCGGCTCTGAAGTTGGTTGCATTAAAATATACTTGAACGCATCCAAATCACCCGCCATTTTGGATATATGTAGCTTAGTCATTGTCGTTCCGTGTGCATCAATTTTAAGAGATGCATGTCGATAAGCAACATTTAGGTCATTGCATTCTATTCTATTTGCAAATGAAAAAGAAATGTTGCTCATTCAATAGTAAAAAAGTACTTTGCAAAATTTCGTGATGGTAATTTTAGTCTTGGAGACGATCCACATTCAGGTGCAGTAAATGCATTTGAAGACGAAAAACTTAAAATTTTACTGGATGAAAATTCGTGTCAAACTCAAAAAGAGATTGCAGAACAGTTACGAGTTACTCGTCAAGCAATATCACTTCGATTGCATGTAATGGGAAAAATACAGAAGGAAAGAAAATGGGTTCCTCATAGATAGTAAACATCTGCATGAATTTACTTTCTCGGTACAAAAGAAAAATTTTTTTGCATAAAATCATTACGGGTGATGAAAAGTGGATTTTATACGATAATCCTAGACGCAGGAAACCATGGGTTGATCCAAGCCAGCCATCAGCATCAGTTGTAAAAATAAATATTCATGCCAAGAAAGTGTTACTGTGTGTCTGGTGGGATTAGAAAAAAGTCAGTTATACGAGCTACTGGGACCTGGTCAAGCTGTTACAGCTGAACGTTACCAGGCCCAATTGATCAAGTTAACTGATGCTATGGAGGAAAAAAGATGATTTACTTAGCCATACCAATGTCATATTTAAAAGATCAGCGGTTCGCGAAAGTTGAAGATGTGAAAAAATGGGTCGCTGACTATTTTGCTTCGAAACCACCAAATTAATATCGCGATGGTATTAATTAATCTTTGTAGCGATTATATTTTCAATAAAGTTGAATTTGGCCAAAAAAAGCAAAGTACTTACTCTATTTGCACACCTAATACTTTTACATGGTGGACACTCTTATAAATACACTTTTTTAGGCGTAGACCAATTCATTCCATTCATCACAAACACCGTGACCCACTAGAGGATCTACTTCTTAATCAATAGCAAGGGCACTTGCTTTCGAAGCTTTGTTGGCGAACAACATATTTGAATAACGTTTTTACATGCAGAAGAAAAAATTTAAAACCTTGTGACACGAGTTAGAATATACCAAGTCACCTTATTCCTGCCATTGCTTCGAAATTGAATTCTAAATATTTCAATTTTATAACGATTTTGCCAATTTTTAAATCCACATTTCTGAAACACTGAAACCTTAAATGAAATGATTGATAAGGATTCCATACACAAGCAATATGTTCCCGCTGCTCACCCAAACAGAAATCTATTTTGTGGTCGATTTATGGTTAACCTAAAAATCTCATGTGTACGTATACGGTATATACTTTCTCGAGACCACAAAAATAAAAGTATAATTTCCCATGGTGTGTAGGGGTGCAAAATATCCACCCATTTGATGTGAGGCATAAATACCGTTTTAATTATTTGATTAAAGGGAATTAACAACAAACACAGTAACCAAAACCAAAAGCAACAATCCAGAAAAAAAAAGATTTTTATTTTTATTTTTATTTTTTTTTGTTTTTGGGAAAAGGGATTGGGATCGGTTGTTAAATTGAATTAAATACTTTAAAATAGGATTTGGCTGAGGTCCCCCGGGCTATTGTTATATGTATGTATGTAGGTGATTGCATGATTATCCCTTTAACAACACAAAAATTGTTTTCAATCACAGGCATGATATAAAACATAACATCTATTATTTCACTTTCATTTAGCAATTTTCCTTTTTCATGTTTTATGTTTATTTATTTATTTATTTATATAAAAAAGAAGAAAACAAAATGAAAAATATAAGTGGAGAATGGTATGAGTACGGAAGATACGAGTCGAGCATATATGGATGAATGAAATGTATCGGAAAGTTTTTTAAGTTAAGTGGTTAATAGTTATAAAACAAATCGGATTGTTATAAGATTTACATTTTATGTTGTTGTTTTAAAAAAATGTAAATTTCCACTTTAAATTTATTTTGATTAGACAAGGAAGTTTTTTCTACAATTTGAAATTCTATTAAAAACTAAAACTTATTCTCTCAAGATAATACTTAACGAAATCTTATTATAATAATGGGGTTAAATAAAGCAGGTTAAATATATTTATGCATTAATTAGGGTTTTAGGAGCAGTCAAGGGGAGTGAACGTTTCAAAATGCTACTGATATGTACTCGTATAAACAAATTAGAGGAACATTTAGCGCATTCTTTATTTATCTTTACGTTTTTGTCAGGGTTGAGCGTTCACGCGTCGGTCATCTACTAATTTTTTCATGTTCGCGTAGACAACTCGTCGATTACGTCGAGAACGTCGGCTACTATTTGATGCAGAAATGCGATGATGATACCAGGACAAGGTGGGCAGAAAAATTAGTAGAAGAAGAGTTTCCAACGATGATAGACCAATTTATAAAGTTTCTATTAAAAAGGATGGATACCTTGGAAGTCAACAAAAGTGTTAAGAGGAGGGCCGAATCGCGACCACTAGTAAGAAGCATGTTTCTGTCCTAGTGTCCAAAGTTGAAGGGAATGCCGTTGAATAATCGAATTCCGTTTGTGAAAGGAAAACTGTTTGAATGACAACCATGTTGTATATGAATGCAAGTAAAAAAAAACATGCACTCAATGCCAAAACGTCATACATTATTGCACAAGATAAGTACTGATGATTACATAAATCGACAAGCCTCAACGCATCATATGACTACTACCGAAGCATATCCAGCGAATCCGTAACCCACCAATAGCATAATTTTGGCTGTTATACAATTTTAAGAAATTTTTGTCTGCAGTTATAATCACCGTCAAGGTGTTATTTCAAAGTTTATGGTTGGAAAAACTAACTTGGGGTCAGGAGCTACCACCTCGAATCCTTGAAGAGTAATTCAAAATACGAAGGAAACTAATTAACTAACTAAGCTAATTCAACTACACTCGTTCTGTGACACTTCCTAGAAAGCCTTAGCAGCTACCATTTATTGCAGCGCTGAAGGTGACAATGAGGTCATTCATATTAGTTGGATAACCGTCAAAACCAAAGTGGCTTAATTAAAACAACGAACCATATCGTAGTTGGAATTATCTGCAGCGATTCTGTCATCGAACTTATTGCTTCTGGTCAAAGAGACGCTGGCAGTAAAAGTTGAACATATTTTTGCATGGACATATTCTACTATCGTTCTTGATTGGCTGTCACACCACCTTAGAACGTTAGAAACGTATGTGACAAACCGAGGGTAAGAAGTTTTATCCACAATTGTGCGATTATGTTGGTACTATGTCCCTTCATCACATAAAAAAGCACATTGTGCTTCTCTTGGATTAACGTCCAACCAACTTCTAAGATTTGATCTTTGATGGAAAGGACCGGAATGGTTAAGCAAAACAGGAGATCATTGGACAGCAGTTAAAAGGCAAGATATCATATCCCAACGAAATATATCGTTGCGCTTATAATTCGAGAAGATCAACATCTTTACCACCAATTACTAATACAGGACTCTAAATTTTTCAAATGCTGCAAAATTTTAGCGATATTTAGAATAATAAATAACATGAGAATTCCATTAAAGCAACATCAATTTTCATCGATACAACGAGACGAAATACTGAAGGCTGCAGACAAAAACAACGTTTTTCGTTGAAAAACAAGCGATCTGTTACACGAAACAGTAAATTAAAAATGTTGGATCCATTTATAGAAATACAAGGAATTCGAGTCGGAGGCCGAATCAACCAATCAACAGCATCATACGAATTGAAGCATTCAGCGATTATAACCAACACGCGGCTTGCAAATCTTGTCAACTTTAATAAAACTAGAGATATTGGGTGACTGGAGCACGGCAGCTCGTCACATGCAGCAATTCATGGGTGAATTGCCGTACGATCGAGTCAATTTAACTAGTGCATTTCTATAAACGTAGAAATTGATTACAAAGGTTCGTTCAAAATTTATGTGAGAAGAGGGCGAGGACAGAAAACTCATAAAGCGCATGTTTGTGTTTTCGTGTGCATGAACATCAAAGCCGTCCGTTTTGAATTGGTAGGAGACCTCACCACTGAATCCGTTCTTGCTGCGTTGAGAAAATTATATTTACAGTGGCAACGAAAGCGCCAATTATCATTTGAGGCGCCAATTATCATTTGAGGAGTTTATTTCAACATGCTAATCAAAACAATAATCAAATTTCGATGTGTCTTGCACAGCAATTTATAAATCGACATTTCAACTCAACTTCAGCACCTCATACCGGGGGGATTCACAAAAAAGCGCGTAAATAAATCGGTAGTAGTTCCAATAAATCAATTAAACTTATGTCCCAGGAACAGAGCTAAAACCACCAACACCCATGTCAGTCAATCCGTCTACTACGAAGACGAACAGGAGGGTGAAAACGCCGATTTAAAGTTTATGAGGGGCTCCTCTCTAGCGTACCATACTTAGAATACAATTCATACAACTATAGAGACAATAAATTGCTCAAATTCCTCATCGACACCGGAGCAAATGAAAATTTCATTAATTCCGAATTAGCTAAAATCCCAAATTCGATATAAAATCGGCTGGTAGAAGCAATCCGATTAAGAAAAAAATTGTCGGACCGGGAAGTCGGAATCACTTGTTAGAAGATATCGGAATTTACAAAGAATTGGAATTCTTCATATTACCGTTTAATCAATCATTCGATGGAATAATCGGGGACGATACCCTAAACGAACTAGGAGCCATACCATAATCGATAAGAAAAATAACGCACTAATTCTAACGCAAAACATTAATATACCACTGAAGGAAAAGCAGTCATCACAAGTCAACAGTCTAGAAATCCGAGACAGTCATCTCTCGCAAAGGTTTAAGCAAAACCTCCAGAGTATGCTGTCAAAGTTCGAAAAATTGTTCGGACCGGTCAACAACCACGAGGCGATTGACATGAAGAGTGACGTAGAAAACCAAATCGAACAACTACTGAAAGATGGCAACATAAGACCTTCCAGGAGCCCTTATACTTCTCCAATCTGGGTCGTGGGGAAAAATTTAGCTTGCTTCCGGCATATAAAAATACCGGATGGTCATTGATTTTAAAGGATTTAACACAGTAACAACATCAGACGATTCCGGATATATCAAACACACTTGCGAATCTTGAAAATTTAAAACTCTTCACTACAATCGACATCACCTCCGACCTTTCAACGATGAACGGGAAATATGAATTCCTATGGCTTCCTTTTGGTCTAAAGAACACACTAGTAATCTTTCACATAATGATAGACAACGTGGTGAAAAAGTTCGTATCGGACAAATATATTATATTCTACATAGACGACGTAATAATATGTCGAGGAATTACAGAAGAAGAACATTTGGACAACGTCAGAAAAATGTTTTCAAAACTGGAGAAAGCAAATCTGCTAAGATGTATTAACATAGTCATGCTATGGTCCTTTCTGTATCTAGAACAAAAAGCCTTTTCATGATATTTTAACTAGAATCTGAAATTATGGTTTTTGTCGGCAAGCGACCATTTACAAATGACCATTTTCGAAAAATGTTCCAATGCGTAGAATATAATTTTTACCTAAAGTTACGAGAAACTAGCCAAATCTGGACCGTCAGTTAGGATATTTTTGTTATTATGAATATTTTCTAATACCATGAGGATTTTCATAACGATTGGAGCATTTTTAGAAAATGGTCATTTGTATTGGAAAATATATTGTTCAAGAGTACTTTTCGTTCGATTTTGGAGCATCGCTTGGAGAAAAACCATATGGTAAAATGATTGGGGGTAATGGCGGGAGGTAATGATCGCGATGGCCGAGGTAGATATTAACCGGGTAGGTAATGGTGGGGAGGTAATGTTCGAGGGCAATATCCGGAGGGTAAAGGGTGGGGTAATGGGCCGGGGTACACCCCGAATTTGCCTTGGGGTAAAGGCGGGTTATTTTCCTCGGAGTTAATATCCGGTGGGGTAAAGTGCTAGACCCATGTGAAACGCCTGTGATTACAGCTGAAGGAGGTACTGGTGCACGCTTATTTACCGATGTGCAAATCGCAGGAGCTCCTATGGCGTGCTAATTTACCGAGTGATACGCGAGAAATAATTATTTAGCCAAATCCATACGGATAAACTTGGGCAATGCACCTACCTTAAAATTATTAGAAATTGATCCTGGCCAGCAAGAAGTGTCCTAATATAGCTAAATATAATTTAAAGCACATCAATGGTGATCATTTGAGCTTGGTGCAGTTCAATGGGCAGAAGCAAATTGTAGTAAACAGTTGCCTATGAAAATTTCGTAAAATGTTACGAGCAGATGCTCGATACCGAAAATAAACGATTCCTAGAATTGGTGCTACATATAATGGGACACATAATAGGTACCGTAACAATTGGAAGATAAGGTGAATAAGAAAGTGGTAGACAGATCTAAGCCGAACAGCCTATTAAATAAATTTTACCGCAAAATTAAAAACTAATTGTTTTGATTTGACCTACCGAAGGCAGATGAAGCTGATGGATTTTAATTCGCCAGTATTTCTGTTTTTTGCATGGGGCGTTGACAATTTCATAATAAACTTTTTAAAATTTTAGTTTAGTTCGATTATTTTTTCGAAATTATCATGTTTTCTAAACGAAATGTCGAAATGGTGACAAGTACAAAGTGATTAAAAATTAAATATCTCTGATAAGAGAAAATCGTAATAACAAACTCTAGCTTATTGATAAAAAAACATATGGAATTGCGAATAAACAATTTGAAATTGAAATAGAATAACTTGAATTATTTTAAACATATACCAATTTGACATATTTGTTTGGTAAAAATTTTATAATGACTTTCACAATATTGGAAATTCGCAATTTGAACTCTAAAACTGTCAGTATCAATTGGCAAGCTCGTACTGAAAAAACAATGAGAAAACAATAAAACAAGTTATAATCTCCATTGTCTACGGATTTCCGACATTGTCTACGCCAAAATTAATTGTCTACACTATTTTCGACACCAACATGTCGACAAATCCGAATTACGCGTATAAATTGAACAACACTGCCAAGGGGTGGTTTTGATTAATGCTAAAATTGTTTAGACTTGAACTATTTAATCGCCTACTAAACTAATATAAATTGTTTGCCCGCCCACAAACGAATTCATTTTGATGAGAGGGATGACCATCTGAACTACCTGACAAATGTGAGAAATTTCTCATACTCGTGGGAATATTATTTATACTTGAACTATTTATTCGCGTCATTTAGTAAAAGTTAGTACAAAGTTCATTTCCATAATTTCAACACCAAATAGCGGTGTCAATAAAGTATGGCATCAGGTATCAAATGGTATATGATTTTCGCTGCATTCTTTGTTAATAAAATTTATTTTCTCTAAAATGTTATAAGATAGGCACAACCATGGCTTAATAACAGTATATTTCAACTTCATATAATTCAATTGAGCATTTTAATTGTGTATACGTATACAAGAAAGGCGACCATAGAACCTAAAAATTTTATCGAAACTCAAAAATTGTTTTGTTCTTCCCGCACTATATAGGTACAGAAGAATGAATATTGTATACAATTTTATTTACATCTATCTCCATACATAAACTGTAATAAGAAAAAATCCTAACTGAAAAATAAACAAGAAAATTAATGGAAAAACACAATTTCAGTTCAGTCTGGCAAAAAGTTGATAAGATTTTCATTTTTTAATAATTTATATTTTCTTTATTTTCCTTTTTTAAATTGGAGAATCTAAAATTCCGTATACATATATGTTGTACGAATATACTCGTATAGTCGACTTTTCACATATACGGTACCACCAAAAAAGAAAAATTGGAAAAATGTGTCAAAAAATATATGTGATTGGTTTTTATGTTATATAAACCATCTCACATTAGAATGGAGTGTATTACACAGATAATTATTATGTGAATAGAGGATTTATTCACATATCATTGTATGAAAATAAATGCCATCAATATTTTTAAATTTTGCGACTCATTACGCACTAGATCAGAAAACAACTTTACGAGTACGAGTATTATATATTGTTTATTAATATCAGTACAAATGACGATGAAAATCAGTGTCATTCGAGTAACACCTGGAACAGAGTACATGTAATTTTAAAGCTTTGTAATTTACATTATGTCCATCGTAGCTTAATAATTTTTATACATTTATTGTATAATTTTATTAATTTATTGATTGTAAATTTTATATGATTAGAAAAGGTTTTTACGGAAAATTATTATTGTAATGACTTAAAACTAAATACTGAAACTACCATAAATAAGTTGAGAAATTAAATTTCTCCTTTTCGTAGTATCTTTGCGGAAGGTTTCTTATAATTTTTAAACAGCGGTTTTGAATGATTTGTAAACGTTTTCTATGCAGCGTTATTTGGCTACCATAAGTAAAGGATGCTTTAAATATCATTTTGTATATTAAAAGTGAATATAATACTGTGGGCAAAAAAAAGTAAGACTTTGTTCATAATTTTAAAATTCTTTATTAATTTCTCCAAATCTATTTCGTCCCCCTCAAAGTAGTATCCCCTCCCCCGGCCTCAATATACTTGTGCCAACGTTTTTTCCAATCCTCGAAACAGATGTTAAAGTCAATTTCCGGAATAGCCTCCGGAAAACGGTTTCCCCGGAGCGGTCGTTTGAGTTTGCTGAACAGCAAGCAATCGCACGGAGCTAAATCAAGCGAATACGGTGGTTGCAGAACGATATGAGTGGAGTTTTTGGCGAAAAAATCACGTAAAACCAATGCAGTATGAGAAGGTGCATTATCGTGGTGCAAAAAACAAGAGTTGTCGACCCATAATTCCGGGGTCTCTTTTTACGAATAGCTTCGCGCAAACGACGCATAACACTCAAATAGTATTCCTTGTCGACATGTTGGCCGGTCGGAAGGAATTCAGAGTGCACCACATCTCGATAATCGAAGAAAATTGTCAACATCACCTTGATTTTTGACTTGCTATGACATGATTTTTCGGCTTCGGCTCACCTTTGGCACGGTATTCGGCCGATTGATCGTCTGTTTCCGGATCGTAAGCATAGATCCAAGACTCATCGCCAGTTATAATACGTTTCATGACATCCTGGTAGTCGGAAAGCATTGTTTCACAGACGACAACGCGACGCTGTTTTTCCAAAAAGTTGAGTGATTTTGGAACCAATCGTGCTTTCACTTTTCTTAGGCCCAAATGATCTTTCAAAATGGCTTTCACATGCCAGTAAGGGCTCTGACTATTAATCGTCGATTCTCGAGCACAAATTCCTTGATTTTATTAACGTGTTGATCATCAGTTGATGTTGATGGCCGCCCTAGACGTGGTTCGTCGTCAACACGTTCTCGACCCTCTTTGAACAATTTGTAAGAATCAAAAACACTTGCTCGCGACATACAATTATCACCGAAGGGCTTTTGCAACATTCTGAACGTTTCGGCACCACAAAATTGATTCCGCACACAAAATTTAATGGAACTTCTTTGTTGAATAATTTCACTCATTGTAAAAATCACTGAATGCACTTTTTGTACTTCAGCAAGACAAGCGTATACTAAACACTAATGATTATTTTTTTGGACATTTGTCACAGAAATTTGACATTTGTCACAGATGTCACTGACAGTCATACCAACATAGAAAAAAAAAATATTTCGACGAATGGTTTTCCGCGCGAAATTTAAATTAAAAAGTCTTACTACTTTTTGCCCACAGTAGTATATCCAATAGTTTTGAGTTGCGACATAAAAGAAAATAGAAAATTCTAGTTAGTTTTTGGGTTCTTTCAGTTGTATGATCTATGAGTGCTTGGAATAACATTTTAGAACGAGCCAAATGCCTAAATATTTAAATTTTTTAATTCATTGAAAAGGAATGTCATCCACTAGTAAATTTTGATCCATTGTCAAATATCTAGGTGCCCTCCTCCACGTATGTGAAGTTATCCCACGATTCTATCTCAGAAAATAAAAATAATTCATCAGGCAATACTAATCAATAAAAACCCCATTTGCCCTTGTGTGAAGTTAGCCCAGCCCAGAATTTATTAAAACTTAAGTTAAATACAAAAATGTAATGCGTTATATTTAGATTAAGAGAATTTTATATCAATAGAACAGGAACGAACTAAAATTACATTAGACACGATAAAGGTAATTGGCACATTAAAAGTATAAATTTGTCGGATTAAGACTATGTTGTTTTGAGATCGTCATACTCCTGCCTTACTTTCAGAAGTTAGAAAAAATCGTTCCATGGCAACTTTGCGAAATTGGGCAATGGGCCAAATATATCGTTTATATCCATACAACTCGTATTTGAACAAAAATTAAATTTAAATTTCGCACGTTAAAAGTATAAACTTGTGGGATTAAGGGTGTGGTTTTGAGATCGTCATACTCCTTTTACTTTCAGAAAAGTTAAAAAATCGTTCCGTGGCAACTTTGCGAAATTGGACCCTGGGCCAGATATACTCCAACACACGAATTTGAACAGAAATTAAATTTAAATTTCACACGTTGCAAGTCTTCATTCGTTGGATTAAAGCTATGTGATTTTGAGATTGACACACTCCTGTCTTACTTTTACAAAAGTTAGAAAAAATCGTTCCGTGACAACTTTGCGAAGTTGGGCCCTGGGCCAGATATAGCCATACGCAAACCCAACACGTATTTGAACAAAAATTAAATTTAAATTTCGCACGTTAAAAGTATACATTTGTCGGATTAAAGCTATGTTGTTTTGATATCGACACTCCTGTCGTACATTCAGAAGTTAGAAAAAAAATCGTTCCTTGGCAACTTTGCGAAATTGGGCCCTGGGCCAGATATACCCATACAACACGTATTTGAACAAAAATTAAATTTGAATTTCGCACGTCGAAAGTATAAACTTATCGGATTAAGGCTATGTGGTTTTGATATCGTCATATTCCCGCCTTACTTTTAGAAAAGTTAGAAAAAATCGTTCAGTGGCAACTTTGCGAAATTGGGCCCTGGGTCAAATATATCCATACAACTCGTATTTGAACAAAAATTAAATTTAAATTTCGCACGTTAAAAGTATACATTTGTCGGATTAGGGCTATGTGGTTTTGATATCGACCTACTCCTGCCTTACTTTTAGAAAAGTTAGTAAAAATCGTTCCGTGGCAACTTTGCGAAGTTTGACCCTTGGTCTGATATATCGTTTATATCCATACAACTCGTATTGTAAAAGAGTAAAAGTTAAAAATATTCCTTGAGTATTGGCAGTTTATTTATGTTGCATTGCCATTTGTTTATTACAACACTGTAATCAATAGATGATTTATAGATTGCTGGATCGTCGGTATATTGGGTAAAATGAACATCAGAAAAAATATTTGCTAAATCCGTCACAAATAGATTATAAAGAATTGTGGTACCCTTGGGGTACATAGATTTGTACTATTTTCGATTGATCGTTTCATATATAGACGAAGTAATGTCTTTTGTGAAAATAATAAGACCCGTTGTTGCTTTTGATTAAAAGTCGCATCGCTTAATTTTTTCAATGATTTGGGTCAATAAAAAGTTGTTAATTTCGGCAGACATGTGTTGAGAAAATGTAGATTGATTGTGTTGATCATTGTTTTGGGTTGCAGCAAATTTGTGAGCTAAATAATCACATTTTTCACATTCGATTATCTCCGTCCGACAAGAGAGGAATTTGTTTAATGCTTTGGGTGGCAAGTTTCTACTAATAATCCGCACTTTATTTATATTTCGATCATTTTAGTATTTGAAAATCGGTGATGTGATTCGTTTACTAAGTGTTTCGCCGGATACGTTTAATTTTATTTGCCGCAAAACAAAAGCCCTGCCTAAAACAATTCAATTTAGTTGACCGACTAACATGCCATGACGAAGTGCAAATGTGTGTGAACTAAATCATAATCAATTTTCGAGAATAATCGATGATGAGAACACAACTGAGAACATTTATTGTTGTTGTAAATGAGAGAGGAGGATGAATAATTAGTGGGTTCCGATCACAAACACAACATTCCTCCCTCCATATTTTGATGAAGTCTTCAATTATGATGAAGGATCAAATTTTACCATAAATTTTTTCTTCATTCTAAACCACGATGTAACTTTTAACCAATTTCAGAGTCCGTAGGTGTCTGTCGAAAAACGATCATGGAAGACTGGTTGTAGCAACCTCGCTCGATAATTGATGTTGATTTTGATTTTCCAAAATTCCAGCGACAACAATCAGATCAGGATCAGGTATTCGAGCTCGTGTTTGGTTTTGATGAACTTTTTCCACCTATTCCTCGTTGCTAACCATAAAGTTAGACGCTCGGAGGTTTACCATCAGGACTCGTTGAAAATCAGTAACTTATGCCAAGGAACTTCAGCTTCGCGTGATCAGTGCTATCTCCATCTCCGAAATGTTTCTTCATGACGGTTTTTCAAGATCTCATAAACCTTTCTGCCTCCTCATTTTACGAGGGATGAAAAGGCGCAGTTGTTAAGTGATCAACACCGTTGCATCGATAGAATTCGTGAAAATCTGTTGATGTAAATTCTGTCTCTTATGTAATGTCTGGCATCTTTATGACGAACGCGGATAAACTATAAACACATATCATCCACATATGACCTAGAAACAGTCCAGCAAAGTCAACATGTAACCGTTCCCACTGTTTCGCTGCGATTGGCCAACTTTCGAACAGTTTTCTCGTATTCTTCCGCAGACAGAGGATATATGACTCGAGTAAACTGAGTCTGGAGAACGTTATTGAGAACAGAAATGAAATGTCAACTTACATGAAATTTCTGAAGATCTCAATTTTTCAATTTCCACCCTTTCTTCACATAAGACGACACTCGCTAGAACGGGTTCTCTAGCTGTTTCTGCAGCAATTTATTTACTGTCCGAAAAAAGCACACCATTTATGAGAAAATTTCACATCCGGACCAATGGGAAGTCGTGAAATTGCATCGGCTTTGCCATGCTTGTCACTTGCCTTAAAAATATAACCCAACGTTGGGGACAGCTGGCTGTCGTCACTGGCAAGCCTTTATCTGGGTGAAACAGTGTTTCGAGGGGTTATGATCCGAAACTTTTTACAACCATAGGCGATCGAAATTGCTTCTTTGACTATATTTCTTCTGAAGATCATCATGTGTCTTCGATGAAAAAGCTGTCGGATACTCCTTTCCATTAAGATAAACATGAAAAATCACTGCCCTATGCCTAGACTTGGGCACCTATCGCTAACAAGAGTGGACAGTCATGCTGATAATTGACAAGCTGAGACGCTTTCAAAATGGAATTCTTTATTTGACAAAAAAAAATTCTTGCTCTTTTGACGAAACTCCTCTTAAGAGGAGCTGCAAGCAGCGGAAAGTTATTCAAAACCCGTTTACAATAATTAACCTTACCAATGAAATCTTCCAATTCTTCCAAGTTTGTTGATCTATTCAATCACTCGAACTCTTTGAAATGATGGTCGGATTCCAGATTCATTTGCACTTGTTCATATTACACTTCAAGTTAGCAGGAGCAGGTCGTTTAAAAATCTATTCCAAATACTTTTGAAATGGTCTTCTTCGGTTCGACCTGGTCCAATAATTTCGTCCAAGTAACTAGTAACAAACTCTGCTATGCTGGCACACTAGGTATTCCAAACGGCAATCTTTGGTACTGGAATAGCACTGTCCAAGTTCCAATTGAACATGTGCCTCGCTAAGGTTAATCTTCGTAAATCGCTTCTGAACTTGCCGCTGAAATAACTCCTCAATACTCGGAATTCGATACTCGAGGTCCAAATTGGATTGGTTGAAGAACGCAAAGTGAAACAAATCTGACAATCTCTTATAACTTCGTCCATATATTCCTACGATAACAAGGTTAAGTGGGCTTTGAATTGATTACAGTGATCCAAACCAAGTTCTAAAATCCTCGAGTATTTTTTATACTAATCATCGACTTTGGTTTCCAAATCGCATGAAATAGGAAACAAATATTGATTCTCCGCTTCAATACACTGGGTTTGCAGGTCGAATACATCGAACCAAACTATTTTAAACTAACAGACAACTTAAGTAGAGAAATGGATAGAAAACACATTTGTGGATGCTTGTTTTTAGATATTTAAAAAGCTTTCACCATATAGTATCTGTAATCGCATACGTTGCAATTTTATTATATTTGAAGCACAGGCTGAGACCCACAATTCGATTCCTAAGTCAAGATCGGTTTGAGTACCATTTTATATAACAAGACTTGACAGCCTAGAGTTAATTAAGGATGTTTTCCGTTTAGCGAATTTATTTTAACACTTTTTAAGTTCATTTGAGGGCGTTTTCGATTTCGATATGTTTCTTTCATGTCAATCTTATATCTAGATATAGACCTAGGTAATTAATGTTTTCGCATTGGGGTAGATTGATGCTATTTAGCTTCACTGGAAGAGTGAAAGGAACGTGTGCCGATTTTTTCTCGTTTGTTTCTAGCTATTTCTTCTAATTGTTCTTGCAGAATTCTTGACGCTATTTGAGGGTTTTCATGTATAGCTAATAACGTTGTATCATCTGCAAATTTTGAAGCTGTTACATAATTTGAAGTAGGAAGGTTCGCTATAAAAATTAAAATAACACTGGACCAGTAATGTGGACCTGTAATGTGGTTCTACATTTTACATAACTATGTACGTATATTTTTCCAAAGTCAAAGTTCATCATTTCATTTCTTAAAACGAATTTCTAATCTGGTTCGACCTCATAGATATAAATAAATAAAAACTAGGTGAAATTAGTGAAAAATACAAATTCCCACATTAAACTTCTACAAAAACAGAAATTCAAAGTTGTTCATATGAATTTTGTCCATGTCTTCCTAAATTATAGAACCTAATCGATAATAATGGAATTTTGAATTATTCAAAATTGTAAGTAAGTTGCATCTTGGATTTAGGCACGATATAGAAATATGTGACAGGACCATTCATCCAGATCATGCTTAATTTAAACAGAAAACGATCTAATTTGGAAATTATTATATATATGTGTTACAGTTCCTAAATTTAGCAATGGTAAAAATTGTTCTTTATATTGAATATCTACGCGACACGCATAAATATTTTTTTAAACACAACAAGAAAAATACAAATGTATGAGGAAAAATAAAATAACGTTTTGCTTTATTTAAAACCTTTATTTAAACTACAGGGAGGCGACTAGCAAACAAAATATTATTAATTTCCGCCAGTAACAAGAGCGATCGTGAAATATTCCTATAGATAGTCGTTACAAAAGCAATAGAAACACCAGCAGCAAGCAAATCTAGAAAACTACCCAACACAATTTTTGTGTATTAAATAATTTCCAAATTTGGAAAACTAGGTGTTATTATATAGTCTCAAAACAATAAATGCGGTCGCGTGTTCCCCATCTCAAAAATTTGAATGGCCCTTTGAATGAGTTAGTTTCGGTGCCTCAATTTTTTAAGTGTACGAGAGCACTATGCCTCTTTTGAGAAAAATCGGTAACTCATTTTTGCAGTATAAATATTTTTTGAAGATACATACTAAAAGTTTCAATGTTTTCTTCCCACAGACCCTTCAAAAATTTGAATCGGCACAAACACAAATTTTGTATTACATAATTTTTATTACTGTATACGCTTTTCATAGCTTCTTAACAGAAAGGTTTTATTAAAGGTTTTAAAAATAGGGAAAATTCCATTACTTTTTATGTTCGTTCTTTTTTTTTAAACAGAAAATGATCAGAGAAAGCGATTAAAAAAAATTAAAAACAACATTCTAAAAATATGAAAATTCGGTATTCCTAGTTTTTGTTTTTCGGTTGTGCTGTTGTTGTTGTTGTTGTAAGGAAAATTTTTCATTTTTTTATATTTATGTGATTATATATTCTCCGTTAAACATAGAAAAAGGCTTAATTTCACCTCAGTGATTTCTCAAACAACCGGAAAATGAAATTTTTGTTCCTCTCTCTCTGCTCATCCCTTTTTCATAATTTTCCTTTGTAGTAGAAATGCCACACAAAAACATTAAACCATCCTCCAAAAAATAAAAACACCTACTTGTTTACAAATATGTAAACCCGTTCCCGTTTAAAATTACTGTATTGTATGTCACACGGAATCTTTACTTTCTTGAATGCGGGTGGGATTGTTTGATGGGAAATTTGAAATTTATACGCACACATTTCTTTTAAACGCCTATCTAGAAAATTTATTATAATTATTATAAGCCACTTATCCACATTTTATATATTTTAAATAAGTTTTGTTTGCTTTGCCATTTATATCTCGAAATTAAGTGGGAAGTATTATTTTGGTCGTAATTGGAAACCTCAAAATAATCGCAATTCTTTGTTGTTGTTAAATATAAAAAAACGGATTTTCCTTAAATAAATAGTAACCTGTTGATTCAAATTGGATAAATTACATTAATAATGGTTTTAAATGAATTTTCCTAACTCTAATGGAATTAGGCATGTGGCGATATGCATAAGTGCAATATAAAAAAGGTGTCAGTGAAACCAGGCACGTCGCATAGAAAATAAACAATTGTTGGTACCTCATTATGCTACTAACTAGTAAAATTTTGTTTGCCAATAAAATGTTAATTACGTTATATGAGTGCAATACTCACTTAACCTATCCGAAGTATTTCATGCATAAGGCCGCATGTATATACAATGGTATCAAATATTTCCTAAAAGAATTCATAAGTAAAAATATTGAGAAAGTATTGGTAAGAAGCCAAAGAAAATGTGAACATTTAGGCGTAACATCGAACACATTTGACACCTGTCAAAATCAAATCGCGAAAACGATAACCAAACTTTAGTACGTATATTCGTACTGTTAAAAATAAGGGGTGTTCCATCTGTTGGTTTGAATGAAAGTTGGTTCTATGCCATTTCTGCTTGAAATACAACAATGTTCATATGACCACCACTGCTCCTGTTACAGGCCTGGATCCGAACATCAAAATTTTTGATGAACTGTTTCACGAGTACAAACTGGACGATGGTGTTCATATGCTCTAACACCTGCACCTGATCCAGTTTCTTCAAAACATTCAATAATTTTGAGAATTCCAGGCTCTGAAGTGCGACCATCCCATGCTGACCAAAATAATCACGTAATTTACGAAATGTTTGTTTTACAGAACCACCATTTTCGTAATAAGTTTCGATAACCAAAACGCGTAGTTGTGTTGTGCACGAACACATGACTAAAAATTCGTAGTTTTAACCTTGCATTTGTCAAAATATTTTCGGGTAGCCACCGCACACTAAATTTTTTTTGAGCTTAAAAATACCCACAGATGGGACATCCTTTATAACATATAGTTATAATTACATAAACTACTACATCAAATAAATAACTCAAGGCTACAATGTTCTCACGATGTGTCGAACATTGCCCCCATCATTGCAACCGGAGCCCGATCATATTTACAAGGGAAATGCACAAGCATTGTCTTATTTCTTGATAAGCACTTTTATAAGTTAGAAACAACATAATTATAATTATCCTTAGTTAGCATTTTTTATTTTAGAACGTTAAAGTAAATTTTATGTTAAATTTAGTTTTAAGATCTAACTCAAAGTTGTAACAAGTCAAATAAAAATTGTGAAATAACGTTTTATTTGTGAGAAATATAACTATTTATATATTTCCAGTCCCATGATATTATCAACCAAGATAAACGCTTCAATCTCTTTCCCATTGAAAATGCTGATCATTCAAAATATTATATTCAATGGGATGCAATCAACTGCACATCAACGTGACTGAGGAGTCATATATCGTAAAGCATAATACGATGTAAAATGCTGAGTGGTTGAATTTGTAGCTTTAGTGTTTAGAAAAAGTAAGTGAAGTGATGTTTGTTTTAATTTTTTTGCTATTCCTCCATAAATTAGATAGACGCGGACATGTCGTCCTGCATACTATAAGATAGACGCAGAAAAATTTAATTCTCAAGTGAAAAAAAGTTTAATAATTAAATTCCAGTGCAATTGGGAAAGTCGTCAAAATTCTCCGTAACGAGAAAGACAGCACTATGAAGAAAAAGCTGTCGATTTACTATTTGACAGTATAAATATAGGGTCAATAGTGGAAGAAACATACTAGGAAATAGACGTGGATCAAATAAACGCTCAATATATAACCAGGTATTACGTACCTTGGTCAACAATCGAAACATCCATTCCTCCAAGGGAGCAAACCTCCGATAGCCAAAAGGTGGTCGATTTATTCAGGATCTCAGATCCTATTAAATCAAATCCTGTTTTCGACGGGAATAACAAGCAAATATCATCTTGGTTAAAAACAGCGGAAGAAATATTACGTATGTTCGAAGGGTTGATTCCAGAACAACAACTGAGAATGTATGGCAAGCTGTCAAAACAAGGTAGAAGGGAAAGTGAGAAACATTGTGTGTCTCACATGCGGTCCTGAGTCTTTTTTATGTTTTAAGCAAATACTGCTCGAAACACTAGGTGACAAGCAGGAATTATCGTTCTATAAGTCCCAGCTTTGGGCAAAAATGACAATCCATAGTTAGTACAAAAGGACAAAAGACATCGTCCAGAATATTAAAACTTTGGCGAAACCAAAGAAAACTTATAATAATTCCTCGCAGGCAATCTGCGCCTTTATTGAAAAAGATGCACTGGCGGCATTCATGTCAGGCTTGAGAAAGCCATACTTTGAGTATGTCAAGGCGGAAGAACCCAAGAACAATTTCAAATATTCAAAAAAAAATTCCACAACCTCATTATACTCTACAAAAATCAAATCAGGTCGGTACGGCTCAGTTAAAATTTAACCAATTCCAAACCAGGACAAAAGATTTCAATCTTGATAAAAGATCAAAGGAGCCAGCTGACCACCGACACAAGAGGCTCGGAAGATTAAACTTCCTAACATATCTGAAATGCCGCAATAAACATACAAACCAAACCATTAACTTATTAATAGACACGGGCGCTAATAAGAACATTATTAAGCTCAATATAATACCAAATCCCTTCCTAAAATATCAACATAGTTCGGTGAAAAATATTTCAGGGATACAAAAAACAACAAAGAAAGAAAAACTAACTTTATATACAAAAATCTACCAGCCCAAACCTATTATGAATTAGAATTTTCCACATTTAACTAAACGCTAATATTGACTATAAGTCAAATACAATTTCTTTAAATGACCATCTTTTCAAATTCTACCGTTATTTTCCTTCGAAAAATTTCGATTTACATTTGGCACCTCCAAAGATGGTGACTGGGTAGTACCAGAATTTGGAAAAGTAAATGACAGAATTACTATTCATCCTGGCTTATATAAGGCTACCGACCATAAGACAACAGTTAGGATTTTATCGAGCGAACCAGAACCACCAAAAACCTATCAAACTTAAAATTAAAAATTAATAATTTCGAAACAATAAAACCAATTCCCATTTTGAATAATACACCAATCAGTGGGGAAGATATAGGAAAAGTAATTAGGACAAATCACCTCAATTAAAATGAGCGTCAATTACTCATCAAACCCTTTTATTATAATCAATCGGTTCTGTTAACACGTAGTTCATACACAGAACGAATTACCTGTTTATACTAAAATCTATAGATACCCACATCATTTCAAAAGAGATTTCCAATGCCCCAAATTGAGGAGATCCTTGTATTTCACGACACATTAGACCATAAATGTAGCTGGCTTCCATCAATGGAAAATAAATCGCAAGCCAAAACAGCATTTTCGACGAATAGAGGTCATTTTGAGTTTTGCAGAATGCCTTTTAGTCTTAAGAATGATCCAGCAACGCTTGAGAGGGCCATAAACAATGTATTACAATGGCTACTGGGAAAAAGATGCCACGTATAGACGATATCGTTGTAGTGGTGAAACATTTAAAGAACCACTTAAATATTCTTAGAAAGACGGCTTTAAAAACTTTTGGCTTTCAATCTAAACACAAAACTAGATGAAGTTAAACCAAATATAGATAAAGTGTACACAAGGAAGTCGAATGGCTACTTCAGAATCAAAAAGAAATCAAATAATTTTTAGGTCTTTCCGGCTATTATAGAAGATTTATTAAAGGATATTCTTAAATAGCAAAGAAAAACATGACAAAATACTTAAAGAAAGATACACCACTAAATTTTGCAGGCACAGAATATCTGATATCATTTGAAACGCTAAAGCAAACGATAGCGACAGATCAAATACTTGCGTAGCCAATTTTATGAGACCGTTTACATTAACTACGGATGCAACGGATTTCTCTATAGGTGCAGTCCTATCACAAATACAGAATGGTGCTGAAAGACCCATTTCCTGCGGGTCAAGAACTTTAAACGCCACAGAAGCCAAATATGCAATAAATGAAAAGAGGCATTGGCTATAATACATGCTGTCAAGAAGTACCAGCCGTACCTGTACGGTATAGCAAGTTCACGCTAGTAACAGACCACAAGCCTCCTGTCTCCATCTTGAGATGGAGACTTGAGATAGATTACGTGTGTGAACGTTTGAATCCATTCTGCGGATACATTCCACGATTATTTTATCCATTTTTCAAGTCAGCCTATAAATTACTATAGGAATCAATTATTCTTCAGATTCTCAAACCTAGAAACAATAATTTTGGAAGACATGTTTCCAAACTTTAGACGAACAATCATTTCGAAAAACTCATTTCAAAAAAAGAAATCATGTCACCGAAACCACTACATATATCAAGTAATTTAAGAAATATTTCTGGAAAATTTCTCTACAAACGGCCAGTTCGTTTTTACTACAGAAATGGTCGAAGACGTAATTAATGAAGGACGTTAAAATGCAATATTAGTTAGAGATCACGAAAGAGCCCATCCAGTAACAAAGGAAGTTAAAAGTCAAATTAGAGAAACCTACTTTTTCCCTAAGATGAGTAGTATAATTAAAAACATATTAATGTATGTAGCATATGTAATAGCCATAAATACGATCGGAAACCATACAACATAGAAATATCCCCTAGAGCCAGCATTAAAAGGCCATTAGAACGAGTGCGCATCGATATTTTTTAATTTTATCGTTTTTTTTTAATTCCGATCAATACCAAAAACCTTGTGGGCACAACCACAACTTTAACAAAGTATTTCACGCAATTCGGGATTCCAAACGTCATTTTCTCAGATCATGAGACAACGTTGATGGATCTCTGAGACTAAAATACTACCGTGGGCAATAAACTCAAGGCAACAGAAGAGATGGACAACTGGAAAATTCATTCACAAAATATACCACCAGTAAGGGGTCTTGTCAAATCTTAACAACAGATGAGCACAATTGAAGAGATGGTTCAGAGAGAACATATACAAATCTTCGAATTAACAACTGGCGCTAATAACGAAACTATCAACACCCATTGCGGGAAGTTAGAGGTCAAAATCAAGAAATCAAGAATAATAAAAAATCAAAAATAATAAAAATGTCTCTAGAATGGACAACATACCAACTGAACTATTCAAAAGAGCTACTAGACATATCTACACTGGCGGCAATGTGTTTGTTCATCAACTGTTATCTGATTGTATCTACTCGTCTGCTCTGCTTAGTAATATGAATTTAAACATCAATAATCGTGCGCTAAGAACAGTATTTGCCTTCAGAATCACACGTGACAGATCGGACCGCGAAACTAATCAAATCTGTCGAGTTTTTTGACTTTAATATTAGTAAATTGTCTTTACAATAAACAGCAGTTCGACGAGGTACAGTGAACTATTAACATAGTTTTAATCCACGTTAACGTGAATTGTATAATTGCCTATTCATAGGCATTTGGTCACGTTTCTTAAGAAAGACAAACACTGAAGAAACTTATCTTGACCCAAACATTTCAGTCAACATTTTTCTAAGGGCAAGGGTTCTCCAGCCGCTGGCACTTCTGGCATGGGACATCCGTTGAATAACACGCAGTTTAACGCAACTATAGCCGATACCAATGCAGCAAAGGGAGCAAAAGACAAATTGTAAGACAAATAACGCTACCCAGGATGTTGACAACCATTTGCGTTATTTTTAAAGAACTTTTTCCTTCCAAACATTAAATACTGAATTTCCATAGAGAACTTCTTTCTATTTATTAAGCAGGCTAAAAAACTTTTTATTTAACAACCATAAAACAGCCATTGCATCAAAGCCAGAACGTAATTTTTGGCAATTACAGCGTCTGGTTTATATTGCTCAATTTACAACCTACATACATCACAGGTGAAACACAATGTGGTGAGCGACTGTTGGCCTCGTTCTGGTGAAACACTTCTCTCGTAGCACAGCGTTTTCTCTTTTGACACGAATGAATAAGATTGAAATTGATTTTATGACGCATCCCAGACAAGCAACATATTTGGAGTGAGACTTCCGCAGGCAAACAACGACAATCTACCCCTTTGTAATGACCGACCAAAAAAAATTTCTTGGTTTCTCATATCGACATTTAAAGCTTTTTTTAGTTTTGCAGATTTGAGTTTGAGCCATTCAAATTAATTACTCAGGGAAGATTCACTATATAAACTTCACCTTCCTTCCACACCAGTAACAAAGTATTTCTTTTAAAAGTCATTTATTCAAAAATTATCTTATTTATTATGTAAAGGAAGTTTTATAAGAGGTGAATAATTAAATGATTTCATAATATTCAGGAATAAATTTCAATTTTAGCCGAAAATAAATAATGTTTTAGTCTTAATCATACAGGATGTAAAAATTCTAATTTTAAGGAATATGTGCCAAGCAAGATATTACTATGTTAGAAAAATGAGGAAAAATAAAATAAAACTCACCAATAAGTTGCCAAAAGGTACTTGTTGGTACCCTACGGCTGCAGAACAGCTAAAAAACAATATTTTATCACTAACACATCCACTAGCGCAAAATTAAAATTTAGATTTTTAACGCTATACAGCTATAGCTTCTAAGCTGCAGTTTAAAAAAAACATTGTATGCTTGCACGTCCAGTTCATTGTTATATGGAAAACTCTTGATCTTTTTGCAAGAATATGGAGGAATTCCCATGCAGACACCATATGATGTGATTCCCACGATTCCACGAAATATTCATCATATTTATTAAATTTGATAAATTTTACTGAGAGGCCCTCCATGATTAAAGAGATACACTTCAGTCAGCTGACGATGAAAATGCCAAAAAGAAAGAATCGTGTAACTCATATATATACAAATTATGTAATCAACGGAATAATATGGCTCGGATTTGGATACGTAGCTCAGGTATATGCCGGCATCGATTTAAATTGCGACCACCCCATTCAATTTCCTAAACTAGACACGTAAGAATATAGGTTATTGAAAATATATATCTTCTTTATTCGGAAATTAATTAAATCTTACCTTCAGATTTGTGTGTCTGCTTGTACGGAAAAACACGAAAACTAGCATCGCAATTTTAATTTAACACTTAAAACTTTGCGATAAAAGATTAAGATTACAAGCACCAAACTGTGTACGAGTGTACGCCATTGGATTAAGTATTTAGTACGTGCGAATTGTTTGCCGCTGTGGTCACTCGAAAACTGATTTTTTTAATTTCCTTGCAGAAAATATTTTTGGTACAAAAAATTAATATTGGTGTAGATATATGTAAGTGTGTCTCGTGGTATATAGCTTGCACATTGTAAATCAGGTTTATTTCTGTCTGCTTGTTACGCATGATCAGTTTACGCAACTACATGTACAGATTTTATTTGGTATGTAAATACTGTTCAAAGTATGCACATTACCGGTACCACAACAAGTCTTCGTGTATTGTGCATTACAACTATAAATTTCATGACTGCACCACTCAATACAACATTGCATCACAAGACAAATAGTACATTCAACAATACATTTTTTATGGATGGTTTAATGTGCGCGCATAGATAAACATCAAAAATAGAAGTTTTATTACACTCTCAACATGGAATGAACAATCTTCGGTAGTGTATATGGCTTATAACATTCCGGCATTCGTTGCCTAAAAAAATCTAATGCTTCAACATTCTTCTGGCCAAGAATAAATACTGAAACCGGTAATTTAGCGAAATCTTGTAAGTCATGTCAAAAGCTCAAAGTTCACCGACAAATGAAATCAAAAACCGATAAATTCGATCTACCGATAGCGGTGTTTCTGGAATTGGGAAAATTGATCGGAAAAACCATATGATATGCAAATTGACCTCTTTACAAATTTGATTTCCTAAAACACCCGGGGCCCCTAGATTTTTCAATGGAATGGTGTTTATCTGTTAGTTTTGATCAAGAACAACTCAAAAGTGCGCTTAGTATTTGGTAGCGGTGTTTCTGGGATTAGGAAAATTGCTCGGAAAATCCATATGATATACAAATTGACCTCTTTACAAATTTTATTTCCTAAAACACCCGGGGCCCCTAGATTTCTCAATGGAATGATATTTATCTGTTAGTTTTGATCCAGAAAAACTCAAAAGATTGCTTAGTATTTGGTAGCGGTGTTTCTGGAATTGGGAAAATTGCTCGGAAAAACCATATGATATACAAATTGACCTCTTTACAAATTTGGTTTTCTCTAAACACACGGGGCTCATAAATTTTTCAAAGGAATGGTGATTATCTGTTAGTTTTGACCCAGAACAACTCAAAAGTGCGCTTAGTATTTGGTAGCGGTGTTTCTGGAATTGGGGAAAATACTCGGAAAAACCCCTACGATATGCAAATTGACCTCTTTAAAAATTTGATTTCTGAAAACACCCGGGGCCCCTAGATTTCTCAATGGAATCGTGTTTATCTGTTAGTTTTGATCCAGAAAAACTCAAAAGTGCGCTTAGTATTTGGTAGCGGTGTTTCTGGAATTGGGAAAATTGCTCGGAAAACCCATACGATATACAAATTAACCTCTTTACAAATTTGATTTCCTTAAACACCCGGGGCCCCTAGATTTTTCAATGGAATGGTGTTGTTTATCTGTTAGTTTTGATCCAGAACAACTCAAAAGTGCGCTTAGTATTTGGTAGCGGTGTTTCTGGAATTGGGAAAATTGCTCGGAAAAACCATATGATATACAAATTGACCTCTTTACAAATTTAATTTCCTAAAGCACCCGGGGCCCCTAGATTTCTCAATGGAATGGTGTTTATCTGTTAGTTTTGATCCAGAAAAACTCAAAAGTGCGCTTAGTATTTGGTAGCGGTGTTTCTGGAATTGGGAAACTCGCTCGAAAAAACCCTACGATATGCAAATTGACCTCTTTACAAATTTTATTTCCTAAAACACCCGGGACCCCTAGATTTCTCAATGGAATGGTATTTATCTGTTAGTTTTGATCCAGAACAACTCAAAAGTGCGCTTAGTATTTGGTAGCGGTGTTTCTGGAATTGGGGAAAATGCTCGGAGTAACTCTTCGATATACAAATTGACCTCTACAAATTTGATTACCTAAAACACCCGGGGCCTCTAGATTTTTCAATAAAATTGTGTTTATCTGTTAGTTTTGATCCAGAACAACTCAAAAGTGCGCTTAGTATTTGGTAGCGGTGTTCCTGGAATTGGGAAAAATGCTCGGAAAAACCATATGATATACAAATTGACCTCTTTACAAATTTGATTTCCTAAAACACCCGGGGCTCCTAGATTTCTCAATGGAATTGTGTTTATCTGTTAGTTTTGATCCAGAACAACTCAAAAGTGCGCTTAGTATTTGGTAGCGGTGTTCCTGGAATTGGGAAAAATGCTCGGAAAAACCATATGATATACAAATTGACCTCCTTACAAATTTGATTTCCTTAAACACCCGGGGCTCCTAGATTTCTCAATGGAATGGTGTTTATCTGTTAGTTTTGATCCAGAACAACTCAAAAGTGCGCGTAGTATTTGGTAGCGGTGTTTCTGGAATTGGGAAAATTGCTCGGAAAATCCATATGATATGCAAATTGACCTCTTTACAAATTTAATTTCCTAAAACACCCGGGGCCCCTAGATTTCTCAATGGAATGGTGTTTATCTATTATTTTTTATCCAGAACAACTCAAAAGTGCGCTTAGTATTTGGTAGCGGTGTTTCTGGAATTGGGAAAAATGCTCGGAAAAACCCTACGATATGCAAATTGACCTCTTTTCAAATTTGATTTCCTAAAACACCTAGAGCACCTAGATTTCTCAATGTAAAGGTGTTTATCTATTAGTTTTGATCCAGAAAAACTCAAAAGTGCGCGTAGTATTTGGTAGTGGTGTTTCTGGAATTGGGAAAATTGCTCGGAAAAACCATATGATATGCAAATTGACCTCTTTACAAATATGATTTCCTAAAATACCCGGGGCCCCTAGATTTCTCAATGAAATTGTGATTATCTGTTAGTTTTGATCCAGAACAACTCAAAAGTGCGCTTAGTATTTGGTAGCGGTGTTTCTGGAATTGGGAAAATTGCTCGGAAAACCCCTACGATATGCAAATTGACCTCTTTACAAATTTGATTTCCTAAAACAGCCAGGGCCCCTAGATTTTTCAATGGAATTGTGTTTATCTGTTAGCTTTGATCCAGAACAACTGAAAAGTGCGCTTATTATTTGGTAGCGGTCTTTCTGGAATTGGGGAAAATGCTCGGAAAATCCATACGATATGCAAATTGACCTCTTTACAAATTTTATTTCCTAAAACACCTGGGGCCCAGATTTCTCAATGGAATTGTGTTTATCTGTTAGTTTTGATCCAGAACAACTCAAAAGTGCGCTTAGTATTTGGTAGCGGTGTTCCTGAAATTGGGAAAATTGCTCGGAAAAACCATATGATATACAAATTGACCTCTTTACAAATTTGATTTCTGAAAACACCCGGGGCCCCTAGATTTCTCAATGGAATCGTGTATATCTGTTAGTTTTGATCCAAAACAACTCAAAAGTGCGCGTAGTATTTGGTAGCGGTGTTTCTGGAATTGGGAAACTCGCTCGAAAAAACCCTACGATATGCAAATTGCACTCTTTACAAATTTTATTTCTGAAAACATCCGGGGCCCCTAGATTTCTCAATGGAATGGTATTTATCTGTTAGTTTTGATCCAGAACAACTCAAAAGTGCGCTTAGTATTTGGTAGCGGTGTTTCTGGAATTAAGGAAAATGCTCGGAGTAACCCTTCGATATACAAATTGACCTCTTTACAAATTTGATTTCCTAAAACACACGGGGCCTCTAGATTTTTCAATGGAATTGTGTTTATCTGTTAGTTTTGATCCAGAACAACTCAAAAGTGCGCTTAGTATTTGGTAGCGGTGTTTCTGGAATTGGGGAAATTGCTCGGAAAAACCATATGATATGCAAATTGACCTCTTTACAAATTTGATTTCCTAAAACACCCGGGGTACCTAGATTTTTCAACGGAATGATGTTTATCTGTTAGTTTTGATCCAGAACAACTCAAAAGATTGCTTCGTATTTGGTAGCGGTGTTTCTGGAATTGGGAAAATTGCTCGGAAAAACCATATGATATACAAATTAACCTCTTTACAAATTTGATTTCCTAAAACACACGGGACTCCTAAATTTTTCAAAGGAATGGTGATTATCTGTTAGTTTTGACCCAGAACAACTCAAAAGTGCGCTTACTATTTGGTAGCGGTGTTTCTGGAATTGGGAAAATTGCTCGGAAAAACCCTACGATATGCAAATTGACCTCTTTACAAATTTGATTTCCTAAAACACCTGGGGCCCAGATTTCTCAATGGAATTGTGTTTATCTGTTAGTTTTGATCCAGAACAACTCAAAAGTGCGCTTAGTATTTGGTAGCGGTGTTCCTGAAATTGGGAAAATTGCTCGGAAAAACCATATGATATACAAATTGACCTCTTTACAAATTTGATTTCCTAAAACACCCGGGGCCCCTAGATTTCTCAATGGAATGCTGTTTCTGTTAGTTTTGATCCAGAACAACTCAAAAGTGCGCTTAGTGTTTGGTAGCGGAGTTTCTGGAATTGGGAAAAATGCTCGGAATATCCCCACGATATGCAAATTGACCTCTTTACAAATTGTATTTCCTAAAACACCCGGGGCCCTAGATTTCTCAATGGAATGGTGTTTACCTGTTAGTTTTTGTAGCGGTGGTAGTAGTTAGTTCTTGGTAGCGGTGTTTCTGGAATTGGGAAAATTGCTCGGAAAAACCATATGACATGAAAATTGACCTCTTTACAAATTTGATTTCCTAAAACACCCGGGCCCCTAGATTTCTCAATGGAATAGTGTTTCTGTTAGTTTTGATCCAGAAATACTCAAAAGTGCGCTTAGTATTTGGTAGCGGTGTTTCTGGAATTAGGAAAATTGCTCGGAAAATCCAAATGATATACAAATTGACCTCTTTACAAATTTGATTTCCTAAAACACCCGGGGCTCCTAGATTTTTGAATGGAACGGTGTTTATCTATTAGTTTTGATCCAGAACAATGCAAAAGTGCGCTTAGTATTTGGTAGCGTTAAGTATGAAATGCGCTTAGTATCTGATTCAGAACAACTCAAAAGAGCGCTTAGTATTTGGTAGCGGTGTTTCTGGAATTGGGAAAATTGCTCGGAAAAACCATATGATATGCAAATTGACCTCTTTACAAATTTTATTTCCTAAAACACCCGGGGCCCCTAGATTTCTCAATGGAATGATATTTATCTGTTAGTTTTGATCCAGAAAAACTCAAAAGATTGCTTAGTATTTGGTAGCGGTGTTTCTGGAATTGGGAAAATTGCTCGGAAAAACCATATGATATACAAATTGACCTCTTTACAAATTTGGTTTTCTCTAAACACACGGGGCTCATAAATTTTTCAAAGGAATGGTGATTATCTGTTAGTTTTGACCCAGAACAACTCAAAAGTGCGCTTAGTATTTGGTAGCGGTGTTTCTGGAATTGGGAAAATTGCTCGGAAAAACCATATGATATGCAAATTGACCTCTTTACAAATTTTATTTCCTAAAACACCCGTGGCTCCTAGATTTCTGAATGGATTGATGTTTATCTGTTAGTTTTGATCCAGAACAACTCAAAAGATTGCTTAGTATTTGGTAGCGGTGTTTCTGGAATTGGGAAAATTGCTCGGAAAAACCATATGATATGCAAATTGACCTCTTTACAAATTTGATTTCCTAAAACACCCGGGGCCCCTAGATTTCTTTATGGAATGGTGTTTCTGTTAGTTTTGATCCAGAACAACTCAAAAGTGCGCTTGGTATTTGGTAGCGGTGTTTCCGGAATTAAGAAAATTGCTCGGAAAATCCATATGATATACAAATTGACCTCTTTACAAATTTTATTTCCTAAAACACCCGGGGCTCCTAGATTTTTGAATGGAACGGTGTTTATCTATTAGTTTTGATCCAGAAAAACTCAAAAGTGCGCTTAGTATTTGGTAGCGTTAAGTATGGAGTGCGCTTAGTATTTGATCCAGAACAACTCAAAAGTGCGCTTAGTATTTGGTAGCGGTGTTTCTGGAATTGGGGAAAATTGCTCGGAAAAACCATATGATATACAAATTGACCTCTTTACAAATTTTATTTCTGAAAACACCCGGGGCCCCTAGATTTCTCAATGGAATCGTATTTATCTGTTAGTTTTGATCCAGAAAAACTCAAAAGTGCGCGTAGTATTTGGTAGTGGTGTTTCTGGAATTGGGAAAATTGCTCGGAAAACCCCTTCGATATACAAATTGACCTCTTTACAAATTTGATTTCCTAAAACACCCGGGGCCCCTAGATTTTTGAATGGAATGGTGTTGTTTATCTGTTAGTTTTGATCCAGAACAACTCAAAAGTGCGCTTAGTATTTGGTAGCGGTGTTTCTGGAATTGCGAAAATTGCTCGGAAAAACCATATGATTTACAAATTGACCTCTTTACAAATTTAATTTCCTAAAACACCCGGGGCCCCTAGATTTCTCAATGGAATGGTGTTTATCTGTTATTTTTGATCCAGAAAAACTCAAAAGTGCGCGTAGTATTTGGTAGCGGTGTTTCTGGAATTGGGAAACTCGCTCGAAAAAACCCTACGATATGCAAATTGACCTCTTTACAAATTTTATTTCTGAAAACACCCGGGGCCCCTAGATTTCTCAATGGAATGGTATTTATCTGTTAGTTTTGATCCAGAACAACTCAAAAGTGCGCTTAGTATTTGGTAGCGGTGTTTCTGGAATTAAGGAAAATGCTCGGAGTAACCCTTCGATATACAAATTGACCTCTTTACAAATTTGATTTCCTAAAACACCCGGGGCCTCTAGATTTTTCAATGGAATTGTGTTTATCTGTTAGTTTTGATCCAGAACAACTCAAAAGTGCGCTTATTATTTGGTAGCGGTGTTCCTGGAATTGGGAAAAATGCGCGGAAAAACCATATGATATACAAATTGACCTCTATACAAATTTGATTTCCTAAAACACCCGGGGATCCTAGATTTCTCAATGGAATGGTGTTTATCTGTTAGTTTTGATCCAGAACAACTCAAAAGTGCGCTTAGTATTTGGTAGCGGTGTTTCTGGAATTGGGGAAAATGCTCGGAAAAACCCTACGATATGCAAATTGACCTCTTTACAAATTTGATTTCCTAAAACACCTGGGGCCCCTAGATTTCTCAATGGAATGGTGTTTATCTATTAGTTTTGATCCAGAACAACTCAAAAGTGCGCGTAGTATTTGGTAGCGGTGTTTCTGGAATTGGGAAAATTGCTCGGAAAACCCCTACGATATACAAATTGACCTCTTTACAAATTTTATTTCCTAAAACACCCGGGGCCCCTAGATTTCTCAATGGAATGATGTTTATCTGTTAGTTTTGATCCAGAAAAACTCAAAAGTGCGCTTAGTATTTGGTAGCGGTGTTTCTGGAATTGGGAAAATTGCTCGGAAAACCCCTACGATATGCAAATTGACCTCTTTACAAATTTGATTTCCTAAAACACCCGTGGCTCCTAGATTTTTCAATGGAATGGTGTTGTTTATCTGTTAGTTTTGATCCAGAACAACTCAAAAGTGCGCTTAGTATTTGGTAGCGGTGTTTCTGGAATTGGGAAAATTGCTCGGAAAAACCATATGATATACAAATTGACCTCTTTACAAATTTAATTTCCTAAAACACCCGGGGCCCCTAGATTTCTCAATGGAATGGTGTTTATCTGTTATTTTTGATCCAGAAAAACTCAAAAGTGCGCGTAGTATTTGGTAGCGGTGTTTCTGGAATTGGGAAACTCGCTCGAAAAAACCCTACGATATGCAAATTGACCTCTTTACAAATTTTATTTCCTAAAACACCTGGGGCCCCTAGATTTCTCAATGGAATGGTGTTTATCTATTAGTTTTGATCCAGAATAACTCAAAAGTGCGCGTAGTATTTGGTAGCGGTGTTTCTGGAATTGCGAAAATTGCTCGGAAAATCCATATGATATGCAAATTGACCTCTTTACAAATTTAATTTCCTAAAACACCCGGGGCCCCTAGATTTGTCAATGGAATGGTGTTTATCTATTAGTTTTTATCCAGAACAACTCAAAAGTGCGCTTAGTATTTGGTAGCGGTGTTTCTGGAATTGGGAAAAATGCTCGGAAAAAGCCTACGATATGCAAATTGACCTCTTTTCAAATTTTATTTCCTAAAACACCTGGGGCCCCTAGATTTCTCAATGGAATGGTGTTTATCTATTAGTTTTGATCCAGAAAAACTCAAAAGTGCGCGTAGTATTTGGTAGTGGTGTTTCTGGAATTGGGAAAATTGCTCGGAAAAACCATATGATATGCAAATTGACCTCTTTACAAATATGATTTCCTAAAATACCCGGGGCCCCTAGATTTCTCAATAAAATTGTGATTATCTGTTAGTTTTGATCCAGAACAACTCAAAAGTGCGCTTAGTATTTGGTAGCGGTGTTTCTGGAATTGGGAAAATTGCTCGGAAAACCCCTACGATATGCAAATTGACCTCTTTACAAATTTTATTTCCTAAAACACCCGGGGCCCCTAGATTTCTCAATGGAATGGTGTTTATCTGTTAGTTTTGATCCAGATCAACTCAAAAGATTGCTTCGTATTTGGTAGCGGTGTTTCTGGAATTGGGAAAATTGCTCGGAAAATCCATATGATATGCAAATTGACCTCTTTACAAATTTGATTTCCTAAAACACCCGGGGCCCCTAGATTTCTTAATGGAATGGTATTTATCTGTTAGTTTTGACTCAGAACAACTCAAAAGTGCGCTTAGTATTTGGTAGCGGTGTTTCTGGAATTGGCAGAAAAGCTCGGAAAAACCCTACGATATGCAAATTGACCTCTTTACAAATTTTATTTCCTAAAACACCCGGGGCCCTAGATTTTTCAATGGAATGGTGTTTATCTGTTAGCTTTGATCCAGAACAACTCAAAAGTGCGCTTAGTATTTGGTAGCGGTGTTTCTGGAATTGGGGAAAATGCTCGGAAAAACCCTACGATATGCAAATTGACCTCTTTACAAATTTGATTTCCTAAAACAGCCAGGGCTCCTAGATTTTTCAATGGAATGGTGTTTATCTATTAGTTTTTATCCAGAACAACTCAAAAGTGCGCTTAGTATTTGGTAGCGGTGTTTCTGGAATTGGGAAAATTGCTCGGAAAACCCGTACGATATGCAAATTGACCTCTTTACAAATTTAATTTCCTAAAACACCCGGGGCCCCTAGATTTCTCAATGGAATGGTGTTTATCTGTTATTTTTGATCCAGAAAAACTCAAAAGTGCGCGTAGTATTTGGTAGCGGTGTTTCTGGAATTGGGAAACTCGCTCGAAAAAACCCTACGATATGCAAATTGACCTCTTTACAAATTTGATTTCCTAAAACACCCGGGGCCTCTAGATTTTTCAATGGAATTGTGTTTATCTGTTAGTTTTGATCCAGAACAACTCAAAAGTGCGCTTAGTATTTGGTAGCGGTGTTCCTGGAATTGGGAAAAATGCTCGGAAAAACCATATGATATGCAAATTGACCTCTTTACAAATTTGATTTCCTAAAACACCCGGGGCTCCTAGATTTCTCAATGGAATGGTGTTTATCTGTTAGTTTTGATCCAGAACAACTCAAAAGTGCGCTTAGTGTTTGGTAGCGGTGTTTCTCGAATTGGGGAAAATGCTCGGAAAAACCCTACGATATGCAAATTGACCTCTTTACAAATTTGATTTCCTAAAACACCTGGGGCCCCTAGATTTCTCAATGGAATGGTGTTTATCTATTAGTTTTGATCCAGAACAACTCAAAAGTGCGCTTAGTATTTGGTAGCGGTGTTTCTGGAATTGCGAAAATTGCTCGGAAAATCCATATGATATGCAAATTGACCTCTCTACAAATTTAATTTCCTAAAACACCCGGGGCCCCTAGATTTCTCAATGGAATGGTGTTTATCTATTAGTTTTTATCCAGAACAACTCAAAAGTGCGCTTAGTATTTGAAAGCGGTGTTTCTGGAATTGGGAAAAATGCTCGGAAAAACCCTACGATATGCAAATTGACCTCTTTACAAATTTGATTTCCTAAAACACCCGGGGCCCCTAGATTTCTCAATGGAATCGTGTTTATCTGTTAGTTTTGATCCAGAAAAACTCAAAAGTGCGCTTAGTATTTGGTAGCGGTGTTTCTGGAATTGGGAAAATTGCTCGGAAAACCCCTACGATATGCAAATTGACCTCTTTACAAATTTGATTTCCTAAAACACCCGGGGCCCCTAGATTTCTCAATGGAATGGTGTTTATCTGTTATTTTTGATCCAGAAAAACTCAAAAGTGCGCGTAGTATTTGGTAGCGGTGTTTCTGGAATTGGGAAACTCGCTCGAAAAAACCCTACGATATGCAAATTGACCTCTTTACAAATTTTATTTCTGAAAACACCCGGGGCCCCTAGATTTCTCAATGGAATGGTATTTATCTGTTAGTTTTGATCCAGAACAACTCAAAAGTGCGCTTAGTATTTGGTAGCGGTGTTTCTGGAATTAAGGAAAATGCTCGGAGTAACCCTTCGATATACAAATTGACCTCTTTACAAATTTGATTTCCTAAAACACACGAGGCCTCTAGATTTCTCAATGGAATTGTGTTTATCTGTTAGTTTTGATCCAGAACAACTCAAAAGTGCGCTTAGTATTTGGTAGCGGTGTTCCTGGAATTGGGAAAAATGCTCGGAAAAACCATATGATATACAAATTGACCTCTTTACAAATTTGATTTCCTAAAACACCCGGGGCTCCTAGATTTCTCAATGGAATGGTGTTTATCTGTTAGTTTTGATCCAGAACAACTCAAAAGTGCGCTTAGTATTTGGTAGCGGTGTTTCTGGAATTGGGAAAAATGCTCGGAAAAACTCTACGATATGCAAATTGACCTCTTTACAAATTTAATTTCCTAAAACACCCGGGGCCCCTAGATTTCTCAATGGAATGGTGTTTATCTATTAGTTTTGATCCAGAACAGCTCAAAAGTGCGCGTAGTATTTGGTAGCGGTGTTTCTGGAATTGCGAAAATTGCTCGGAAAAACCATATGATATGCAAATTGACCTCTTTACAAATTTAATTTCCTAAAACACCCGGGGCCCCTAGATTTCTCAATGGAATGGTGTTTATCTATTAGTTTTTATCCAGAACAACTCAAAAGTGCGCTTAGTATTTGGTAGCGGTGTTTCTGGAATTGGGAAAAATGCTCGGAAAAAGCCTACGATATGCAAATTGACCTCTTTTCAAATTTTATTTCCTAAAACACCTGGGGCCCCTAGATTTCTCAATGGAATGGTGTTTATCTATTAGTTTTGATCCAGAAAAACTCAAAAGTGCGCGTAGTATTTGGTAGTGGTGTTTCTGGAATTGAGAAAATTGCTCGGAAAACCCATATGATATGCAAATTGACCTCTTTACAAATATGATTTCCTAAAATACCCGGGGCCCCTAGATTTCTCAATGAAATTGTGATTATCTGTTAGTTTTGATCCAGAACAACTCAAAAGTGCGCTTAGTATTTGGTAGCGGTGTTTCTGGAATTGGGAAAATTGCTCGGAAAACCCCTACGATATGCAAATTGACCTCTTTACAAATTTTATTTCCTAAAACACCCGGGGCCCCTATAATTCTCAATGGAATGGTGTTTATCTGTTAGTTTTGATCCAGATCAACTGAAAAGATTGCTTCGTATTTGGTAGCGGTGTTTCTGGAATTGGGAAAATTGCTCGGAAAATCCATATGATATGCAAATTGACCTCTTTACAAATTTGATTTCCTAAAACACCCGGGGCCCCTAGATTTCTTAATGGAATGGTATTTATCTGTTAGTTTTGACTCAGAACAACTCAAAAGTGTGCTTAGTATTTGGTAGCGGTGTTTCTGGAATTGGCAGAAAAGCTCGGAAAAACCCTACGATATGCAAATTGACCTCTTTACAAATTTTATTTCCTAAAACACCCGGGGCCCTAGATTTTTCAATGGAATGGTGTTTATCTGTTAGCTTTGATCCAGAACAACTCAAAAGTGCGCTTAGTATTTGGTAGCGGTGTTTCTGGAATTGGGGAAAATGCTCGGAAAAACCCTACGATATGCAAATTGACCTCTTTACAAATTTGATTTCCTAAAACACCCGGGGCCCCTAGATTTCTCAATGGATTGGTGTTTATCTGTTAGTTTTGATCCAGAACAACTCAAAAGTGCTTAGTATTTGGTAGCGGTGTTTCTGGAATTGGGAAAATTGCTCGGAAAAACCATATAATATGCAAATTGACCTCTTTACAAATTTTATTTCCTAAAGCACCCGGGGCCCCTAGATTTCTTAATGGAATGGTATTTATCTGTTAGTTTTGACTCAGAACAACTCAAAAGTGCGCTTAGTATTTGGTAGCGGTGTTTCTGGAATTGGGAAAAATGCTCGTAAAACTCTACGATATGCAAATTGACCTCTTTACAAATTTGATTTCTTAAAACAGCCAGGGCTCCTAGATTTTTCAATGGAATGGTGTTTATCTGTTAGTTTTGATCCAGAACAACTCAAAAGTGTGCTTAGTATTTGGTAGCGGTGTTTCTGGAATTGGGAAAAATGCTCGTAAAACTCTACGATATGCAATTTGACCTCTTTACAAATTTTATTTCGTAAAACACCCGGGGCCCCTAGATTTTTCAATGAAATTTTGTTTATCTGTTAGTTTTGATCCAGAACAACTCAAAAGTGCGCTTAGTATTTGGTAGCGGTGTTTCTGGAATTGGGGAAATTGCTCGGAAAAACCATATGATATGCAAATTGACCTCTTTACAAATTTGATTTCCTAAAACACCCGGGGTAATTAGATTTTTCAACGGAATGGTGATTTTCTGTTAGTTTTGATCCAGAACAACTCAAACGATTGCTTCGTATTTGGTAGCGGTGTTTCTAGAATTGGGAAAATTGCTCGGAAAAACCATATGATATACAAATTAACCTCTTTACAAATTTGATTTCCTAAAACACACGGGGCTCCTAAATTTTTCAAAGGAATGGTGATTATCTGTTAGTTTTGATCCAGAACAACTCAAAAGTGCGCTTACCATTTGGTAGCGGTGTTTCTGGAATTGGGAAAATTGCTCGGAAAAACCCTACGATATGCAAATTGACCTCTTTACAAATTTTATTTCCTAAAACACCCGGGGCCCTAGATTTCTCAATGGAATGGTGTTTATCTGTTAGTTTTGATCCAGAACAACTCAAAAGTGCGCTTGGTATTTGGTAGCGGTGTTCCTGGAATCGGGAAAATTGCTCGGAAAAACCATATGATATACAAATTAACCTCTTTACAAATTTGATTTCCTAAAACACACGGGGCTCCTAAATTTTTCAAAGGAATGGTGATTATCTGTTAGTTTTGACCCAGAACAACTCAAAAGTGCGCTTACCATTTGGTAGCGGTGTTTCTGGAATTGGGAAAATTGCTCGGAAAAACCCTACGATATGCAAATTGACCTCTTTACAAATTTGATTTCCTAAAACACCCGGGGCCCTAGATTTCTCAATGGAATGGTGTTTATCTGTTAGTTTTGATCCAGAACAACTCAAAAGTGCGCTTACCATTTGGTAGCGGTGTTCCTGGAATTGGGAAAATTGCTCGGAAAAACCATATGATATACAAATTAACCTCTTTACAAATTTGATTTCCTAAAACACACGGGGCTCCTAAATTTTTCAAAGGAATGGTGATTATCTGTTAGTTTTGACCCAGAACAACTCAAAAGTGCGCTTACCATTTGGTAGCGGTGTTTCTGGAATTGGGAAAATTGCTCGGAAAAACCCTACGATATGCAAATTGACCTCTTTACAAATTTTATTTCCTAAAACACCCGGGGCCCTAGATTTCTCAATGGAATGGTGTTTATCTGTTAGTTTTGATCCAGAACAACTGAAAAGTGCGCTTGGTATTTGGTAGCGGTGTTCCTGGAATTGGGAAAATTGCTCGGAAAAACCATATGATATACAAATTAACCTCTTTACAAATTTGATTTCCTAAAACACACGGGGCTCCTAAATTTTTCAAAGGAATGGTGATTATCTGTTAGTTTTGACCCAGAACAACTCAAAAGTGCGCTTACCATTTGGTAGCGGTGTTTCTGGAATTGGGAAAATTGCTCGGAAAAACCCTACGATATGCAAATTGACCTCTTTACAAATTTTATTTCCTAAAACACCCGGGGCCCCTAGATTTCTCAATGGAATCGTGTTTATCTGTTAGCTTTGATCCAGAACAACTCAAAAGTGCGCGTAGTATTTGGTAGCGGTGTTTCTGGAATTGAGGAAAATGCTCGGAAAAACCCTACGATATGCAAATTGACCTCTTTACAAATTTTATCTCGTAAAACACCCGGGGCCCCTAGATTTTTCAATGAAATTTTGTTTATCTGTTAGTTTTGATCCAGAACAACTCAAAAGTGCGCTTAGTATTTGGTAGCGGTGTTTCTGGAATTGGGGAAATTGCTCGGAAAAACCATATGATATGCAAATTGACCTCTTTACAAATTTGATTTCCTAAAACACCCGGGGTACCTAGATTTTTCAACGGAATGATGTTTATCTGTTAGTTTTGATCCAGAACAACTCAAAAGATTGCTTCGTATTTGGTAGCGGTGTTTCTGGAATTGGGAAAATTGCTCGGAAAAACCATATGATATACAAATTAACCTCTTTACAAATTTGATTTCCTAAAACACACGGGGCTCCTAAATTTTTCAAAGGAATGGTGATTATCTGTTAGTTTTGACCCAGAACAACTCAAAAGTGCGCTTACCATTTGGTAGCGGTGTTTCTGGAATTGGGAAAATGCTCGGAAAACCCCTACGATATGCAAATTGACCTCTTTACAAATTTTATTTCCTAAAACACCCTGGGCCCTAGATTTCTCAATGAAATCGTGTTTATCTGTTAGTTTTGATCCAGAACAACTCAAAAGTGCGCTTGGTATTTGGTAGCGGTGTTCCTGGAATTGGGAAAATTGCTCGGAAAAACCATATGATATCCAAATTAACCTCTTTACAAATTTTATTTCCTAAAACACACGGGGCTCCTAAATTTTTCAAAGGAATGGTGGTTATCTGTTAGTTTTGACCCAGAACAACTCAAAAGTGCGCTTACCATTTGGTAGCGGTGTTTCTGGAATTGGGAAAATTGCTCGGAAAAACCCTACGATATGCAAATTGACCTCTTTACAAATTTTATTTCCTAAAGCACGCGGGGCCCTAGATTTCTCAATGGAATGGTGTTTATCTGTTAGTTTTGATCCAGAACAACTGAAAAGTGCGCTTGGTATTTGGTAGCGGTGTTCCTGGAATTGGGAAAATTGCTCGGAAAAACCATATGATATACAAATTAACCTCTTTACAAATTTGATTTCCTAAAACACACGGGGCTCCTAAATTTTTCAAAGGAATGGTGATTATCTGTTAGTTTTGACCCAGAACAACTCAAAAGTGCGCTTACCATTTGGTAGCGGTGTTTCTGGAATTGGGAAAATTGCTCGGAAAAACCCTACGATATGCAAATTGACCTCTTTACAAATTTTATTTCCTAAATCACCCGGGGCCCTAGATTTCTCAATGGAATGGTGTTTATCTGTTAGTTTTGACCCAGAACAACTCAAAAGTGCGCTTACCATTTGGTAGCGGTGTTTCTGGAATTGGGAAAATTGCTCGGAAAAACCCTACGATATGCAAATTGACCTCTTTACAAATTTTATTTCCTAAAACACCCGGGGCCCTAGATTTCTCAATGGAATGGTGTTTATCTGTTAGTTTTGATCCAGAACAACTCAACAGTGTGCTTGGTATTTGGTAGCGGTGTTCCTGGAATTAGGAAAATTGCTCGGAAAAACCATATGATATACAAATTGACCTCTTTACAAATTTGATTTCCTAAAACACCCGGGGCCCCTAGATTTCTCAATGCAATGCTGTTTCTGTTAGTTTTGATCCAGAACAACTCAAAAGTGCGCTTAGTGTTTGATAGCGGTGTTTCTGGAATTGGGAAAAATGCTCGGAATATCCCCACGATATGCAAATTGACCTCTTTACAAATTTGATTTCCTAAAACACCTGGGGCCCTAAATTTTTCAATGGAATGGTGTTTATCTGTTAGTTTTGATCCAGAACAACTCAAAAGTGCGCTTAGTATTTGGTAGCGGTGTTCCTGGAATTGGGAAAATTGCTCGGAAAAACCATATGATATACAAATTGACCTCTTTACAAATTTGATTTCCTAAAACACCCGGGGACCCTAGATTTCTCAATGCAATCATGTTTTTCTGTTAGTTTTGATCCAGAACAACTCAAAAGTGCGCTTAGTGTTTGGTAGCGGTGTATCTGGAATTGGGAAAAATGCTCGGAATATCCCCACGATATACAAATTGACCTCTTTACAAATTTGATTTCCTAAAACACCCGGGGCCCCTAGATTTCTCAATGGAATGGTGTTTACCTGTTAGTTTTGGTAGCGGTGGTAGTAGTTAGTACTTGGTAGCGGTGTTTCTGGAATTGGGATAATTGCTCGGAAAAACCATATGATATGAAAATTGACCTCTTTACAAATTTGATTTCCTAAAACACCTGGGGCCCCTAGATTTCTCAATGAAATGGTATTTATCTGTTAGTTTTGATCCAGAACAACTCAAAAGTGCGCTTAGTATTTGGTAGCGGTGTTTCTGGAATTGGGAAAATTGCTCGGAAAATCCATATGATATACAAATTGACCTCTTTACAAATTTGATTTCCTAAAACACCCGGGGCTCCTAGATTTTTGAATGGAACGGTGTTTATCTATTAGTTTTGATCCAGAACAACTCAAAAGTGCGCTTAGTATTTGGTAGCGTTAAGTATGAAGTGCGCTTAGTATTTGATCCAGAACAACTCAAAAGTGCGCTTAGTATTTGGTAGCGGTATTTCTGGAATTGGGAAAATTGCTCGGAAAAACCATATAATATACAAATTGACCTCTTTACAAATTTAATTTCCTAAAACACCCGGGGCCCCTAGATTTCTCAATGGAATCGTGTTTATCTGTTAGTTTTGATCCAGAACAACTCAAAAGTGCGCTTAGTATTTGGTAGTGGTGTTTCTGGAATTGGGAAACTCGCTCGAAAAAACCCTACGATATGCAAATTGACCTCTTTACAAATTTTATTTCTGAAAACACCCGGGGCCCCTAGATTTCTCAATGAAATGGTATTTATCTGTTAGTTTTGATCCAGAACAACTCAAAAGTGCGCTTAGTATTTAGTAGCGGTGTTTCTGGAATTGGGAAAATTGCTCGGAAAACCCCTACGATATGCAAATTGACCTCTTTACAAATTTGATTTCCTAAAACACCCGGGGCCCCTAGATTTCTCAATGCAATCATGTTTATCTGTTAGTTTTGATCCAGAAAAACTCAAAAGTGCGCTTAGTATTTGGTAGCGGTGTTTCTGGAATTGGGAAAATTGCTCGGAAAACCCCTACGATATGCAAATTGACCCCTTTACAAATTTTAAATTTTGAAAACACCCGGGGGCCCTAGATTTCTCAATGGAATGGTATTTATCTGTTAGTTTTGATCCAGAACAACCCAAAAGTGCGCCTAGTATTTGGTAGCGGTGTTTCTGGAATTAAGGAAAATGCTCGGAGAAACCCTTCGATATGCAAATTGACCTCTTTACAAATTTGATTTCCTAAAACACCCGGGGCCCCTAGATTTTTCAATGGAAATGTGTTTATCTGTTAGTTTTGATCCAGAACAACTCAAGAGTGCGCTTAGTATTTGGTAGCGGTGTTTCTGGAATTGGGAAAATTGCTCGGAAAAACCATATGATATACAAATTGACCTCTTTACAAATTTGATTTCCTAAAACACCCGGGGACCCTAGATTTCTCAATGGAATGGTGTTTCTGTTAGTTTTGATCCAGAACAACTCAAAAGTGCGCTTAGTGTTTGGTAGCGGTGTTTCTGGAATTGGGAAAAATGCTCGGAATATCCCCACGATATGCAAATTGACCTCTTTACAAATTTTATTTCCTAAAACACCTGGGGCCCCTAGATTTCTCAATGCAATCATGTTTATCTGTTAGTTTTGATCCAGAAAAACTCAAAAGTGCGCGTAGTATTTGGTAGCGTTAAGTATGAAGTGCGCTTAGTATTTGATCCAGAAAAACTCAAAAGTGCGCTTAGTATTTGGTAGCGGTGTTTCTGGAATTGGGAAAATTGCTCGGAAAACCCCTACGATATGCAAATTGACCCCTTTACAAATTTTATTTCTGAAAACACCCGGGGCCCCTAGATTTCTCAATCGAATGGTATTTATCTGTTAGTTTTGATCCAGAACAACGCAAAAGTGCACTTAGTATTTGGTAGCGGTGTTTCTGGAATTAAGGAAAATGCTCGGAAAAACCCTTCGATATGCAAATTGACCTCTTTACAAATTTGATTTCCTAAATCACCCGAGGCCCCTAGATTTTTCAATGGAATGGTGTTTATCTGTTAGTTTTGATCCAGATCAACTCAAAAGGGAGCTTAGTATTTGGTAGTGGTGTTTCTGGAATTGGGAAAATTTCTCGGAAAAACCATATGATATGCAAATTGACCTCTTTACAAATTTTATTTCCTAAAACACCCGGGCCCCTAGATTTTTCAATGGAATGGTGTTTATCTGTTAGTTTTGATCCAGAACAACTCAAAAGTGCGCTTAGTATTTGGTAGCGGTGTTTCTGGAATTGGGAAAAATGCTCGGAAAAACCCTACGATATGCAAATTGACCTCTTTACAAATTTGATTTCCTAAAACAGCCAGGGCTCCTAGATTTTTCAATGGAATGGTGTTTATCTGTTAGTTTTGATCCAGAACAACTCAAAAGTGTGCTTAGTATTTGGTAGCGGTGTTTCTGGAATTGGGAAAAATGCTCGTAAAATTCTACGATATGCAATTTGACCTCTTTACAAATTTTATTTCCTAAAACACCCGGGGCCCCTAGATTTCTCAATGAAATTTTGTTTATCTGTTAGTTTTGATCCAGAACAACTCAAAAGTGCGCTTAGTATTTGGTAGCGGTGTTTCTGGAATTGGGAAAATTGCTCGGAAAAACCATATGATATGCAAATTGACCTCTTTACAAATTTTATTTCCTAAAACACCCGGGGCACCTAGATTTTTCAATGGAATGGTGTTTATCTGTAAGTTTTGATCCAGAACAACTCAAAAGTGCGCTTAGTATTTGGTAGCGGAGTTTCAGGAATTGCGAAAATGCTCAGGAAATGCTCCGATAAAACTTCATTACCGTACTTATTTGTGCATTTTATCATATAATTTATAATTCACTCGTTTATACGAAGTTTTACGCATACATTGAAACAAAAATTTTGGATTTAAATTTTTAGGAAAGTTTAGGAATGCTTCACTATTACTATGTTTGATGAAAAAGATACAAAGTTGATTGGGAGACATATGGGATACTATTTGCATTGCATATGACTAATTTTTTCAACAATCAGAGAACTATAGATTTCAGTATTATTCCCTACGACGTTAGAAGAAAGTTTATTGAATTGATCTCTTCTTAAGAAAATGTTTTTGTTTAAAAATTTACAATACTACATTGCATATGTTTGTTAGATGTATCATACAAACTTATTATGTATCTATTAATTTGTTAATATGTTTGTGTTTTTAAGGGGTTCAAATCATTTAATTTAACTCAAAAAATATATACAAAAAAAAGAGTTGTTATATCTTTTCAACCGAGAATGATTTTCATCCTTTGAGAGAGTGGAAATTTACCCTTTTTCCCTAATGAAATTCAAATGGATGTTATTTCATTCGTTTAATTTGCTTTAAAGTGTTAATAACTATTTCATTTCGAATAAAACAAAAATTTTTTCTGTACATATTTATTTCATCTCACATCTTCTTACCCATTCCCGTAACGTTTCGAGCGAGTATCGAATTTTATGTTATAATATTTAGTTTAAAAAAGGCTATGAGGCTGGGACATACCAAACATACACACTGTTACATAGTTAGTGTATAACAACGATATGGAATTAAATACATAAATGTTTATGGTTTTCGATAGAGTGGGGGCGAGCTTTTATTGGGAATAATAAGGGAGAAATATAATCTCGTATTAATAAATGTATAAATATAATTCAAAGTCTCCCCACACATACCAGTGGTATGCTCCCTACACATACTAAACTTTTACATATTCACAAATAACAAAACATTTTTTTATGTTTTATGTATGTAGAGATATATTTTTAATCAATTTTTTACACTTCTGTGCACTTCGAAATTTATCAATTTCTTCTAACTGATCATTTATTTCAAATATCTACTTAGCGAATCCACCACCCTTTTTTACAAGTGTTTAAACCTTTCAAATGTGAATTTTGGTAATTTTTGGTTAAAGCCGTGTTTCAGAGTAATTTTTCTTTCTTCTAATAACTCACTTACGTCGTAATTAAAAAAAAAAGTATAAAAAAGACAGCAAGTACGAGTGCATGAAAAATGAATGAAATTTTTAGAAATAAAAACAATCCGATCTGCTTGAAATTTCATTGCACGTTAGCAACAGTAATGGTTAAATCCGCTAATAATAATGGAAGCCACGCTACATTAAGAGACTTGATTGACCCAGGATCACAGGCAACTTTCATTGCCGAGGAAGCAATTCAAAAATCGAAGCTTAAGGGACAGAAAATATGTGCGAAAATAGCGTGGTGGTCACAATATTGGAGAAATAAAGAAAATGGTGAGCCTCAAAATCTAACCCGTCAAAGCATCTGAATTTGCATTACACTTAAATGCTACCAAGGCTTGGTTAAGCTATTTTACTTGATCTAAGTAGAACAATATGTTTAAAAATACTAACTTCCTTAGTAATGTCACAAATGCGGCTTTTTCGTCTTGGTAACTGTGAACCTAGTAAACCTTATTCTTTAATGCAACTAAAAATTATTCGGTTATATTGACTAAGTTGTTAGTATAGTAAACCAAATTTATATTTTTCCGATGAAAAGTTGTATACTCAAGATGCAAGCTTAACTCTCAATCGCGATTTCAGTTTAATACAAATTGGGTAAGAGACACTTGAGTCGATTTGATATGAATGACAATTATTCTATTTTATTAGGATGTCTAACAAAATTTATACTTTTTAGCAAGCTTAGTAACACATCATTGTAGATTCAAAAATTTCTTGCAGAACTGACCCTAAAATTTCCTTCACAAAAATACGATCTTTTACAAAATCTTTTCGCTTTCAAGAATGAATATCTGAAGCAGATGTCAAAATTCATTTTATACAAAATTCGTAAAAAAACAGCGAGACTCGATTTATAAGAGACATTATTAAAATATTCTTGAAATACTTGAAAAGGGAGGACTACCTTAAACTATTTAAATCGCTTGGACGTGATTTTATTATTGGAGGTGACTTTAAATCGAAAAACACCTATTGGGGATCTAGACTTACCACGTCAAAAGGTAAAGAATTGCTTCAAGCAGGGCAGACATTAAAACGTGAATTTTACTCTGGTGGTTCCCCAACATACTGGCCCAGTGACGGAACGAAGATACCTGACCCAATAGACTTTTATGTAGCAAGAGGTATATCCCAGAACTACATTCACATTGAAGACAGTAATTCTCTAGTATCGGATCATTCCCCGGTTATCATGACAGTCAATGAAATGGTAATTCAAAGGAAGAGTGCACCCAGATTAACAAATTCAAAAACAAACTGGGATCTCGTTCGTGAAGTATTGGAGGAAAAAATCAATCTTCAGGTGCCGATAAGAAATCCACACCAGTTGGAAGATGAATTAGAACAACTCAATGAAGCAATCCACTATGCTGCTTTGGCAAGTACCTCCATTATACAAAATAAGATGAAGCTTAACATATCCTACACAATGGAAGTTAGAGAGTTGGTAAGACAAAAACGACGGGCACAAAACCTGGCAAATAACTAGAACACCGGAGAACAAAACAATTCTTAACAATTTAGGTAACCATCTCAAATCTCTTCTTAAAGAAGTTAAAAATGCATCAATCAACAGATATCTAGTTAGCCTAACCGATGAAAAAAATTCTGATTATTCTCTGTGAAGGCGACGAAGGAACTCAAAAGACCCAAAATGCAAGTGCCTCCACTTAAAAAGGAGGATGAAACCTGGGCAAGAGGTCCTAAAGAGAATGCTGATCTGTTTGCGGACTATCGCGAGGATACCTTCCAACCACTATCAAGGCAAACGGCCAATGAAAATATAATGTCAATCCAAAAGCGAGATGATTTTGATATACGCCCAGATTATTACTTGCCAAATAATCAAGGCTCTACCAGATAAAGGATTTCGTAAGCTATTACACATAATCAATGCAAGCTTTCGGTTAAAATATGTTCCGTGGCAATGGAAAGTAGCAGAAGTAATCATGATAGCAAAACCTAATAAATCACATAACGATAAAAAATCATACAGGCCAATTTCATTGCTGCCAATTATGTCAAAACTCTTTGAAAAATTATTACTAAAAAGACTTAAACCAATAATTGAGGACCGACAACTAATAACTCCACATCAATTTGGATTCAGGGAAAAGCACTCCACAATTGAACAGGTACATAGAATCACCAACGTTATTGAAAGAACGTTAGAACGCAAAAAAGTATGATCCAGCCTATTTCTGGACGTCGCCCAAGCATTCGATAAAGTTTGGCACAGTGGACTGGAATTCAAGCTGCATAGAGATCTGCCGAGGCAATTCTATGCCATACTAAGATCTTATTTATCCAATAGACATTTTCGTGTGAAATATAAGGATGAATACTCCGAACTAAAGAAAATCTCTGCCGGTGTGTCCCACAGGAGAGTGTCGTAGGACGAATCCTGTATTTATTATATACACGGGATATTCCAACAACAGATGAAGGAACCATAGCTACCTTTGCAGATGAGACAGCAATCATGGCCATTAGAAGTAATGTCGCTGATGCAACGAGAAAACTCCAGAAGAATACCAATGAGGTTTGTAACTGGACTAAGCGCTGGAGAATCAAGCTTAATGAGACGAAATCCACGCATATTAACTTCAAATATCAAAAGGCTTCCCATCTACCGATAGTAATTAACTCACGACCGGTGTCATATGCAAACAAAGCTAAATATCTGGGCATGACTCTCGTTACCAAGCTCAAGTGTAGAGTATTAGTGGAGAATATTAAGTTCAGAAAAATGTATTGGCTCATAGGTAGAGGCTCTGAGCTTACAATATACAACAAGCTGCTGCCTTATCTCGATATGATCGATACGATCAAGAATCGTGAATCATATCGAGATAAGGCTTACTAATTTAAATAGCTCAATGTATCCCCTTTCGAACAAATATAGTCACTATGCGAGCCAATCTCTGAGATTTTTGCTATTTGGCTTAGTGCAGTAGAACATCTGTGGATATGCATTACTCGCTGTATTGGAAAAACTTTGAAAATTCGATTCACGAGCCTTGTTCATCATATCGAGATAAGGCTTGAATTTTGCTATTTGGCTTAGTGCAGTAGAACATCTGTGGATATGCATTACTCGCTGATGATAGCTAATTGTGCTATCAAGGAAACCGATGATAAAAACCTGGTAATGTGTTTAGAATTACGCTAAATGTGAGTGATCGAACAAAACTAAGGGGTAGATGCGATCCAGGCCAAATTTAAGGGTGTAGATTTTATTAGAACTTCATGATTCGGCTTGAGTGGCCAGGTATTACCACTACCTAATTGTGCTATCAAGGAAACCGATTATAAAAACCTGGAAATGTGTTTAGTGTTACGCTAAATGTAAGTGAATAAACATAATTAGGGCTAGGTACAATCCATATTTATTTTCTTATTAGATTCTGATTGAATTTTGCTTGAACTTTTGCTTTAATAAGAGTGTTAAATCAAAGCATTTCATCATTTTCATTTAGTTTTAAAGAACTAAATAATTAAATAATAGATATAAATTAATAAAACTTGTATTGATAAAGTTTAAGAATTATTTTACATAAATAAGTTATCAAAGATGCAACCCTTTTAATGGATAGTCAAAACTACAACCGTTTTAGTACAATAAACAACTAATATTCTTATGCGAATTCTGATTAGATTTATTGTTTCTGTCCAACTTTACCATTTTCGTTCAAAATCATAATAGAAATATAAAAATTCGTTGCAAATTATGGTTGGGAAGTTGCAATCAGGCTGGCCGGATGAGCAATTTAGCAATCTATTAGAAGTGCTCCCATAACCTAAGTCCAAATCCCTGGGAAGGCGTGTTAATGGCCGTTTACCATTTTCATCCAAACTCTAATTATAAATTCAAAAATTCTGATCTGGTTGGAAAGTGGCAATCAGACTGGCCTGATGAGCAATTTAGCAACCTGTTAGAAGTGCTCATGGAACCTGAGACCAAATCTCTGGGAAGGCGTGTTAATGGCTGTTTACAATTTTCGTTCAAACTCTAATTATAAATTCAAAAATTCTGGTCTGGTTGGAAAGTGGCAATCAGGGTGGCCTGATGAGCAATTTAGCAACCTATTAGAAGTGCTCATGGAACCTGAGTCCAAATCTCTGGGAAGGCGTGTTAATAGCCGTTTACTCTTTTCGTTCAAACTCTAATTATAAATTCAAAAATTCGTTGCAAATTTGCTGATCTGGTTAGAAAGTAGCAATAAGGCTGACCAGATGAGCAATTTAGCATTCTCTTAGAAGGGCCCACGGAACCTGAGTCCAAATCTCTAGGAAGGCGTGTTAATGGCCGTTTACCCTTTTCATCCAAACTCCAATTATAAATTCAAAACTTCGTTGCAAATTTGCTGATCTGGTTGGAAAGTAACAATCAGGCTGACCGGATGAGCATTTAAGCAGCCTATTAGAAGTGGTCACGGAACCTGAGTCCAAATCTCTGGGAAGGCGTGTTAAAGCCCGTTTGCCCTTTTCGTCCAAACTCTAATTATAAATTCAAAAATACGTTGCAAATTTGCTGATCTAATTAGAAAGTGGCAATCAGGCTGGCCTGATGAGCATATTAGCAGTCTATTAGAAGTGCCCACGGAACCTGAGTAAAAATCTCTGGGAAGGCGTGTTAATGGCAGTTTACCCTTTTCGTTCAAACTCTAATTATAAATTCAAAAATATCTAATTAGAAAGTGGCAATCAGGCTGGTCGGAAGAGCATATTAGCAGCCTATTAGAAGTGCCCACGGAACCTGAGTCCAAATCTCTGGGATGGCGGGTCATTGGCCGTTTACCCTTTTCGTCCAAACTCTAATTATAAATTCAAAACATCGTTGCAAATTTGCTGATCTGGTTGGAAAGTAGCAATTAAGCTGACCAGATGAGCAATTTAGCAATCTATTAGAAGTGGTCACGGAACCTGAGTGCAAATCTCTGTAAGGCGTGTTAATGGCCGTTTACCCTTTTCGTTCAAACTCTAATTATAAATTCAAAACTTCGTTGCAAATTTGCTGATCTGGTTGAAAAGTAGCAATCAGATTGACCGGATGAGCAATTTAACAGCCTATTAGAAGTGCTCACGGAACCTGAGTCCATATCTCTGGGAAAGCGTGTTAATGGCCGTTTTCCATTTTCGTCCAAACACTAATTATAAATTCAAAAATTCGTTGCAAATTTGCTGATCTGGTTGGAAAGTAGCAATCAGACTGACCAGACGAGCAATTTAGCAATCTATTAGAAGTGGTCACGGAACCTGAGTGCAAATCTTTGTAAGGCGTATTAATGGCCGTTTACCCTTTTCGTTCAAACTCTAATTATAAATTCAAAACTTCGTTGCAAATTTGCTGATCTGGTTGGAAAGTAGCAATCAGACTGACCGGATGAGCAATTTAACAGCCTATTAGAAGTGCTCACGGAACCTGAGTCCATATCTCTGGGAAGGCGTGTTAATGGCCGTTTTCCATTTTCGTCCAAACACTAATTATAAATTCAAAAATTCGTTGCAAATTTGCTGATCTGGTTGGAAAGTAGCAATCAGACTGACCAGATGAGCAATTTAACAGCCATTAGAAGTGCTCACGGAACCTGAGTCAAAATTTCTGGGAAGGCGTGTTAATGGCCGTTTAACCTCTTCGTCCAAACTCTAATTATAAATTCAAAACTTCGTAGCAAATTTGCTGATCTGGTTGGAAAGTAGCAATCAGGCTGACTAGATGAGCAATTTAGCAATCTATTAGAAGTGCTCACGGAACCTGAGTGCAAATCTCTGGGAAGGCGTGTTAATGGCCGTTTACCATTTTCGTCAAAACTCTAATTATAAATTTAAAAATTTGTTGCAAATTTGCTGATCTAATTAGAAAGTGGCAATCAGGCTGGCCGGATGAACATATTAGCAGCCAATTAGAAGTGCCCACGGAACCTGAGTCCAGATCTCTGGGAAGGCGTGTTAATGGCCGTTTACTCTTTTCGTTCAAACTCTAATTATAAATTCAAAAATTCAAATCTAATTAGAAAGTGGCAATCAGACTGGCCGGATGAGCAATTGAGCAGCCTATTATAAGTGCCCACGGAACCTGAGGTCAAATCTCTGGGAAGGCGTGTTAATCATCTATAACCCAGATCCAAATTATAACACACAGGGCCCCATAAACATAACATAGCTATTTACGAATTGGTCTAACTTCACCCAGTACAAATTACCACTAAACATGCGTCCAGCTTTTAATTTATTTCACTATGATGCTACATAAAATATGGCCTGATTTTTGGCATAAGTGTTCACTGTTAGTGCCACAACTCAAATTCATTGGCCCCTAACACGACAAATTATAAATATGGGATCCAGCTATTTACGAAATTGGTCTAACTTCATCCAGTACAAATTACCATTAAACATGTGTCCAGTTTTTAATTTTTTTCACTATGATCCTACATAAAGTATGGCCCGATGTTTGGCACAGGTGTTCACTGTTAGTGCCACAACTCAAATTCATTGGCCCCTAACACGACAAATTATAAATATACGAGTCTGCCTAACTTCACCCAGTTCATATGACCTTTAAGCATTCGAATTATGTGATATTGATTATTAAAATTCGGCGGAAATTTACTGTTAACTTCAATAACATGTAATTTTCGGCTAATATCAACAGAATTTTGTACTACCACCTGATACGCAATATGTCGATAATGCAGGGTTTTTTCGGCTAAAATTTTCGGCTAACTTCAGTAGCATACATATATTGGCGATCGCAGCAGCCATTATATTTATATGTTAAGCACAAAAGAATAACTCAAGTTACTATAGCAGGTCCGGGCAGAGACAACTAGACCCCGGTAATCTGTTACCAATTTAGCTGGTAACAGAAAACTATAAACATAAAATGCTGAAATAGCATTTACTTGAATTTGATCTTTACCTTTAATCAAGTCATAATAAAGACAGAAGTTATAAAACCAGTCAAGATATTGCTTCTCACTTATTAAAACAGATATAGGTAGGCGCACTAATTTCAATTCAATACACTACTGGTCTAACAGTCAGCGAAACACGGCAGCAATAATAAATAATGAAAATGACCGTTTTCCATACACTTTTCATAATATATTGATACAATAATTATGTGAAATTCGCACGGTCTTACACCAAGTCCCGGGGGTACTACTAATTGTATTGTGAAATTGAAACATGTTTCTGTTTTTATTGATGGGTGTTCCATTTCTTTTGTATAACAGTACTATTTCTTGTGTGTATAGTTTAGAAAAACTATAAGCACAACTATGTACATACCTTTTTGATTGACTTTTTTTCTTATTCAATCTAATTATTTTGTTCCTTAGATTTCTATTGTTGTGCGACAAACAATAAGTGGTGCAAATAACAAAAACTCAAAAACAATAAAACGTCTCATATAAAATGTTCTCGTAGTGAAAACATTTGATTTAAAATTAGGGAAAATTCTTTAGGTTCGAATATGGAAACATTTATATGTGAGTTTTGTTCTTTATTTTTTTTTGTCATGTTTATGTAAGAATTACAAGTAAATACATTTACTGCCTTTTTAAGTGACGTTTTTTGTTGTAGAGGCAAGATTGCGACAGTTTCAATTGCAGATAAACTTTCCACTTTAAATGTGATGGTTTAAAAAACTACTCGACTTGGTTACAAAAAATAGTAGTAAGTTTACTTGGAAGTAAAATAAAGTTCAGTAATCATGAAAATGTTCAATCTCGACTTTTTTGCAGATTTATCATTCGCATTTAAAAGCCCGGTAAACCGCACAATGTATGTGAAGTTGGAAACTATAATTTCTGTCACGTATGAACTGTCAGCCCAAAAAATCGTATATCACGACATTTTAATTATGTCAGCCCAAAAAACAGAAAAAAAAATTCATTATAGATTTTTGAAGTTAGCCCAATTTTTTTTTTATCTGGACAGTAACAATTGTCTTGACAGTTATGTCAAACACACTCAGCCCAAAATTAAAACTTTCATAGTTAAAGGAACCTTTGTAACTCTATATAATAAATGTAAAACAGCCCAGAAGCAATTGTGACCAAAACCGAGAATCTCAACTTCCACTAACTATTATTGTTGTTCGTAAAGCGGCTGAATATAGGCCATTCACGGTATGAGAGCCCCATCACAACCTCCTGAAATTTCTTACTCGTAAAGGCTAGAACCAGATCTGTCCAAACCGATGACCAACACCGATGACCAACACCGAAAATCTCAAGTTCCACTAACTATTATGGTTGTTCGTAAAGCGCTGAATATAGGCCATTCACGGTATGAGAGCCCATCACAACCTCCTGAAACTCCTTACTCGTAAAGACTAGAACCAGATCTGTCCAAAAATCATAGTGAGACCAATGACCAACACCGAGAATATCAACTTCCACTAACTATTATTGTTGTTCGTAAAACGGCTGAATATCGGCCATTCTCGGTATGAAAGCCCCATCACAACCCCAGAAAATATTAACTTCCACTAACTATTATGGTTGTTCATAAAGCGGCTGAATATAGGCCAGATTCGGTATGACGACCCCATCACAACCTCCTGAAACTTCCTACTCGTAACGGCTAGAACCAGATCTGTCCGAAAATCACAGGGAGACCGATGACCAACACCGAAAATTTCAACTTCCACTAAATATCTTGCTTTTCGTAAAGCGGCTGAATATAGGCCATTCTCGGTATGACGACCCCATCACAACCTCCTGAAACTTCCTACTCGTAAAGGCTAGAACCAGATCTGTCCGAAAATCATAGTGAGACCGATGACCAACACCGAAAATATCAACTTCCACTAACTATTATGGTTGTTCGTAAAACGGCTGAATATAGGCCATTCTCGGTTTGAAAGCCCCATCACAACTTCCTCAAATTTCTTACTCGTAAAGGCTAGAACCAGATCTGTCCGAAAATCATAGTGAGACCGATGACCAACACCGAAAATCTCAACTTCCACTAACTATTATGGTTGTTCGTAAGGCAGCCAATACTAAAAATCACAAATACCTTAAATAAGTATTTAGTTATTTTAATACAATTGCTCGCTTTTTTAAACAATTCGTGATACTACGATCTTTCAGATCCCTTAGCTGTTGGCAGCAGGGTTGGGCGAGGTAGATTACGTAATGTAATCTACGCAGTTGTCGACACGTAACCTATAACAAAGATTATATAATATTATATTATATTATAGGCAACGTCAACAACCTAAGCAACGATATTAAAATCTAAATTTTCTCACTATTTTTTCTAGATTTTGTTAGTTAGTCTCACAAACTTACTGTTAGCTAACAGGTAATCATCTTATTATCCAAGGGGCAAAATAAGTTTATATTGTGATAGTGAAAGACGTAAATTATTAGCTGGTATAATTCATTCGAAATACATCAGCTAATTTATGCATGAATGAATTGTAAGTAAACAAAACATTGTTAGTTCAATTCAACTACATATTTTTTAATTCGGCCAAATCTCAGTAGAGGTCAACAAAATATACATGGTTCGAATTTGAACTTTAAATTCATAATTATGATTTTGAAACGAACATTTTTTTATGTTATGAGGTTTGTTTAATAAAAATGTGTATTTAGTCGGAAAATAACGTTCGTACTATGTCCATCACGCCGACTTTTTTTGTTTAAATTTTCGACTACCTAAATTGATGGTTAGCTCATTCCAGCTGTTTAAAAATGACACAAAATATGAGGTTTAATTAAAATTTGCTAAATAAATTAAGATTAATAATTACCAAAATATTTGTATATGGAAATTGATAAATCTGAACTAATTTTGCAGTTTAGAACTGCATATCAAACATAATTAGATTTCTGAATATTAGAATCATCTATCAATGACTAGCATGAACTAAACACAAATTTTAAGTTAAAAACAGGGTTGGCCATTTGTTAGTCCTTTATTCATTTGTTAATAAAACACACAATTTGGGATGAAAAGTCAAAATTTTTTATTGATTAGGAAAGGTGGTTCTATCCTATTTATGCATGAAAAACAATACCGTTCATATGTCCACCTCAGCTTCGTCTTCAGGCCTGCATCCGAACATCAAAATTGTAAATAACTTTTTCCAATAAAAGCGGTTCAATGACCTCAATTTCAGCACGAATGCTGTTTTTAAGTTGTTGAATTGTTTGTGGATGATTAGCATACACCTTACCTTTCAAATAATCCAACAAAAAATAATTAAGTGGTGTTAAAACCGGGCTTCTTGGTGGCCAAGGAACTTCACCATTTCTTGAAATTATGCGATCAGCAAATTTTGTTTTCAATAAATGGATTGTTTCATGACTTGCGTGGCATCTCGCTCCGTCTTGTTGAAACTAAAGGTCGTTGACACGAAATTCATTCAATTTGGGCCACAAAATACCAGTTAACATGTTGCGACAACGTTCCCCATTCACTGTTAGGACATTTTCCAGTTCGTTTTCAAAGATAAACGGCCCAATGAACTAGTCCATAAACCACACCAAACAGTGACTCTTGGAGGATGAAATTCTGCTTCCTGAATAACATGATGATTCTCCGCTCCCCAAAATCGAAAAAAATGATGATGAATTGCATATTTTTGACTTTTCATATGGCAAAGAATTTTTTAGAACAGATAGCATTAAGTACTAAAATTCATCGATTGAAAAAGGACCATCTCCATTCTGTATCTTAGATGAAATTGCATAACACAAAAAATCCATCGAAAAAGTTCGATAGTTTTCTTGTAATATCGTTATTCTCAACAGTTCTCTATATAAATGAATCTGTATAGAACAAGAATATTACAAGAAAACCATCTAACTTTGTTGATGAATATATTTTGTGATACGTAGAGGACTGTGTTATCTACCTTATGCTTTAAAAAGTGTTACTTACCTCTTCGCGAAGTCGAAAAATTCAATTAAAATGCCATGGCTTATGACAAAAAAATCGACGTCAGGCACACCTAATTAAAACATCTAATACTGTGCTATTTTTCGGCTAAATTACTGACTTAAGCCGTGTGCGTGACGCCGATTTTTTTTTTTAATTTTCGACCAACTAAACTGATGGTTAGTTCCCAAAAATTATTGATTCGTGGCTCTAAGTTTCAGAAACCAAAACATGCTTGAGATTTGAACCTGCAAACCTAGTTCAAATTTATCAATAGCCGATTCGAAACAATTTTTATAAATTGATAAATTTTACATTATTAAGTAAATTTTAATTAAACATCAGATGTGATTTGTGTGTGTTATCTCTCAACGACTTGTATGAATTAACCATCAATTTAATTAGTCGGAAATTTGGTCAAAATAGTCTGCGTCAGGCGCAAAGTATAAACGAACTTCATATAAGTGCATCTCACTATCAATAGATGGAGTTAAACACAATGCACTGAAAGTTTTCGCTAATTCGCTAATTTAATTTGAGTTTTATCAATTGTCGAAGTATTTATCATCGATATAGTGAACAAAACAATTTAATACTCAATTTAGGATTAAATATTAAACCCAGTACGCTTTATGGATACAGTATCAACTAGAAATAACTAGTAACTAGTAACGGCTATATAGTTTAGTAAATCATTTAGACTGTGAGTTTCACGCCAATTTTCTGTCTAGTTTTCCGACTAACAAAATTAAAGGTAGATTCAAGGATCATTCCTTCCTTCAAGGATGGCGCAAATAAATCGTGTCAGGGGTTCAATTAAAATTTGTTAACTTAATTAAAATTTATCAATTTCGGCATCGGCTATTGTCAAATCTAAACTAAGTTTAAAATTTAGATGCAAATATCTTGAATATTTTAGTTTAAAACAATTAGAGACATTTATCTGTTATGACCTCACCTCTATATTAGTTTATTGAAAATTTAGACAAAAAATCGATGACGAGCACACATTATTAAAGAAAAAAACGGCGTTAGGTACAGAGTAGAAGTAACACATCGCCTGAAAATTGCCCGGTCTAACAATGAAAACACAATTTTTGCGGAAAAATACATTTTATTCATCAACATAATTTCCTACTAGAGCATCAGTTCAACGCCTCTCTAACATTTCGATGCCTTTTTTGTAGAATGATCTAACTTTGTCTTCAATATAAGCTTTAGTTTCGGCAATCACTTCTTCATTGGAGCCAAATCACTTTCCCCCAGCTTTTTTTTAGGTCTGCACACAAGTAATAATCGCTGGGGGGCCAAATCTGGCGAATACGGTGGATGCGGAATCAATTCAATGTGCAATTCGTGCAATTTTGCCATTGTTGCGATCGACTTGTGACATGGTGCATTGTCTTGGTGAAAGAGCAATTTTTTTCGTAGGTAATGTCAGCTATCTCATGGTACTTCACTTTGCGGTTTTTCAAAATATTTTCGTGAATTTTTTTATTTTTTCTGGAGTACGTAACTCACAAAGTTCTTTTTTTCCATTGTTCTTAAATTAACAAAACTAGCGTCACTAAAACAACTGTAACTTGTAAACTAATGGTCGGAATGTAATGCAATTATCATACTTATCGTTTAAAGGTTGGTAGAATTTAGAAATTATGTGGGTTTTAAATTTGTGGCACCATCTATGTGTCAGACCGGGAACTTTTCAGGCGATGTAATATGTAACTTGGAAATATGTTAACGCAAGTTAAAAATATGTTGAACATTTAATCACTAATGACGGAATTACAATTGGTTGTCGACGTTGTCTACGACTAGTTGACGTTTTCTACATTGTCGACAAGTTTTCTACGTTGTCGACAAGTTGTCTACGCAATAACGTAAAATTTAGTATATGACGCGTAATCGCCCATCTCTGGTTGGCAGGTTGTTTCGTAAAATCATTTGTTTAAGGGACTGAACGCATTTGACACATCATAAAATTACTGAAACACTGATATCATTTTATCGTATCAAATATCATTTTTGGCATCCTAAAAGTTCTAGATTTAATCTTGTTTGTCACCACATATCGTAAAATTAAACGTTAATAAACAAGTATTAACGAATAAATTCGAGAGATTCGATAACTCCGGATATTGTTCGTCGGAAAACGAAGTGACTAATCTGTAACGGTAAGCCAGTCTGGTGAGAATACAGGTTGTCTCAGAATTAGACGATCACACGAAACAGAGTGATAGAAGAGCTCATTTCCAACTAAAACAGGGACTTCCAAGTAAAGTTTTCTCGAATTGTTGATGGTGCAAAAGTTATTCCACTTTACCCACCAAAAATGAATTTAAAAAAAACAAGAGTTCGTTTATTTAACTTTCTGTTTTAATACGATCTAAAAGAGTGTGCATCATTTCTGTAAGCTATATTAACTTCTGGCAAATAAAACAATGGTTTTGTAAAGTCTCTTTGTTTCTCAAAAAAAATTTGTTGAGAGACACCAGCGGGAAAACAATATACTACAGAAATTTTTTCACAAAGTATGTTGTGTGTATTCAAAATTGCACTTAACAAATATCGATTTCTAAAATCGATGCTTTATCAGAAATAAATCAAAATGAATAGAATACATTTTTTTTATTTATTTTCAATACTATAAGTGTTCGAAGTGTCCACCATTTGCCAAAATACATAATCTGCATCACTGTATAAAATTTTGCTTGAACCGTCGAAACGCATGTTCGTTACTTTTAATAATATCCGACGCTTCCATTATACGTTGCCGCTTCTCCTGATCGGTCTGGTTTACTCTTTCATAAACCAGCTCTTTATAATAACCCCACAGAAAAAAGTCTAAAGGATTAAGATCAGGAAACCGCGGTGGCCATGCAATGAACCCTCTCCTTATAATTCAGCGGCTTCAATAATTTACGTTCAGGTGTTGTCTCACTACTTCTACATAGTGAGGGGGAGCTCCATCATGCCGCAGCCGCATATTTCCACGTGTTTGTAAAGAAACGTCATCAAGTAATTCATCAAAGTCATTTTGTATAAAACTTGACTTCCCCGTTGATCGATCCCACGTGGGAATTTAAATAGGTTAATCAATTTTCCGTTGACTATTCCCACCCACATGTTCACTCCAAATTGGTGTTGAAAGTGATTACGCCGCGGGCCCAATAGTGCAAATTATGGATATTGAACATCCCCGTTCATGGTCTTGTGCACGTTGCACATGGTAAGGATGCAACTGATTTCTTTTTAAAATACGATGCAACGTGGACCATGGCCCTCCCGAACGTCTTGATAAAAAACGAACACATACAGATGAGTCGGCGTCACCATTCCGATTACTCTATCTTCGTCTATATCAAGTCTGGGACTTCGCCATCACTGTACATTTGATGTACGTTTTGAAATACTCTGTAATCGGGAAAGCTATAAAAAATTTACCTACTAGCGCACCAACGCCATCCATCAATATACCTAGTCGACTTCACCAAACTTAATGCAAGAACAGATTATCAAATAAACTCAGCAATGCCAGTAAATCATATGAATCATTCACAAAGATCCCAACTTTCATCTAGTTCGACAACTCCTATTCCGATCGGGAATCCCCGCCTGCAAATCGTGGGGAATAATAATATCTATAATACGCCATCTATCCTACCACCACCTCATCCCACATCGCAACGAATTCTACCGAATCTTTGGATTCAGTATATAGTTTAAATTGAGCGAATTAGTATCCACACTGAATGCTAATGAATCCTGTGTTGTACTGTTAATAATATTGATTGCGTATCACTTTGTCTCATCAGACCTAGAGCAATGTCTTAATTACCAATAACAGCAATACGGTTGATGCAGCTAAGTCAAAGTGACATTTGAAATTGAGAGAGCCAATTGAGAGCAAATTTTAGTTGTACACTGCGAATATTTTATAAACGATTTTAATTTTTAAAACTAATAGCGCCATCTATTATCTACCTATCTAAACTATTATTACCACTCCTATTTTGATATAGCAGGTCAAATATTTGAGTCGAAAAAAATTCATACAAAAATGGAGTTATGTCGCTTCTAGTACTGGGGTTACAATTAACCTAGTCTCAGATATGGCAATAATATCTAAACTAATATTAGGTAAATATATATGTATAGATCTATATATATATATATATATATATATATATATATATATATATATATATATATATATATATATATATATATATATATATATATATATATATATATATATGTATATATATATATATATTTATATATATATATATATATTTATATATATATATATATATATATATATATATATATATATATATATATATATATATATATATATATATATATATATATATATATATATACCACCGTTATGTTGGATCAGCACAACATCATGCTAACATCATTATCAGCACAACGTGCCTAAATTGACACCATTGGGAATGCTTCATCAGCACAACGTGCCATTAGTGCACGCGAAAGCCAAAAGTGTTGATTGAACAATAATAAATTTCATTAAGTTTTATGTAAAATCTTAATATTAGTTTTTAGTTGTATTTTTTAACTTCGAATTCAATAAGAATTCTTAACTGGCGCCGAAACAGGGACGACATATCGGGAAATATAGTTAAAGTGCTGTAAATTGAGTGAACTAAGTAATAATTATAGCAAATATTACACTATAACTTAGAAAACTGCAAAACATTTCTTGTAACAAATTCTACATTACAAGTGTGAGAAAAAGTGCAGCTAATAAACTATATCGAACACTTCTTGTAACAAATTCAATATTACAAGTGTGAAGAAAAGTGCAGTGATAGTGAAACGTACCGCAGTAGGCCGTTCGTGACTATAAAAACGTTTAGCTAAAAAGGGATAATACGTTCCGTCCGCACACCCGATTGATCTCTTGTGCACACAGTCCGGAAGTGCACACGTGTGGCATGGAAATCAAAATAATTTTCTTGTAAGTTGACACACAATACACAAATTTAATGTAATAATTAAACCAACAAATTAATACATAATTTAACATTGTGATATAATAATTTCGAACATAAAAAATAATTTTTGATAATAATTAAAAAAAACCGTAATACACGAGAAAATTGTAAAATCTGTTAAGAACTCACAATGGCGAGCCTTGAGCAAATTCAAGATACATTAAAGCAAATCACTGGTGCCTTAAACGCCCAGATAGAACTGACAAAAAAAATCGAACTGCGGCTGAATCGATTAGAACAACCTACAGCTTCAATGACACCCCTAAACACGTTAATCACACCAAAAAATGAGGAAGTGTTGAAGGAAATAAGTCGTTTGCCGGATTCCGTAAAGGAATTACAAATATTTGATGGAAATCCCACCCAATACCTATCATGGGTACACAACGTGGAGAATATACTCCAAGACTACGAAATCCTGAAGAATAAACCAATATATCGGGCTATATTACAACACATCCGCCAGAAAATCAGAGGGAATGCCGATTCAGCGCTGATCTCATACAATATTTTCAATGAGGAATGGGTAACGATCAAAAAATGCCTTTCATTGCATTACGCGGATAAAAGAGATTTCCGCACGTAGGGAACATCAACTGAATTTTACGCAAATGTAAACCATCAGTTATCGTGAATTGTAAATAAAATAAAAACCGAAGAGTATTCACCGGAAACGATCAAAATGTTGGTAGAAACATACCGCAATCGAGCACTAGACGTGTTCATTCGCGGGCTAAATGGAGAGTTGTCTAAAATACTGATCATCCAGAAACCAGCCACATTACCTGAAGCGTACGCATCCTGCCTAGAAATTCAAAACCTGAATTTCAGAAACATGAATATTCACAAAAGAAATATTAACAATGTTGTAACAGCTCCGATGAATCAAATCTCGTACCCACAACCACAACTCTCACCCAAAAAGAACGAGGCGCTATCAGTTCAACGGAGGAATTTGGCTTACAACATTCAACATCAGAAGCCAAACTACGCCCCACCAACGAGGCCGAACTATCCTAAACCAGCAACACCGATGGATATTGACCCGTCGGTTCAAACACGACTGGTAAACTATATTAACCGTCCCACGCCTCAATATCCCACGAGAACATTCTCATATCCACCTTTGTGAAGTTATCCCGGAAACTCAGCCCGGAAAATGATTATAGTTAAATATGGTAACACCTTTATATATTTAAGAAATTATAATGAAACTACAACTATCACGATATAAAAATATAAAGATAGTAAGAAAAATTTTATTATGAAAAATAATATACAAAATGGCGGCCATTATAAATAAAAACATATTGACATTTTTTAACTTGTACTATAGCTAATTACTATAGCACAAAATAAAAATTATATAATTTATATACAAACAGGTGGGTTTATTGATATAATAAGTAATTATTCAATTTGTAAAAAACAACAATGTCAAAAAAATTTAGTTTCTTATAAAAAATGTCAATAATACAGTTAAATTAATATTAAATAAATACACTTATGAATATAATTTAATGTGTTCTTAAAAGTATAGTAGTTCAGTGGCAAAAAAATTCTATGATTTAGAGCTCCGCTATAGTCGTCTGAATTCGTAGTACATGTCCATTACCAGAAACCGGACTATATACGTTTTGTAGTTCAGGAATTGGCCTGTTTAAATAACAAGTGGCAAACAAATTCTATGTTTTAGAGCTCCGCTATAGTCGTCTGAATTCGTAGTACATGTCCATTACCAGAAACGGGACTATATACGTTTTGTAGTTCAGGGATTGGCCTGTTTAAATAACAAGTGGCAAAAAAATTCTATGATTTAGAGCTCCACTATAGTCGTCTGAATTCGTAGTACATGTCCATTACCAGAAACCGGACTAAACTACGTTTTGTAGTTCAGGGATTGGCCTGTTTAAATAATAAGTGGCAAAAAAATTCTATGTTTTAGAGCTCCGCTATAGTCGTCTGAATTCGTAGTACATGTCCATTACCAGAAACCGGACTATATACGTTTTGTAGTTCAGGGATTGGCCTGTTTAAATAATAAGTGGCAAAAAAATTCTATGATTTAGAGCTCCGCTATAGTCGTCTGAATTCGTAGTACATGTCCATTACCAGAAACCGGACTATATACGTTTTGTAGTTCAGGGATTGGCCTGTTTAAATAATAAGTGGCAAAAAAATTCTATGTTTTGGAGCTCCGCTATAGTCGTCTGAATTCGTAGTACATGTCCATTACCAGAAACCGGACTATATACGTTTTGTAGTTCAGGGATTGGCCTGTTTAAATAACAAGTGGCAAAAAAACTCTATGATTTAGAGCTCCACTATAGTCGTCTGAATTCGTAGTACATGTCCATTACCAGAAACCGGACTATATACGTTTTGTAGTTCAGGGATTGGCCTGTTTAAATAATAAGTGGCAAAAAAATTCTATGTTTTAGAGCTCCGCTATAGTCGTCTGAATTCGTAGTACATGTCCATTACCAGAAACCGGACTATATACGTTTTGTAGTTCAGGGATTGGCCTGTTTAAATAATAAGTGGCAAAAAAATTCTATGATTTAGAGCTCCGCTATAGTCGTCTGAATTCGTAGTACATGTCCATTACCAGAAACCGGACTAAACTACGTTTTGTAGTTCAGGGATTGGCCTGTTTAAATAATAAGTGGCAAAAAAATTCTATGTTTTAGAGCTCCGCTATAGTCGTCTGAATTCGTAGTACATGTCCATTACCAGAAACCGGACTATATACGTTTTGTAGTTTAGGGATTGGCCTGTTTAAATAATAAGTGACAAAAAAATTCTATGATTTAGAGCTCCGCTATAGTCGTCTGAATTCGTAGTACATGTCCATTACCAGAAACCGGACTAAACTACGTTTTGTAGTTCAGGGATTGGCCTGTTTAAATAACAAGTGGCAAAAAAATTCTATGATTTAGAGCTCCGCTATAGTCGTCTGAATTCGTAGTACATGTCCATTACCAGAAACCGGACTAAACTACGTTTTGTAGTTCAGGGATTGGCCTGTTTAAATAACAAGTGGCAAAAAAATTCTATGATTTAGAGCTCCGCTATAGTCGTCTGAATTCGTAGTACATGTCCATTACCAGAAACCGAACTAAACTACGTTTTGTAGTTCAGGGATTGGCCTGTTTAAATAACAAGTGGCAAAAAAATTCTATGATTTAGAGCTCCACTATAGTCGTCTGAATTCGTAGTACATGTCCATTACCAGAAACCGGACTATATACGTTTTGTAGTTCAGGGATTGGCCTGTTTAAATAACAAGTGGCAAAAAAATTCTATGATTTAGAGCTCCGCTATAGTCGTCTGAATTCGTAGTACATGTCCATTACCAGAAACCGGACTAAACTACGTTTTGTAGTTCAGGGATTGGCCTGTTTAAATAACAAGTGGCAAAAAAATTCTATGATTTAGAGCTCCGCTATAGTCGTCTGAATTCGTAGTACATGTCCATTACCAGAAACCGGACTATATACGTTTTGTAGTTTAGGGATTGGCCTGTTTAAATAATAAGTGGCAAAAAAATTCTATGATTTAGAGCTCCACTATAGTCGTCTGAATTCGTAGTACATGTCCATTACCAGAAACCGGACTATAAACGTTTTGTAGTTCAGGGATTGGCCTGTTTAAATAACAAGTGGCAAAAAAATTCTATGATTTAGAGCTCCGCTATAGTCGTCTGAATTCGTAGTACATGTCCATTACCAGAAACCGGACTAAACTACGTTTTGTAGTTCAGGGATTGGCCTGTTTAAATAACAAGTGGCAAAAAAATTCTATGATTTAGAGCTCCGCTATAGTCGTCTGAATTCGTAGTACATGTCCATTACCAGAAACCGAACTAAACTACGTTTTGTAGTTCAGGGATTGGCCTGTTTAAATAACAAGTGGCAAAAAAATTCTATGATTTAGAGCTCCGCTATAGTCGTCTGAATTCGTAGTACATGTCCATTACCAGAAACCGGACTATATACGTTTTGTAGTTCAGGGATTGGCCTGTTTAAATAATAAGTGGCAAAAAAATTCTATGATTTAGAGCTCCGCTATAGTCGTCTGAATTCGTAGTACATGTCCATTACCAGAAACCGGACTAAACTACGTTTTGTAGTTCAGGGATTGGCCTGTTTAAATAACAAGTGGCAAAAAAATTCTATGATTTAGAGCTCCGCTATAGTCGTCTGAATTCGTAGTACATGTCCATTACCAGAAACCGGACTATATACGTTTTGTAGTTCAGGGATTGGCCTGTTCCAATAACAAGTGGCAAAAAAATTCTATGATTTAGAGCTCCGCTATAGTCGTCTGAATTCGTAGTACATGTCCATTACCAGAAACCGGACTAAACTACGTTTTGTAGTTCAGGGATTGGCCTGTTTAAATAACAAGTGGCAAAAAAATTCTATGATTTAGAGCTCCGCTATAGTCGTCTGAATTCGTAGTACATGTCCATTACCAGAAACTGGACTAAACTACGTTTTGTAGTTCAGGGATTGGCCTGTTTAAATAACAAGTGGCAAAAAAATTCTATGATTTAGAGCTCCGCTATAGTCGTCTGAATTCGTAGTACATGTCCATTACCAGAAACCGGACTAAACTACGTTTTGTAGTTCAGGGATTGGCCTGTTTAAATAACAAGTGGCAAAAAAATTCTATGATTTAGAGCTCCGCTATAGTCGTCTGAATTCGTAGTACATGTCCATTACCAGAAACCGGACTAAACTACGTTTTGTAGTTCAGGGATTGGCCTGTTTAAATAACAAGTGGCAAAAAAATTCTATGATTTAGAGCTCCGCTATAGTCGTCTGAATTCGTAGTACATGTCCATTACCAGAAACCGGACTAAACTACGTTTTGTAGTTCAGGGATTGGCCTGTTTAAATAACAAGTGGCAAAAAAATTCTATGATTTAGAGCTCCGCTATAGTCGTCTGAATTCGTAGTACATGTCCATTACCAGAAACCGGACTAAACTACGTTTTGTAGTTCAGGGATTGGCCTGTTTAAATAACAAGTGGCAAAAAAATTCTATGATTTAGAGCTCCACTATAGTCGTCTGAATTCGTAGTACATGTCCATTACCAGAAACCGGACTATATACGTTTTGTAGTTCAGGGATTGGCCTGTTTAAATAACAAGTGGCAAAAAAATTCTATGATTTAGAGCTCCGCTATAGTCGTCTGAATTCGTAGTACATGTCCATTACCAGAAACCGGACTAAACTACGTTTTGTAGTTCAGGGATTGGCCTGTTTAAATAACAAGTGGCAAAAAAATTCTATGATTTAGAGCTCCGCTATAGTCGTCTGAATTCGTAGTACATGTCCATTACCAGAAACCGGACTAAACTACGTTTTGTAGTTCAGGGATTGGCCTGTTTAAATAACAAGTGGCAAAAAAATTCTATGATTTAGAGCTCCGCTATAGTCGTCTGAATTCGTAGTACATGTCCATTACCAGAAACGGGACTATATACGTTTTGTAGTTCAGGGATTGGCCTGTTTAAATAACAAGTGGCAAAAAAATTCTATGATTTAGAGCTCCACTATAGTCGTCTGAATTCGTAGTACATGTCCATTACCAGAAACGGGACTATATACGTTTTGTAGTTCAGGGATTGGCCTGTTTAAATAACAAGTGGCAAAAAAATTCTATGATTTAGAGCTCCACTATAGTCGTCTGAATTCGTAGTACATGTCCATTACCAGAAACCGGACTATATACGTTTTGTAGTTCAGGGATTGGCCTGTTTAAATAACAAGTGGCAAAAAAATTCTATGATTTAGAGCTCCGCTATAGTCGTCTGAATTCGTAGTACATGTCCATTACCAGAAACGGGACTATATACGTTTTGTAGTTCAGGGATTGGCCTGTTCCAATAACAAGTGGCAAAAAAATTCTATGATTTAGAGCTCCACTATAGTCGTCTGAATTCGTAGTACATGTCCATTACCAGAAACGGGACTATAGACGTTTTGTAGTTCAGGGATTGGCCTGTTTAAATAACAAGTGGCAAAAAAATTCTATGATTTAGAGCTCCGCTATAGTCGTCTGAATTCGTAGTACATGTCCATTACCAGAAACCGGACTATATACGTTTTGTAGTTCAGGGATTGGCCTGTTTAAATAACAAGTGGCAAAAAAATTCTATGATATAAAGCTCCACTATAGTCGTCTGAATTCGTAGTACATGTCCATTACCAGAAACGGGACTATGTACATTTTGTAGTTCAGGGATTGGCCTGTTTAAATAACAAGTGGCAGAAAAATTCTATGATTTAGAGCTCCGCTATAGTCGTCTGAATTCGTAGTACATGTCCATTACCAGAAACGGGACTATATACGTTTTGTAGTTCAGGGATTGGCCTGTTTCAATAACAAGTGGCAAAAAAATTCTATGATTTAGAGCTCCGCTATAGTCGTCTGAATTCGTAGTACATGTCCATTACCAGAATCGGGACTATATACGTTTTGTAGTTCAGGGATTGGCCTGTTTAAATAACAAGTGGCAAAAAAATTCTATGATTTAGAGCTCCGCTATAGTCGTCTGAATTCGCAGTACATGTCCATTACCAGAAACGGGACTGTATACGTTTTGTAGTTCAGGGATTGGCCTGTTTAAATAACAAGTGGCAAAAAAATTCTATGATTTAGAGCTCCACTATAGTCGTCTGAATTCGTAGTACATGTCCATTACCAGAAACGGGACTATGTACGTTTTGTAGTTCAGGGATTGGCCTGTTTAAATAACAAGTGGCAAAAAAATTCTATGATTTAGAGCTCCTCTATAGTCGTCTGAATTCGTAGTACATGTCCATTACCAGAAACCGGACTATATACGTTTTGTAGTTCAGGGATTGGCCTGTTTAAATAATAAGTGGCAAAAAAATTCTATGATTTAGAGCTCCGCTATAGTCGTCTGAATTCGTAGTACATGTCCATTACCAGAAACCGACTAATGTAAATTTATATTTTTCAAAATTTAGGTTTTTAGGCCGTCCGCCTCGAAAATTTGACATTTTTATACTGAACTTTCAAATGTAAAATACAAATTGAATAACGTGCGAAAATAACGAACTTTTATACTGTCATAGCATAGCCGATAAAAATCTTGCATCGTGCGTGATAAATAAGTCTATTTCATAAAAGATGGCGCGGACGCATATAATCTATTGAAATTTGTTATTTACTCCAAAAAAAACTGGTATCAGGGAACAGGCACACAGTATTAGGGGTTTGAACGTTAATTTTAGACTAATAATAATAATGAATGATGTGTGCCTTAAACGACTAAAGTTTAATATCACCCGTTATGAAATTTTCAAGTTTCTGCTATTCCTCACTATGCGGCAAATGAATAGTTAATCTATGATTTTTAATCACTTTTTATTTAATTTTTATAATTTTCCTTTATTGTAATAACTTCGAACACGATCAATTATTCGTTGTCATATAAATTAATAAATAAAAGACACTAGTTAAAAATTTCTTTTTAGTGACACCTGTTATTAAATTTCAACAAATTTTTTCAAATATATTAATTTACCAATGCAGGTAAGTCAAAACATAAAATAAACAAGTATAAGAAAGCAAGAAATATTACATTTTATGAGCCAGTGCGACGCTAACGCCGCTTCCAACATATTACTTTTCGGTACTACACATTACGCGACACAGCATGAAATGGTTTATTTTATTTATGAAAAATATTTCAAAGCAGAAATACTAGATTTACTTTCACCGCTGTATACGTACAAAAAAATATTTTTTTGTTATATTTCATTTGGTTCGATCTTCTTTTCGTTTTTCTGTTGATCGGTTTGTTTTGGATTATAAAAAATTTAAAGAGCCTATACAAAATATGTAGAGAATATACAAGAACAAGCTGTGCCTGTGTGTTGTAAAAACAAGGTTTTTGTTTTTGTAATTTTGAATTTCTATGAAATAGAATGAAAGCAAACATTTTCCGTACCTAAAATAAAAAATTGTTCTTGTGCCGTGATATACGAGTACATTATCAGATATAATTGTTGGTACGAGTATAATAAAATATAGTTATTGAGCGTTTATAATTCAAATTAAGTAAAGATGTCGTTATGTTTTTTTTTAAATAATATTTTTATTTCTAACCGACGTTTTGATCTTCAGGTTTTTTTGAAATATTTATTTGTACAAAATTAATTGTAAAACTTATAAATATTAATACTCATGTAAAATAATTAAAAATTTGTAAATACTAAAGTTTAAGAATTTAACAAAACAAAATAAGCTTATCCAAAAATGTTTAATTCATTTTTAATACCTATGTAATTTATATTGTTGCCCTGAAGAGTTCAAAAATTGTAATTTCTTAAGTCCGCTATCTTCTTTGCTATCTGTAATGTCAACAAACGGCCTTAACTTATGACCCGATTTTTGGGTTTCGGCGAAGGATTCGCGATTCTAACAGAATTGTTCGTGCAAAATAACCACGAACGAATAGTAGTATTAACACATTGAAAATGTGCTTTATATTATAAAGTCGTAATTTAAAAGTAAGTATGGGATTAAATCTTGGAATATAATAAAACTATTCGATCAGCAAGTTTAAACAAATTATATCATGAAACGTGAATTTTTAAAATAATTTGAATAATTATCGAAATTTTGACACATAATGGTGACTGGCTCACTGTCTTTAAATAGCTGAACCAATATTTTAGGTGTCCCTATGTAGCTACTCCAGCACACTGATTCTCTAACCTAAAAGTTAATGCGTAAAATTGAACACCATAGTAAGTTTTCGACTTTACACAAATTACAATGCTATGTGTTTGTTTGTGTTTAATGTTTACATCTTATATTGTTTCTTAGATAATCAAGGTGCATTACGTAAATTATTTCAATTGGACATGTCATATGCTCGTCTGAAGTCTACAAATCATTTGTATATCTCAAAAGAAATGTAATTGCAAATAATTGTTTAGCTAACTTTTTAGCTCCTTTCTAACTAATTTCCTTCTATCGAACACGATGCAATCTCTGACTTGAGCCCTCTGACACGAACGCCACCAGAAAATTATATTGTACAACAATTACAGAAAATTATGTATTGTGCATTTGTGCAAGCTCTTCCACTTCTTGAAGATTGAACAGAATACCATTTAAGTGCGCATGTGCAAACTAGGACTCAAATTTCTTGAAATAAATTTAGTTTTATTGGTGGTGTGGTTCCACTCAAGTTAAAAGCCATGCTCCAGTGCTTAAACCAAAATTTATTGCCAAATCCTAATTGCAATAAACAAACCTATGTTTCATAAGAAATAGGGTTCTTTTCACCCCATTGAGGTACTGTTTCAAAACAGTTCCTAATTGTATTCCTTATTTCACACCTAGCATTTTAGCGCTTTACTTTCACTATACAAAATTCTAATTTGCGTCTATTAAATTTCATTATATATTAATTTTATAAACCAACTTAAAAATGCTGAATAGAGTTCAACTTGCTACATTTTAAAACTTTAGCCAAAACATTATTCTAGGTACTAAATTTATCTCCACCTAATATATCAAATTTTATTGAACTGTTAAATTTTCAAACAAATTTCATCCATAGCATTGGCTATGCTATGGACGAAACGCCGTTAATGTTTACTCCCAACTAATTCACGTTTTGGCCAAGCTTATTGCAAGTATTACTCCAAGTGTTCGAATTACCAAACCATGAAAGTATAATCGATCAAAACATTTTATTGAAATTGAGGATGGTGTTCGAGACCGCGATAAAATATTGTTTAAAATACAGGGATATTTAACAAAAAAATTTAGAACAACAACTTGAACTAACTTCAAGTCAATCATTTTAACTCAAAATTAAATATTTTTGGTTTATAATTAAACACAATAATATCCAATATTAAAATAAATTAATTAATTTCACCAGCAAACATTAAGATAACCATTTTTTCTTATTAAAAATACAATTCAATCATTGTATTTTCATTCTTTCAAATTTCCAGTTGTAAATGAAGTAAGGAACAATCAAAAAATTGTGTACTAAAAAAATTAACCTGTTTCGTCAGTTCAGGAATTATTAAGATTTTTGATGAACTCTGTTGTACTCTACATAATATCAAGAGTTGTTCAGAGTTGTTGAGAACAAGCATAAACTTTATTCGTATATATAATGCAAGATATTGACTTAGCGTAAGCTCTTTAGGATTCGATTGAGTAAATCCGAAGCATAAATATTTTAATAATTCGTGAATTGGTTAAAAAATCAAAATATAATATATTCTAGCGGTCTAGAGCAGCTTTTTCAAAAAAACGCAGCAGATATGATACACATAATATTTTGACATTACCTGCACTGTTAAATAAATATTTTTGAAAAACTTGTTGAAATTTAATAACAGGTGTCACTAAAATGAATGTTTTTACCTAGTGTCTTTTATTTATTAATTTATATGTAAAAGAATAATTAATGTTATTCGAAATTACTACAATAAAACAAAATTATTAAAATTAAATAAAACGTCTGCATAAATCTAAATTAACTATTCATACGCCGCGTAGTGATGAATGGCAGAAGCATGAAAATTTCCTACAAGCGATATCACTCATGAATGGTATACTCAAATTTTATTCAAATTCGCAAATTTAATTAGACTTTTCACGATTGGCAAAGAATTTATTATCGATAATGGATAATTATCAATTTATTACGCAATTTATGTCATAAATATTAGGCACAGTATGATTTAATATTTCATAAATACAATGCCATCTATCAATGAGTAGTACAGACAATTTAAGCTGAGTTTTGTTATAAGTTTCGATAGATGGCGTAAATTAATTAATCAAGTGGTTCTCGACGTTGTCGACGTAGTTGAAGAGTTGTCGACTTTGTCGACGAGTATTCGACGTTGTCGACGAGTATTCGACGTTGTCGACGAAATCTTGTAAAAATTAGTAGTCGACGCGTAATCGCCCATCCCTGTGTTACGTTCGCGTATCACTAAAAGTGAACATTATGCGAACGAATATTTCGCTAAAAAGTCTAATTATGTTAGGATAGTAACACCGTTAACTATCGTTTTTGAGCTGCAAAATCGATTCGTTTGCCAACTATTATATGAAGTGTAGTATTCGTTTATGATTCGTAAACGGTTCACCATGTTTAGCTAGTAGTTGTATGAAAAAAAAGGTTATTTTACTATAGCAGATCTCTAAATCATAGAATAGTGTTGCCTATTGTTATTTAATCAGGCCAATCCCTGAACTACAAAACGTAGTTTAGTCCGGTTTCTGGTAATGGACATGTACTACGAATTCAGACGACTATAGCGGAGCTCTAAATCATAGATTTTTTTGCCACTTGTTATTTAAACAGGCCAATCCCTGAACTACAAAACGTATATAGTCCCGTTTCTGGTAATGGACATGTACTACGAATTCAGACGACTATAGCGGAGCTCTAAAACATAGAATTTTTTTGCCACTTATTATTTAAACAGGCCAATCCCTGAACTACAAAACGTATATAGTCCGGTTTCTGGTAATGGACATGTACTACGAATTCAGACGACTATAGCGGAGCTCTAAATCATAGAATTGTTTTGCCACTTATTATTTAAACAGGCCAATCCCTGAACTACAAAACGTATATAGTCCGGTTTCTGGTAATGGACATGTACTACGAATTCAGACGACTAAACAGGCCAATCCCTGAACTACAAAACGTATATAGTCCCGTTTCTGGTAATGGACATGTACTACGAATTCAGACGACTATAGTGGAGCTCTAAATCATAGAATTTTTTTGCCACTTGTTATTGAAACAGGCCAATCCCTGAACCACAAAACGTATACAGTCCCGTTTCTGGTAATGGACGTTTACTACGAATTCAGACGACTATAGCGGAGCTCTAAATCATAGAATTTTTTTGCCACTTGTTATTTAAACAGGCCAATCCCTGAACTACAAAACGTATATAGTCCCGTTTCTGGTAATGGACATGTACTACGAATTCAGACGACTATAGCGGAGCTCTAAATCATAGAATTTTTTTGCCACTTATTATTTAAACAGGCCAATCCCTGAACTACAAAACGTATATAGTCCGGTTTCTGGTAATGGACATGTACTACGAATTCAGACGACTATAGCGGAGCTTTAAATCATAGAATTTTTTTGACTTATTATTTAAACAGGCCAATCCCTGAACTACAAAACGTATATAGTCCGGTTTCTGGTAATGGACATGTACTACGAATTCAGACGACTATAGCGGAGCTCTAAAACATAGAATTTTTTTGCCACTTATTATTTAAACAGGCCAATCCCTGAACTACAAAACGTATGTAGTCCGGTTTCTGGTAATGGACATGTACTACGAATTCAGACGACTATAGCGGAGCTCTAAATCATAGAATTTTTTTGCCACTTATTATTTAAACAGGCCAATCCCTGAACTACAAAACGTATATAGTCCGGTTTCTGGTAATGGACATGTACTACGAATTCAGACGACTAAACAGGCCAATCCCTGAACTACAAAACGTATATAGTCCCGTTTCTGGTAATGGACATGTACTACGAATTCAGACGACTATAGTGGAGCTCTAAATCATAGAATTTTTTTGCCACTTGTTATTGAAACAGGCCAATCCCTGAACCACAAAACGTATACAGTCCCGTTTCTGGTAATGGACGTTTACTACGAATTCAGACGACTATAGCGGAGCTCTAAATCATAGAATTTTTTTGCCACTTGTTATTTAAACAGGCCAATCCCTGAACTACAAAACGTATATAGTCCCGTTTCTGGTAATGGACATGTACTACGAATTCAGACGACTATAGTGGAGCTCTAAATCATAGAATTTTTTTGCCACTTATTATTTAAACAGGCCAATCCCTGAACTACAAAACGTATATAGTCCGGTTTCTGGTAATGGACATGTACTACGAATTCAGACGACTATAGCGGAGCTCTAAATCATAGAATTTTTTTGACTTATTATTTAAACAGGCCAATCCCTGAACTACAAAACGTATATAGTCCGGTTTCTGGTAATGGACATGTACTACGAATTCAGACGACTATAGCGGAGCTCTAAATCATAGAATTTTTTTGCCACTTGTCATTTAAATAGGCTAATCCCTGAACTACAAAACGTATATAGTCCGGTTTCTGGTAATGAACATGTACTACGAATTCAGACGACTATAGCGGAGCTCTAAATCATAGAATTTGTTTGCCACTTGTTATTTAAACAGGCCAATCCCTGAACTACAAAACGTATATAGTCCGGTTTCTGGTAATGGACATGTACTACGAATTCAGACGACTATAGCGGAGCTCTAAATCATAGAATTTTTTTGCCACTTGTAATTTAAACAGGCCAATCCCTGAACTACAAAATGTATATAGTCCGGTTTCTGGTAATGGACATGTACTACGAATTCAGACGACTATAGCGGAGCTCTAAATCATAGAATCTTTTTGCCACTTGTTATTTAAACAGGCCAATCCCTGAACTACAAAACGTATACAGTCCCGTTTCGGGTAATGGACATGTACTACAAATTCAGACGACTATAGCGGAGCTCTAAATCATAGAATTTTTTTGCCACTTGTTATTGAAACAGGCCAATCCCTGAACTACAAAACGTTTATAGTCCGGTTTCTGGTAATGGACATGTACTACGAATTCAGACGACTATAGCGGAGCTCTAAATCATAGAATTTTTTTGCCACTTGTTATTTAAATAGGCCAATCCCTGAACTACAAAACGTATATAGTCCGGTTTCTGGTAATGGACATGTACTACGAATTCAGACGACTATAGCGGAGCTCTAAATCATATAATTTTTTTGCCACTTGTTATTTAAACAGGCCAATCCCTGAACTACAAAACGTATATAGTCCGGTTTCTGGTAATGGACATGTACTACGAATTCAGACGACTATAGCGGAGCTCTAAATCATAGAATTTTTTTGCAACTTGTTATTTAAACAGGCCAATCCCTGAACTACAAAACGTATATTGTCCCGTTTCTGGTAATGGACATGTACTACGAATTCAGACGACTATAGCGGAGCTCTAAATCATAGAATTTTTTTGCCACTTGTTATTTAAACAGGCCAATCCCTGAACTACAAAACGTATATAGTCCGGTTTCTGGTAATGGACATGTACTACGAATTCAGACGACTATAGCGGAGCTCTAAATCATAGAATTTTTTTGCCACTTATTATTTAAACAGGCCAATCCCTGAACTACAAAACGTATATAGTCCGGTTTCTGGTAATGGACATGTACTACGAATTCAGACGACTATAGCGGAGCTCTAAATCATAGAATTGTTTGCCACCTGTATTATAATATTTAGTTTTTTTATATTCTTCTCATACCTCGCTAAATGAACGCCCTTTTGTTGTCAGCTGACTGTTGTGATTTATTATGAATTTTCTTTGTCGTTTATATTTATTGCACTGTCTTGGGAACGGATGGCTTATAATTTCTACGAATTTATATGAAATATATTGATTCGATAAACGGAATTTCGGTTTAAGGCTTGCTTTTCCGGAACATATGCCTATCCGTAATGCGAGGTATGAATGTACTTAATTAGCTTATTTTATCAACTTTATACAATCTATAGGAAAATTATAGTGACATAATTTTTTCCGGGTTGGTATCAGTTTTTCAATACAAATTGTTTATAAATTTTTATGGTTTGATATAGTAAAAAACTGTCATGACATAATTTTTTCCGGGATGACATTCAAAAATATCGTGATATAAATATTTTTTCGGGATGACATTGAAAAGTGTCGTGATATATGTACTTTAGTGTTGCCATCGCATTTTTGCGGGATCGTTTCCGGGCTAACTTCACAGACATCTCATATCCATGAACCTAGGAAACAGCAAAGAATCAACCGTCTAGAAGCGGAAATAAAGGAAGACGATTATAACCAAGTGGCATATGATAACACAGAAAATGACGTATGCTATGATGAACCAGGGTACAGAAGATAACACGGAAATAAATTTTATGACGGAAGCCTCTCTAGCGTACCTTACCTAGAGTACCGTCTTAAAAACGGAGATATGCTAAAGTTTCTCTTAGACACGGGGGCCAATAAGAACTTTATAAGGCCTGAATTAGCGGTTAATGACAAACCAACGGAAAATCAATTCAAAATTAGATCAGCAGGAGGTGACATTAAAATCAGTCACAAAATCAGTGGACCCTTCTTTAAGAGCATTGGCATTGGTAATACTATCGATTTTTTCATCCTACCAGGTCTGAAATCGTTTGATGGTATTATAGGAGATGACACGCTGAAGGAACTAGGGGCACTTATTGACGGGAGCAACAACGAATTGATTATTGTACCCAACATACGCATTCCGTTAAGAGAAAAAACATCATGCCAGGTCAACAATATGGAAATTCGGGATAGTCATCTTTCATCAGATACCAAAAAATTATTACACACGGTCGTCTCGAAATTTACAACACTCCTCGGACCTGTTAATAACTGAACAGAAACCGTAGATATTGAAGTACGTGCAGAAATCAAAACAACCAGTGAAGAACCGATCTATACCAAATCATACCCATATCCATACAGTATGAGACCGGAAGTGGATAAACAAATAGCCCAACTCCTTGCCGATGGTATTATACGTCCATCTAAAAGCCCGTATAATTTCCCAATATGGGTCGTAGAAAAGAAATTGAATGCCTCGCAAATTAAAAAATATCGGATGGTAGTGGATTTCAAGAGATTGAATGCCGTGACAATATCAGATTTTAATCCCATCCCGGATATTTCAAACACTCTCGCTAATCTCGGAAATTCAAGATATTTTACCACCATCGATCTGACATCAGGGTTCCATCAAATCAAACTGAAGGAAGCCGACATTCCGAAGACCTCTTTTTCCACCCTGAATGGAAAATATGAATTTCTCAGGCTTCCGTTTGGGCTAAAGAACGCGCCCGCGATTTTTCAAAGAATGATCGGTAATGTCTTGAAAGAATATATTGGACAACTTTGTTACGTCTATATAGATGATATTATTATTTTCGGAGAACGAACGGTAGAAGAACATCTGATCATCCAACGTTGAAAAAGTATTTCTGAAGTTACAAAAGGCTAGCTTGCGCATAAACCTCAACAAAACGGAGTTTTTAAAAACAGAAACGGAATTTCTGGGGTATCTCATAACCAACAAGGGTATTAAACCGGATAAAATAAAAGTATTGGCTATTCAAAACATCAAGAAACCCGAGAACTTAAAAGATCTCGAATCCTTCCTGGGTCTCGCATCGTATTATAGGCGATTTATCCGCGACTTTGCTCACGTAGCTAAACCACTAACCAACTTGACGAGGTGGTCACCAAAAAGGTGAAGATTGACCTGAATCAAAAAGAGTAGGAAGCTTTTAACAATATCAAAGAGCTCCTGTTATCAACAGAGGTATTAATCTTCCCAAATTTCAACAAACCTTTTCTACTGACTACTGATGCTTCCTCATCTGCGCTGTATTGTCTCAAGAGGACATCGGGAAAGAGCGGCCAATAACTTACATCTCCAGATCTCTGAATAAAACCGAAGAAAATTACGCGGCGAATGAGAAGGAGATGCTGGCTATAATATTGGCACTGGACAACCTTCGCAACTACCTCTACGGAGCTCGCAAAGTAAAAATCCTGACAGATCATCAACCGCTAACTTTTTCATAAAGCAATAAGAATAATAATGCAAAGTTAAAACGCTGGAAAGCTCGATTGGAGGAATACAACTACGAGCTTATTTATAAGCCGAGCTGTACCAACAAGTAGCTGACGCGCTGTCTAGACTGGAGCTTGAAGTGAATGCATTGTCTACCGCTGGAACTGTTCACAGTGCCGAAGAAGATTCCACCACAATTATTCGATATTGTGACTCACCTATCAATCTCTTCAGGAACCAACTAATATTCCAGAAGGGTCAAGACATATACGCTCATGAGGAGCCCCATTCATCTTATCACAGGCATTACATCAGCCTATAGGCTGGTATACCAGAAATAAATAGAGAAAACTTATCCAAGATCTTACAGGAAAAGCTACATCCTACCATCATCAATGGAATAAAAATACCTGAGAGGAACATTCAACTTTTACACGAAGTTTTTAAAGACAGTTTTTCAAATTACAAGAGACGTCTAACGCAAAGAGTCGTCGAAGACATTCGAAGTGAAGAAAAGAAGTTCTCTATAATAACAGAGGAACACAAACGGGCACACAGGAATCATATGGAGAACCGAAAACAAATTTTGGAGAAATATTACTTTCCGGGGATGGCCAGTTTAATTAATAAATTCACGCAGACCTGCGACACCTGCAACACGAATAAATATGATCGACACCCTCATCGCGTTGCAATCCAGGAAACACCTATTCCAACATATCCGGCAGAAATTCTCCATTTAGACATAATGGAGATAAAAAAGGAATTTTTTTTATCTCGTATAGACAAGTACTCTAAGTTCGTAAAATTCTTTCGCATTAAGAACAAATCCATCTTACACGTACGAGATAAGATCATAAAGGCGTAACATTACTTCTCCTGTTACGTACCACCCTAGTGACTGCACGTTTTATTTTCATGATCGGGTAGGTTCAACGGCTAGGGGGTTCTTTGTCACTAGGTTACGCGGCAGAACAAACCATATACGTGCACTATAACAACTATTCACACAATGTCCACTTTTCACCCACAACACCAATAAAAAAACGAATTATTTCATTTTAACGTTTGTATAATTTAAACCAAAATTAATTTAAAAATTTTCATATTTAAATACCTGGAGCAAAATAATTATATATTCCAAATATTTATGATTTTAATTGAATTAATAATCTAATTTAATAAGACAAAAAAAACATATAAGAATTATCCCCACGATTACAGTATTCTGTTCAAACACTCACCCAAACAATATGTTTCCCAAGAGTACTCTTCAGATTTTTATTGTCCGCGTGCTGAAACCTAAGAATTTCCCCCCCCCCCCCAATTCTTTTATGATGTTGTTGCTTGTTTAGTTAATTAGCAACATAAATAATTAAATATTTACACTAGATTAAGAATTATTTATCTTAGAAACTACACGAAGTTTTTTAAAAAATTTTTTCTTAAACTAATTATTTTATAAGTGATTTTTTTATATATTTTTTTGTTTTAGTTAAATTTCTTTTTGACCATCACAAGGATGAACATAAATTTAAACCTTTTTTACTTTTCCTTTTATACACTACTGCACAAGTAATTTAACAAACACAGTACATACAGTACACCGTATAATTCCCGGTAGAAATCATTCGACACCTGGGAAACTCTAATTAGCAGCTTCCGAATAAACAGCTTGTCTCCTAATATGCCTTATCCAAACAAGATCCCAGCAAACTCCAAATTAGCTTCCAATAAATTAATGGAGAGGCCACCAGTCCAGGCAAAAACTCAGCTTTGATAATGTATAGCGGTTTTTTTAATGAGATAGCCTATCAACATACAACCCAATCATTAATAACTGACCCATATTATATAAAAAAAATCTAAGTCCAAAATAACTTACCAAGTTATCTATCTATGGGTAAAATTATAAGGCTTTAGTATATTTTCCTTGTACACAAAAAAATCACATAAAATTTAATTTATAATTGTACGATCTGCTCAGCTTGACCTTTCCAAATGAAAATAATTTATTCGTACACTACTTATGGTAAGCTAACATCATAACAACAATCCCTCTCAAACCGAGTATAATCTTTTTGCATACGACTCCACCTCGTTTATCACGCACACCAAATACCTAAAGAACGGCTTAATTTAATCAATAACATCGAGATAATTATCATGCCATCTAAACGTTGTACTGTGTTTTGGTAAGCAAGGTAAAAGTTCTGCATAACAGATAGGCCAATTTAACCTATATAGTGTCTTGCCCTAATCTCTGGAAATGGCTTGTTATTGGCCCAGATTGATAAATACTCAAAATTTACGGTGGAAAATTGCTATTAACAAGGTTGCATTTTCTCCGCTTGGGAAAACCTTATACCGGAAAATGTTCTTTAGAGATAGGCCAATTCAACCTATATAGTGGTGTCTTGCCCTAATCTCTGGAAGTGGCTTGTTATTGGCCCAGATTGATAAATACTCAAAATTTACGGTGGAAAATTGCTATTAACAAGGTTGCGTTTTCTCCGCTTGGGAAAACCTTATACCGGAAAATGTTCTTTAGAGATAGGCCAATTCAACCTATATAGTGGTGTCTTGCCCTAATCTCTGGAAATGGCTTGTTATTGGCCCAGATTGATAAATACTCAAAATTTACGGTGGAAAATTCCTATTAACAAGGTTACATTTTCTCCGCTTGGGAAAACCTTATACCGGAAAATGTTCTTTGGAGATAGGCCAATTCAACCTATATAGTGGTGTCTTGCCCTAATCTCTGGAAGTGGCTTGTTATTGGCCCAGTTTAAATAATACTCAAAATTTACGGTGGAAAATTGCTATTAACAAGGTTGCATTTTCTCCGCTTGGGAAAACCTTATACCGGAAAATGTTCTTTAGAGATAGGCCAATTCAACCTATATAGTGGTGTCTTGCCCTAATCTCTGGAAGTGGCTTGTTATTGGCCCAGATTGATAAATACTCAAACTTTACGGTGGAAAATTGCTATTAACAAGGTTGCATTTTCTCCGCTTGGGAAAACCTTATACCGGAAAATGTTCTTTAGAGATAGGCTAATTCGACCTATACAGTGGTGTCTTGCCCTAATCTCTGGAAGTGGCTTGTTATTGGCCCAGATTGATAAATACTCAATATTTACGGTGGAAAATTGCTATTAACAAGGTTGCATTTTCTCCGCTTGGGAAAACCTTATACCGGAAAATGTTCTTTAGAGATAGGCCAACTCGACCGATACAGTGGTGTCTTGCCCTAATCTCTGGAAGTAGCTTGTTATTGGCCCAGATTGATAAAATACAAAGTATTTTGATCGAGGAATTTCAATAAACAATTCTGATATTTTTCTGTTATAGCTTTTACTTTTATTTATTTGTTAACTAATTCTCGCTTGATTTTTATTTGTTTTTTCTTATCTGTTTTAATAATCATTGCATTTCATTAATATTTTGTATTTTTGAATAAATTATATTTAAGAAAATTTAATTTTAAAATATCTTCATTCGGAAAATAATTTTACAGTGTAATAAATCTCATTCAATTTTTTCTAATAAGAATTTAATATTGAGTGTTACCAACACATATATAATTTGGCTTTTTTGTTATTTTTTGTTAGAAACTTCACACCGGTCCAAAAACAATATTCATTTTTGTTATTATAATGCGATGTTAGGGTCAATGAACTTAAATGATAATATTTTCAAATTGCCGTTGTCTCTATGTCATAATTTGTTTATCGTCACGCATATCGTTCTTAACCATTCGTTTAGTTATACACAGCGTCAATGCATACGTAACACTCCACACCTCGCAATCTTGTGATGGATAATGAAAGAAGCTTTGTTAGCCCAATCATAACGGATTACTTAAAAACCTTGGATATCCAGATTTATCAAACACCTTCTCAACGAAGCGAAGTTAATGGGGCCATAGAGAGAGCACATTCTACAATACTCGAAATAGTTCGATGTCTCCACAACGAGTTTAAGGACCTGTCTACAAAAGAACTTATCAACATAGCAGTG